>CM062809.1:481414554-481822275 GCA_031772625.1 Pinus tabuliformis | reverse complement strand
TTTTGAGAAGACTCACCTCGAAGTATTTGTGGTTTGCTATTTGTATTTTGATTCTTTTCCTTTATCGACTTGTTTTGCATACTGAGATTCTTGTGGAGTCGCCTTCGATGAGGAAGTTGAAACTTGCTGCTCACCTTCATCTTCTTGATTTCTCGATCTTTTTCCTAGATCTTAGGTCATATTTTTTATGTAGTTCAGCCTGCATTAAATCAGGAAATTGTTTCCAATATTCATCAATTTCATTTTCATTATGAATAGCATCTGCTTCATCATACACATATTCTTCTCCTTCAATGCCAAGTTTATCTTCATCAACTGCATATAATGTAGAAATTTGATCTTCAGATTGTTCTTCACCAGGATCTGCTTCTATGTACAATGGTGTTTGAATTTGATTTTGATCTTTTCTTTCCTTTTGCAAAATTTGCAAAGGTTTCCTTCTAAATTGGGGATTAAAGTTCTTATTAAACTGCGTTTTTCTCTGAGAGTTCTTGTTTTCTAACTCTAATCTATTTAACTTATCTGGCATGGTTTTAATTATATTACACATATCCTCCAATGATTGACTTTGGGAGGATTCCATCTTTGCTTTTCCCTTGTCTTGGGAAAGTTGTGTTTCTGGTGCTTTTCCTGCAGCCACCAGATTCGCTTCTATCTCTAAAGCATCTGTTTGGATTTGATCAATAGTTGGAGCTCTCATTTCCCTTAATGTAAATCCAAAATTTGATTCAAAAGCCCCTGTAAAAGTGATTTTGGCACCAACAGGAGGAGGCTTTATCTCTGCTGGTAGACTATTGTACAATTTGTTAAATCTTCTGACAAATTCGGCCATGGTTTCATCAGAATTCTTCTTTATGGCATTAAATTCTGTTAATGAATATCCATGGTCTCTTTTTTCTCCCCATCTCAGAATAAACACACGTTCCATCTCTTCCCAAGAAGGAATAGAATTATTGGGAAGACCTTTGAACCATTCCCTCGCTTCTCCATCCAGGGAATGAACAAAAAGTCTTAGAACAACATCTAAATGTCCAACATTTAGGCTTTCTGCAAAATTACAAAATACTACTACATGATTCTCTGTTGTTTGTACATCTTCTCCTAAAAAACGAGGAAGAATTTTGAGGTAATCCTCTGGCATTTGATTGTAAGGTTGTGGTAGTTGAAGAGGTGCATACCTATTGACTAGGAACGTAGGGGCTGCCATGTTTACTGAACTTTGATTACCTACAGATGTGGAACTTGATTGAAATGCAAACGAACTATGCAAAGGAGGCAATGTGGTTATTGGTTGAGGTTGAATGATTACAACAGGTAAATGAAAAGTAACAAACTCAAAAGATTGGTCTTGACAGCTAGGTTCCTGAAATGTAGATGATGAAAAAGATGACTCTATATCAGATGAATGTTCAGATAAGTTGCTGCTTAATGCAGACAATACAGGAATTGGTCTATTTGAGGTCCTAGACTTCCTAACCCTCCTTGAAAACAGCCTTTCAGGATCTGAAAAAACTTGAGCCTTCTTTTTTGAACTGTCTGATCTTGTATGGGGCCTTCTTGAAGCTAGAGTTATTGATTTGATTCAAAACAGCCAAATATTTCCTCCTCACTAAACAACCAGAGGAAAATAGTGAAAACCCAGGGAAAAACCTTCTTGTCTTCTCTCCTAGGCAATGGCACCAATTAATGTTGTTCCTTAAGAAAACAATTTCCTGGCTGTAGGGAAATTGTGCTTAAGACATTAATAAAGATTATTTACTGTCACTTATTGTTTATTAGATTACCAAATGAAGGACTTGGAAAACTTGGCCTTAGATTCTTAATACATGTATGATAAAAAATTCTCAGAATGCCATTTTCTGCTAAATATAAATGATGAATAAGGAAAGTTTGAAAGGGAAGTTAAAGACAATATGCTGATCTCTCACCGGAACTATTATCTGTAACTTAGAGGAGTTATGATCATGAGGAATAAATCATAGACGATATGCTAATCTCTCATAGAAACTACTATTTATAACTTAGAAAGGAAATGAGGACTTTAAGTATAGGAGTGCTCTTTAAGGGATTTAACCCTACAACTTCATTACTACGCTTAAAAAGAAGAAAACATTGCATGACACATGATAGTGAAACATAAAAATTATATGTAACAACTCCTGGAAACTTCTGGTTGTTCTATTAATCAATGATGTTATCAGAAATACAATGGCCTGGTTCTCCAAAATTCCAACCCTTTCTTAGTAAATTTTCCACCTTTTATACCTTGTGGAACAGTTATGAATTTCTGATACCTATCTAACTACTTTATAACTATATGAAATAAAACTAATATAGAATTTACAGAGGGTTAAAACACCTCGAAGAACAATAAATAAGAAAACAAAACTGAATTTAGAAACAGATGGTAACTATTGGCTTGCTCTATCAGTTTATTGTCGAATGCCTTTGTAAATGTTGTAATGATGCTTGCATAATCTTGGGCTTACAATGCATTCTGATAGGCTAGAATGCCAAGAAACATATCAGATTGTCTTCTTCTTCAGCACTCTAATCCCTGATTTCCAACATTACACAACAAAATTAACGTTTATCATTAATCTGGAACTCAACATGACTTCTATCGCAAGTCACAATCTGCCCAAAAACCACTGTAAAACTTAACTTACGCACTCAGCTGCAATAACCATGAAAATACTGGGACTATGCGTTTATAATGAAAATATATGAAAATATATGTTTTTCCTTTTCAATATAGGCTTAAGACTATTTCCAAGGTATCCATAGTCAGCATGTTATATATATATAAAGTTCCATATCGCAATCAGCAATCATTGAATGCACCAACATAAGTATTCAACGCTTTGCAGACCCGCCGGGCTGTTAAAATATGTTAGATATATATATATATATATATATATATATATATATATATATATATATATATATATATATATATATATATATATATATATATTCATATATTCGGTCCAGCCCTTATCGCATATCACGATTGGCGGGGTCAATGCATATAACATAAGTGTTTCACATTATATCGAACCCGCCGCTCTTATAAAATACACCATATAAGTTTTCTGGTCTTGAACCCAATCGGTAATCACAATCGGAGCTGTGAAGGCAACCACCCATATTGTGGACCTGACGAACTTTAAACATAATATATATGCACTTCGGGTCCAGCCCGTTAAGCGCTTATTTATGTTATAATATTTTATGATAGAAACACATATAAAACATGTAATCGAAACCTTTTCTGCCTTTTCAAAGCTCTGCATAGTTTTCAAGAATCGCAATCAGCGATCGGCAATTCCTGTAGTATAGTTCATGTAACTGCCCGCTGCACCTTTTGCGATTGAGATCTAATCGCATCGTTAACACACACACACATATATAAGGCCCGCTCCATATAACTGCGATTTGACTTTATCACATGGGTCATTTCCTTTATACTTTTTCCTTTTGTAAATCTAACATTTTCCTTTACTTCTTTCATGTATTTGGATTTCGATATATATCTTATTGCCCCTCCTTCTTGCCTTATTTTTTTTAAATGCTTTTCAAGTGATTTTCAAATGAAATAATAAATGAAACAAACAACAAAATACAAGTCACAACATCTGGCTCCACCTGGGGATAGTGCTTTTGCCATAGAAGCACTAAGAACTGCAGATTAGTGCCTTCACCTCGGGCATGGAGTCATATATTGCTCTGCTTAAACTAAAAGACTATGGCATTTGTACAATGACTTCAATCTGGTATTCACAATGAAATGATGCTTGATCTTTATAACTGGAAGTAGTGTTTTAAATATTTCCCATTAATAGGCAGTGTAGAGTCTCACCATGAAGATTTTCAAGGATGAAGGTATTATTGGATCTCACTTTAGAGATTCTAAAAGGGCCATACCAGAGGGGATCGAACTTCCCATTCTTACCCTTATCCTCTCTTCTAGTATCCCATCTCAATACTAAGTCTGCAGCTTTGAAATCAATTTCCTGGCTTTTCTGTCAAAAACAGTTTTCATCTTGGATTGATATGTAATTAAATTGTCCCTTACCTTGTCTCTATTTTCGCTAAGCTCCACCGCTTTCTTCATTATTCTTACCAAATCATTTGTCTCTTCTTTTGCCTCCTGAATCCTCGCAATCACTGGTTTCACAAGCTGACTTGGAAACAAAGCTTGAGTTCCATATACTAATTCAAAAGGTGATTTCCCGGTAGATCTCCTTGTGGTTACTCTTGCGGCCCACAAATCAAACTTCGACTTAGAGTCCCAATCTCTCTGATTTTCTGCAATGTTTTTCTTTAGGATCTTCATCAAAGTCTTGTTAGTGGATTCAGCTAGTCCATTTCCTTGAGGGTGGTAAGCTGTCGAATGAGACAAAATAACATTATATTTTTGACAAAAACCGATGAACTTACTTGAGTTGAAGACTTTAGCATTGTCTGTTATAATTTTAACGTGACATCCAAATCTGTTGAAAATATTTTCTTTCAGGAATTTCATCACTATCTAATCATTTGCTCTCTTAGTAGGAGTTGCCTCTACCCATTTGGTGAAGTAGTCTATTACTGTGAGAACCCATCTGTGTTGTCTGCTTGAAGGTGGATTGATTTCTCCAACAAAGTCCAATCCCCATTGTCTAAAAGGCTCCTCTATGAAGACTGGAATTAGAGGTAAAGGAGCTAATCTCTTTTTCTCAGCAAAAAGTTGACATTTTTGACAACTTCTAACAAACTTATAGGTATCTCCAAATAAGGTAGGCCAATAAAATCATGCCTGAAGGATCTTGTGTGCAGTTACTTTCCAACTGTAATGCCCCCCACAAAACCCCTCATGATAATCTTTGATTGTTTCTGTAAATTCATCTTCTGTTAAGCATAGTAATAGAATTCCAGCGGGATCTTTCCAGTACAATCTGCCTTCTACAATCGCATATGGTTGTGCCTTGATCTTTAGTGCCCTATAATTTGTTCTATCTAAGGATTGAGGACGAGAAAGAAAGCACAAATAATGGATTATATATTTATACCATTTTGAACACAAAAATTTATACCTGATTTTCATTCCTGGGTCTTTCTCTCCTTCATTTTTTTCATCTGCTTTTTCATTTATAGGTGCCAACAAGTTAATTCCCAATGCCTAAAAGTTTGATTCTATTAACATTTTCGCTAGTCCTTGTCCTTTTACCAACTTTGTGGGTTTTATATCTAAATCATATTCTTGGATCTTGGCAATCCACTTTCCTCTTTTGCCTTCTACATCTCCCTGTAATAATACGTCTTTCACTGCAGCATTAGGCACATAAGCAATGATTTGGGACTGTAGCACATAAGTTCTAAAATATTTCAGGGTTTTTACCAAGGCATACACCTGTTTCTCAAGAATATTATATTTCAGCTCAGAATCTCTAAGAATCTTACTGAAGAATGCAACTGGTTGTTCTCTCCATTCATCATTCTTCTGCAGTAAGACAACAGTTACCGAACTTGATGAGGCAAATGAAAAAAACTTGGAAAGGCTTCTGATAATTAGTGCTGATTAAAATTGGAGCTGCCTACAATGCCTCTTTAATTATGGAAAATGATTCTTTAGCTTCCTTAGTCCAGCTTACTTCATTCTCCTTCTTCAGCATATTAGTGATTTCTTTCAAGATTTTTGGGCAATTAGATAGAAATATTCTCAGGAAGTTTATCTTTCCCAGAAACTTTTGAATATCTTTTTTACTTCTGGGTAATGGTATTTTCTGCACAACTTGTACTCTGGATGGATCTATCTTCATTCCTTCTCTGGAAACAATGTGTCTGAACAATTTTCCCTCCTCTAGAGAAAAAAATTGATTTCTTGGGATTTAAAGGAAGTCCAAATCTTCTACATTTATCAAAATTTCTTTTCAAATGATCTAAATATTCTTCATCAGACTTAGAAAAAAAGTAATATCATCCAAATATATTACTACAAACTTATCTCCAACAAAAGCGATGTCCATAGCCCTTTGAATGTAGCTCCTGCATTCATCAATCCAAAAAGAATTCTAGCATACATAAATGTTCCCCAGGGAGTTGTGAACGATGTTTTCTTCTGATCCTCCTTGTCCACAGCCACCTGGTTATAACCAGAAAATCCATCTAGCATTGAAATTCTGAAAGATCCTGTTACCTTTTGCAGCACATGGTCCATTTTAGGCAAAGGATAATTATCTTTCAAAGAAGCTCTATTAGATTTCTGAAATCAACACACAACCTTATTTCTCCATTTTTCTTTCTCACAGGTACTAGATTAGCCACCCAATTAGAATATATTAGTGGGACTATGATTTTAGCATCCAGCAACTTCTTGACCTCATTTTCAATTGATGGTAGAAGCAGAGGATTTATCTGTGTAAGCTTATGTTTGTAGGGTTTAACCCCCTCCTTCAAAGGAATTTTATGCTGAATAATATTTATATCATAAGTTTTGAGATCTTCATAGGACCATGCAAAGACATAAACATAATTCTTGAAAAGTTTAAGATACCTCTCTTGAAAATTAGGTGGAACTTCAACATACAATTTGACTAACCTGGGATTCTCCTGAGTGCCAATGTTGTGATCTTGAATATGTTCATCCAGTGAGATTTTCCCTGGGTCTACAGCCACATCATTGGAATTAAAAATCCTTTCAAGAGGAACAAGTCCCTTTGGCAGCAAATTATCTTTCAATTGAAAAATCATATGATTTGCTAATGAATCTTTAAAACTACTGGCTCCTGCATTTTCTGTTGTCTCTTCTTCATCCTGATCAATTTCTATACACTGGAACTCCTCAACCATAGTTAAAAAGTCCTTAATCTGCTAGTCATCTTCAAAAACATGCTAGTTCTTAACATTATCGGGAACAGAAGGTCTGTGTCTCATTTCTACCTCATATCTTAATCTTGGATTAATAGGAGGCTTGAAAGTGCTCGCAGCTACAGCCAATGAATCTGCCAATCTATTTTCATCCCTTGGAATGAACTAACTGTTAAAAGCTTCAAAGAAATTTTCAATCAAATCCCATACCTCATTTCTGTATGCTTGGAGTCTAGGATGCTTTGTTTGGCAGTGATATTTTATCTGCTTAATAATTAGCACCGAATCTCCAAAAGCAGAAATTGATTTGACTCCCATCTGTTTGGCTGTTTGTAGTGAAATAATCAAAGACTCATATTCTGCGACGTTGGTAGTTTCCTCAACCTCCAATTTGAAAGAAAAAGGAAACAGATTACCTCCAGCTGCAATTAGAAGAAAACTAGCACCTATTCCTTCTTTTGAATAAGCTCTGTCAAAGAAACATTTCCACACTTCTTCCATTTGCAGCTTTGTAATTACATTGGCTGAAGCAAGCTGTTTCTGATTGTCTTTAGCCAACTCTTCGTTATCATGCAGTGTGAAACAAGAAAAATCATCCTTCTCCTGACTATACATAGGTGAGTTGCTTGCTCAATTTCTCGTAATAGTTTTTACAAACCTAGTTTCTCTATACAATCTCCTCTCCTCCCCACCAAAAACTGGTATAACAGCATATGTAAAATCCAACTTCAAAACACCTTCCAATTTAGCCCCTAGGACCTAGACAGAAGCATTCCAAATTTGGCAGGAGGAATATGGCTACTACAACATCCATGACCAATTTCTAGATGGAATTTGGGCTAGTGACACTGCCAAATCTTTAATAACCCCTAGACACTTGACCTTGTTTGAATCAAAAGAATGCAAATCTCTTTAAGGTTTGGTCACTTGCAGATTTAATTGCTTCATCACTGACAGAGGAATAAGATTGTGTGAAGCTCCTGAATCAAACATGCAGTTATGTAGAAGGAAATCATGAACCAATAGTGTAATATAAAAAGAAGGTATTGAAGAATCTACTTCCTCTACATGCGAGCCAAAACCCACTACTGGTTTATCTTCCTGCATATTTAAAGTATCACTCTCACTTTCTTTTAAATTAATGAACTCAGCAATTTCCTTTTGATAAGTAGGTGCTCTTGCCAATTCTGTAAGGGGAACCTGTATTCTTACCTTTTCCAGATCCTTGGTAAGACTAAACAAGTGACCCTGTTTAGCAATCCTTTCATTCTCATCTTCACCTTTCTTATTGACTGGAATTGTTTGAGGAATTGAAACAAGCTTCTCCAAATGAATTTTTTCAACTTGATTTTGAGAAGACTCACCTCGAAGTATTTGTGGTTTTCTATTCGTATTTTGCTGTTGTTTTCCTTTATCTACTTGTTTTGCAGATTGAGATTCTTGTGGAGTTGCCTTCGATGAGGAAGTTGAAACTTGCTGCTCACCTTCATTTTCTTGTTTTCTCTATCTTTTCCTAGATCTCAGGTCATATTTTTTTATGTAGTTCAGCCTGCATAAAATCAGAAAATCGTTTCCAATATTCATCAATTTCATTTTCATTATGAATAGCATCTGCTTCATCATACACATATTCTTCTCCTTCAATGCCAAGTTCATCTTCATCAACTGCATATAATGTAGAAATTTGATCTTCAAGCTATTCTTCACCAGGATCTGCTTCTATGTACAATGGTGCTTGAATTTGATTTTGATCTTTTCTTTCCTTTTGCAAAGCTTGCAAAGGTTGCCTTCTAAATTGGGGATTAAAGTTCTTATTAAATTGAGTTTGTCTCTAAGAGTTCTTTTTTTATAACTCTAATCTATTTAACTTATCTGACATGGTTTTAATTATATTACACATATCCTCCAATGATTGACTTTGGGAGGATTCCATCTTTGCTTTTCCCTTGTCTTGGGAAAGCTGTGTTTCTGGTGCTTTTCTTGCAGCCACCAGATTCCCTTCTATCTCTAAAGCATCTGTTTGGATTTGATCAAGAGTTGGAGCTCTCCTTTCCCTTAATGTAAATCCAAAATTTGATTCAAAAGCCACTGCAAAAGTGATTTTTGCACCAGCAGGAGGAGGCTTTATCTCTACTGGTAGACTATTGTACAATTTGTTGAATCTTCTGAAAAATTCAACCATAGTTTCATCACACTTCTTCTTTATGGCATTAAATTCTGTTAATGAATATCCATGGTCTCTTTTTTCTCCCCATCTCAGAATAAACACATGTTCCATCTCTTCCCAAGAAGGAATAGAATTATTGGGAAGACCTTTGAACCATTTCCTCGCTTCTCCATCCAAGGACTGAACAAAAGTCTTAGAAAAACATCTAAATGTTCAACATTTAGGCTTTTTGCAAAATTACAAAATACTACGACATGATTCTCTACTGTTTGTACATCTTCTCCTGAAAAACGAGGAAGAATTTTAAGGTAATCCTCTCGCATTTGATTGTAAGGTTGTGGTAGTTGAACAGGTGCATACCTATTGACTAAGAATGTAGGGGCTACCATGTTTAATGAACTTTGATTACCTACAGATGTGGAACTTGATTGAAATGCAAACGGACTAGGCAAAGGAGATAATGTGGTTATTGTTTTAGGTTGAATAATTACAACAGGTAAATGAAAAGTAACAGACTCAAAAGATTGGTCTTGACAGCTAGGTTCCTGAAATGCAAATGATAAAAAAGATGACTCTATAGTAGATGAATGTTTACATAAGTTACTTCTTAATGCAGACAATATAGGAATTGGTCTATTTGAGGTCCTAGACTTCCTAGCCCTCCTTGAAAACATCCTTTCAGAATCTGAAAAAGCTTGAGCCTTCTTTTGTGAAGTGTCTGATCTTATATGGGGCCTTCTTGAAGACAGAGTTATTGATTTGATTCAAAACAGCCAAATATTTCCTCCTCACTGAACAACCACAGGAAAATAGTGAAAACCCAGGAAAAACCTTCTTGTCTTCTCTCCCCGGCAACAATGCCGATTAATGTCATTCCTTAAGAGACCAATTTCCTGGATGTAGGGAAATTGTGCTTAAGACATTAATAAAGATTATTTACTGTCACTTATTGTTTATTAGATTACCAAATGAAGGACTTGGAAAACTTGGCCTTAGACTCTTAATACATGTATGATCAGAAATTCTTAGAATGCCATTTGCTCCTAAATATAAATGATGAATGAGGAAAGTTTGAAAGGGAATTTAAAGACAATATGCTAATCTCTCACAGGAACTATTATCTGTAACTTAGAGGAGTTATGATAATGAGGAATAAATCAAAGACAATATGTTGATCTCTCACAGAAACTACTATCTATAACTTAGAAAGGAAATGAGGACTTTAAGTATAGGAGCGCTCTTTAAGGGATTTAACCCTACATCTTCATTACTACACTTAAAAAGAAGAAAACATTGCATGACACATGATAGTGAAACTTACAAATTATATGTAACAACTCGTGGAAACTTCTAGTTGTTTTATTGATCAATGATGTTATCAGAAATACAGTGGCCTAGTTCTCCAAAATTCCAACCCTTTCTTAGTAAATTTTCCACCTTTTATACTCTGTGGAACAGTTATGAATTTCTTAAACCTATCTAACTACTTTCTAACTATATGAAATAAAACTATTACAGAATTTACAAAGGGTGAAAACACCTCGAAGAACAAGAAATAACAAAACAAAACCGAATTTAGAAATAGATGGTAACTGCTAGCTTGCTTTGTCGGTTTACCGCCGAATGCCTTTGTAAACGCTGTAATGATGCTTGCATATTCTTGGGCTTACATTGCATTCTGATTGACCAAAATGCCAAGAAACATTTCATATTGTCTTCTCCTTCAGCGCTCTAATCCCTGATTTCCAACATTACACAATAAAATTAATGTTTATCATTAATCTGGAACTCAACATGACTTCTATCACAAGTCACAATCAACCCAAAAACCCCTGTAAAACTTAACTTACGCACTCGGCTGCAATAACCATGAAAATAATGGGACTATGCGTTTATAATGAAAATATATGATAACGTATGTTTTTCCTTTTCAATACAGTGTTAAGACTATTTCCAAGGTATCCATAGTTAGCATGTTATATATATAAAGTGCCATATCGTAATCGGAAATCATTGAATGCACCAACATACGTATTTAATGCTTTACAGACCCGTCGGGCTATTAAAATATGTTATATATATGTTCGGGTCCAGCCCTTATCGCATATCGCGATTAGCAAGGTCAATGCATATAAAATAAGCATTTCACATTATATCGGACCCGCTGCTCATAAAATACGCCATATAAGTTTTCGGGTCCAGAACCCAATCGGAGCTATGGATCCAACCACCCATATTGCGGGCCCGACAAACTTTAAACATAATATATATGCGCTTTGGGTCCGGCGTGTTAAGCGCTTATTTATGTTATAATATTTTATGACAGAAACGAATATAAAACATGTAACTGAAACCTTTTCCGCCTTTTCAAAGCTCTGCACAGTTTTCAAGAATCACAATTGGCGATCGGCAATTCCTATGGTATAGTTCATGTAACTGTCCGCTGCACTTTTTGTGATTGCTAACTAATCACATCTTTAACACACACATATATATATAAGGCCCACTCTATATAACTGCTATTTGACTTTATCACATGGCTCATTTCCTTTATACTTGTTCCTTTTGTAAATCTAACATTTTCCTTTATTTCTTTCATGTATTTGGATTCTGGTATATATCTTATTGCCCCTCCTTCTTGCCTTATTTTTTTAAAATGCTTTTCAAGTGATTTTCAAATGAAATACTAAATGAAACAAACAACAAAATACAAGTCACAACAATCTACATAAAATGTAATTGTGTGCATTCTTATTCTTCAATTTAACAAATTAATATTTAAATTCCATATCATACACCTTTATGTTCCCAATGAATTTCCCACATATTTAAGTAAAATGAAAACTAGAGATAGTGAGGATCTAAATAGAATTATAAATATCCAAGATCCAAAGAGAATGTAAATATTTTTTTTATCATTTTTTAATTGTATAAATTTTATGCTATTAATTTTTTGTTAAATAATTTTAGAATTGTGGAAAGAAAATTTAAATATATGTTTTAGAAAAAAATAAATTAATAATATAATATGAAATTAAAAAATATGAAAGTCATAACATATTAGATAAATCAATCTAGATTCATCTTAATTCTAGATCTACAAAGTGCAAAAAGGAATGAGATCTCTCAAGGTGCAAATCACTTTTTTTTAGTGCAAAACTTGAGGAAAGTTTTGCACCTCGAGAGATTTGATTTCTATTAATGTTTGATAGATCTATAATTAAGATGGATCTAGACTGGTTGGTTATATATATATATGTCGCTTTTTTCCTCTTTTTTCGAGTCAAAATGTTTACATGTCATAACATAACATAACAAGGTGTTACAACATATATTCCATATTGTGCTAGAGAGTGCCTCTTGGTGTAAGAATTCAATGATGAATCCATAAACATCATATCCACCACTTGAAATGATAGAGATGAAGGGGTTTCCTCCTTAGCAAGTTACATTTGCAGAAGATTCTATAGAAGAGGGTCAATATTTAAAGTCTACAAAACCTTAATTGAGTTATGTTGATGATGATGATTAATGTCCACTAATACATATATGGTCTACTAGACCTTAAGAAGCTAAGAGATTAATCAAAATTCTTTAATATTTTATTTCTATGCTTAAAATTGATGAGAGAAGTGTTCCAAGATCACCATAAATTTTCTAACTTAAAGGATCAAGAAGGTTGGTAGTGCAAGAAAAATATTTTGAAAAGTAGACTGAACGTAAGTATAAGATGGACAATCTAAGAGAAATGGATTTTCATCATCCACCCTCTTAGTATAGTAGAGGTGATAGACTCTTTCATCCCATGGTGTTTTGGGAATTGGTCAATGCGTATGCTCAATATGAAACTCGTGAGAATCAGTTATTACATTAACAATGTTCATTTTCTTCTTAACACTGGTCAAGACAGAGAAATATTTTTTATTTTTTAGATTGGGGTTATCACCTCCTTATAATATCTTCGTTTCTTTTTTCCCTCTAAGTCTTTATCACCCCACATTTTCCCCTTAAATTTTGAAGTAATAACATTTTTAATGTCCTTATTCTACAAAAATGATCCCATCCTTTATATTCGAAGGGTCTAGCCAAGATTAGACATCTTTATGTCATCCTCACTTTACCCAAAGGTGGGGGTTTTGGCTAGAGTTAGAAGAAATTTTAGGAAACCTCTTAGCTTGCATGTTGTATAGCTTCTTATTATACATGATATTCCTATTCATAGTTCTTTCAATGGGTGAAAGGCTTGCTTCAATAGATGTTGAAAATAGCAACAAGAAATGTTAAAAATAACATCTAGAAATTCCAATTTAATTTTTCCTTGAATTAAATTGTAATTATTATCTCATAGCAACTTGTAATAGTTAACTAAGTTAAGTTGACTTAGTTAACTTAGGAATTTAGAGTTGGAAGTCTATCTGCAGTCATGTAAGTGTGATCCCTAAGTTTTAAGGGTCCAGATTGAGTTTATTTGAGTTGTAATTGGATAACTCAGTTTGATTGAGTTATAGACAGTTAAACTAGTTCTAACTATTATCGGAACTAGTAGAGGTCTAGTAGTGATTTAGTGTACCGGTGCATCCTCAGTGCTACTTTAGCTAACTGAAGATTCACTCATGAGAAACTCATGCATGTCAGAACAAAGGAATACCCAATTGAGACTAGAGTGTAGGGACAATGTACTATGAGTTGTATGAGTTTTCGAGTTGTATAGATAATGCATGCAATCAGAGAGGGACCTAGTTTTGCATTGCGCAGAGATGGAGGAAGGATTTCGCAGTTAAATATGGGTTGATCCTCATAGGAATTGCGCAAGTAAATAGGAGCTTGGAGAGCAGCAAAATAGGCTAAGGTTTGGCTTGAGCTATCTTGTGAGCAGAGAATTGTTTATACTTGTGCAAGAATTGTTCTAGTGAGAACAAGCTTTGTATTTTCACTCAGGTTTCTGATTAATGTAATATAGATAGTAGGGGTTTTGAGTTGTGGCTTTCCCCGAATAAATATTATGTTATGTGCCATTTATTATCTTACTCTTGTTGATTATTTTTTTCATCGATCATTGGTTTCCGTTGTTTAAAGAGTAGAGTAGATTCTTGTCTTATGTTTTAGTACATTACATGAGTTGTGAATCTATAGGAAAATATACATGGTATCGGAGATGAAGATAGTATACTAAAGGATATTTCAAAGTTTTGAAGTTTGGGTTATAGGTGAAATTCAAATTTGCAATACATACTTCAGGATCGAAAAATGGCTTTCTACAGTTTGAGGCTCGAGTATGCCTTGGAAGGAAACTCGATTTATATAGCCTGGAAGGATAGGATGGAGGTTGTGTTGAATGATAATGGCCTCAAGGAATTCATTGAGAAATACATTCCTAATCCAGCAACATCGGATGCAAAGATCTGGCTGAGTGGAAGAAGTGTGTGGCAAGGGCGAGGTGAATTATCCTTGAGGGAGTTTGAGACCACATTGTCTCGAGTCACCATGGCAAGGAAACTTTGTATGCTATGTGGAAAGCATTGAAGAACCTATTTTAGAACAACAGTGACCATATAAAGTTGGCACTAAAGAATAAACTTTGAAAATTCAAGATGGAGGCTAGCGACTCAATTCCAAATTACTTGGCCAAGTTAACCCATTGTTGAGATGAGCTTGGAAGTGTTGGAATCATTGTTTCCAAGGATGATATGGTGAGCCTATCTCTTCTAGGTCTTCCCAAGAGTTTGCATAGTTATCAGGACTTTGTCAATGGGAGGGAGAAGTTTCCAGATTGGGAATGACTGTGGTCGAATTTTTCACAAGAGGATTTTTGACAGAACACCAAATATGGGACCTCTTACAAAGCAGTGGAAGAGGAATTTTCCTTAGCAAGTAAGGCAAAAAAGGCCAAGGGAAAGAAGTCCCAAGGTGAGGTGGTAGGCAAGAAGATGGACTTTTCAAAATTCAAGTGTTTTCATTGTCATGAGAATGGGCACTATACCACGAATTTCCCATAGAAGAAAGCAAGTAAAAAGGAGCCTCGAGTAGTTGCAACATGTGAAGCTCTAGCTTCACATTCGAACTTGATTTCACTCTCATTGCATGTATGGATAGCACTGTCATGGGATGCATGTGGTATCTTGACAGCAGTGCCTCGTTCTATATGACGGGGAATAAAGATCTCTTTATTGATTTTGAGGGGAAAGACCTCAAGAAGAACATAGAGTTTGGAGATGACGGGAGGTATAGAGCTACGGGATTGGTACAATTACCTTTCAGAGGGAGTCTATATCCCCTATCAGAATCATATATGTGATAGTAGGGGGTTTGAGTCGTGACTTTCCCTGGATAAATATTGTGTTATGTGCCATTGATTATCTTCATCTTGTTGATTATTGTTTTTCATCGATCATTGGTTTCCACTATTTAAATAGTAGAGTAGATTCTTGTCTTTTGTTTTAGAACATTACATGAGTTGTGAATCTACAGGAAAGTCTACAATAGGGACGATAGGGTATTTCCTTTAATCTTGATATTATATGTTATAAATTGATTTTGGATCTGTTTAATCTTCCTCCACGACTCTCTAGAGACACAACAACCCAAAACCTCACATCCATATAAAATAATAGGAGTGATAAAAGTCTCAAAGAGGAGTTCTTTTAATCCCATATCCAAAGATTTGTTGACTTGCATTTTTTTAGGCCCACAATAAGCTTTCTATCCTCCATTTAACCTTACATACTTTGATTAAGGGTGCTTTGAAAGCTTGATCATGTGTTTAATTCAAAATATTTGAAATACCTTAATTAGTTGTGGGGTTATAAAATCCTCAACCGACGTATTGTTGGGTTCTTTTAATATAGAATTGATTTAAGATTTTGTGAAAGCTTGATCATGTGTTTAATTCAAAATATTTGAAATACCTTAATTAAGGGGTTATAAAATCCTCAACCGATATTGTTGGGTTATATATATATATTATATATATATATATATATATCCCCGACTTATTTTTTTTCAATCCCACGAGTAAGCTTCCTATCCTCCATTTATCCTTATATACCTTGATAAAGAGTGATTTTAAAGATTGATCAAGTGCTTAATTCAAAATATTTGAAATACGTTAATTAAGAGATTATAAAATCCTTAATTTAGGTATTGTGGGTTAAATATATTTGCTTTATTTGTGGTTTTGTGACAAATTATACACACACAAAGATTATATTTTCTAACACAATTATTTCAAAAACATTGAGGTATTTCTATAACTTAAAAACACCAAAAAGTTAATGAATTTTTACATCAAACAAAATTAAAATACAAAAATACAAAAATTACATGATTGAAATGTCAACTCACTTGGCTATTATGTTTAAAAAAAGAAGAATAAAAAGAAAAATTATGTCAAATATAATAATAAACCATATTGTAGTCAACAATCATGGAGGGGTATCTTAGAAACTACAAAAGAATATATGGTCACCAAGAGGTTGATGAAGATGAAGTGTTAGAGAAGGATAGAGAGATGATGAGACAAAGATGAGTATAATTGAAAGAACAATGTGAAGAAAATATAGGTCAATCAACCAAGTTACTACATATAATTAGAGAGTCTTTGTGGCATCTAATTGAGGGAAATATCAGTGCTTAGACCACATAACCTTATTGCATATTATATTCATAGTTTTGATTCATACTCCACTTTATATAGATTATATGTAACACATATGCCTACAAAATTGATTGCACTATGTAGGGATACAATTTAATAATACATCACAAGGCCCCATTACCTCTTAGATTTTAAGAATAACTAGAAGTTGTACTATTTTTGAATGGGTAGATTTTTTTTTAGAAATTTTAAATGCAAACATAGAAGAAGAATTGAGGGACCTAAACCTTCACCAAATAGTTAGTGAGCATGTTAATAATAAAGTGAAGTTATTTTATGAGTAAATTTTAGTGATTATATAAGCTTAAACGTTACAAGGATTGATAAATACAAAAAATTAAAATAGAAAACAAATTTGTTGGGTTTTCAACATGCTAAACATGTAAAGGTACATGAGAATGTATCAAAAACAATCTCTTCACTTGGAAAATAAATATATAAGAAAACACTATCCAAGTTGCTTATAGGGGAACTAAAATTGAATGTTGATGACGATGTCAAAATTACTCCATGTTCTAAGAATTGTGAAAGCGTATTAAATTCAGGGTCTATATAAATGAAAACAATGAACATGCTTTATGAGCTCTAATTTGTAGAGAACCCTACCAATATAAGACTTCTAGAAGGCATTAGAGAGAAGGTGGTAGATTTTTTGGAAACCCACTTTTACGTTGTACCGGATTGCAAACATTTTTTGTGGTGACACTTATGTAGAGACATGTAGGATGAGCATTGTAAGCACATTATGGAGATCACAAAATTTGAACTATTTCAGGAATTTCGAGAAAGCAATCCCAATGTCAAGATTTCCATTAACATGTTTTCTAAATGGAAATCATGGTGTATTAGGCTAAATAGAGTGTGTAACAATTGTAGTTGTCAATACCATGTTGAATTCTATCTCTATTATGATATTTTTGTCGATTAATGCAAGAGGCACTTGCATGATGACCCTCCCCCAACAACATGTGATTTTATTTCAATGATATTGTCCATAAGAAAGATCAAAGATGTGTTTTTTTAGTAAAACATGTGTAGGTGGAAGAAGATACCTTGAATATGGTAATTTCACATTGTTTAATACGAATTTTCTTATGGATCTCACACACCTTGTTATATGTTATTGTGGTCAAGTGGAGGACATATGAGTATGTTACTATGAACATTTCCTCTTCTTTAGGTGTAGCCTCTAAGAGATTGACTTGCTTGAGTATGATATCCCTATTTCAAAATTCATGGGGAAATTTCATAACCAGATTAATAAATATAGGAAACATTCTCATATGTCTAGGTTGAATGTTTCCCAATTCAGAGAGTTTCATGTGCTATTTAAGTTAGGCATAGTCTTATTAGTGGTAAAATATGGTAATAAACACACATTTTCTCCCCAATGAAAGATATATAATGAGTACAGTCATTTTGACTAAGTACTTTATGTGTAGTTTCCACATAGATGTTTTCTATAGTATTGTGCATTAAAATTAATTTTCTATTGATTGATGATGTGTATGCACATGCACCTATATTCATTCATGTGTTTTATATGCATGCATATGTGAATGTTGATGGGAGGGATGTCACTCTAGAATCATGTGGTGTGATCGAGTATAGTTTTTATGTTAGTGATGATCAAGAGCATGACACACTTTTTGTTCATGATTGCTTTGTGTTTATTTATGAATAATTCAAAAAGAACATGATAGCATTTAGGAAACACTATATTTGATCTCATTGGTCTGTGAGGCCTTTCAAACCAATGCACTCATTTTATCTGTAGAGTTGGCTTCATATGAGACAGGAGTTTGGCCTAACAAGATCTTTTTCCAAATAGGGTGTGGAAAGAGTGTACATGATGATGTGGGTGCTTGTGTGAAATGAGAATTTGAGAGGTACCAAATAAGCCATGATGTAGTTCAAATAAAATAATTTGCTAAAGTATTCAATTGGTGTAGATTGTATTTAGGGAATGACTCTCTCAAATTGGAAAGGCCAATATGCAAGAAAGAGACTACAATATGAAAACTAAATCTCAAATTTTTGATATAGTTTGAAACACATGGTTAATAAATAAAAATTATATTTGATATTTAATATGATGCAAGGTTATTTGCAACATTCCACTTCATGATGTTAATAGATCCATGTCTTAGTATTTTGTAACTATACCTCGTGAGAATTACACTCTATATTACGAGTAAATACATGGGTGACATCTTTGTCATTGAGACACAAAAAAATCATGCTTTTGTCATTTTTAAATTAATGGTGAGGGATGTGCACTTATGGATGCGAAAATCATGGATATATAAAACAATGGAAATATGCCCCTCTTAATCCAAAGGGCCCATTTTTAATATCAACATGGCAAGAGATACATAGTGAAGATGCTATGGTTTTGCTAGATCATGGTTAATTTTAGAGAAAGCATGTGACTTTATTAACAGATTGTTACATACTAATGGTGTGTTTATTGGCCTCTTCAACTTAATATTCAAACTTTCAATATTGAAAAAACATATATTAATTAATATTTTGAATTGTGTTAATAAGTGATTGTTTTTTCAATTGCACCACAAGGTAATGAAACGAAGATATCATAACACTATTTAATGTAATGCACATAAATAAATAAAAAATTGAATATAATCATTTTTTGTGAACTAAAGCACTTGTATTTCATATGCAAAAAGAGGTTATGAAGTTTTACTTACAGATCCCACCCAGTAATACATACCATAAAAACAAAATAACCTACAAACCCCAGTACAATAAGGCCAGAGAGTCTAATGCTCAATCCAGTTCATCAATGCATAGTTATACTAGTGATTTCCATAATAGATACAAATATGATAGAATGAGACTAGGCCCACAAATACATTCTACATTGATCGTAAAGCTTTAACCTATAAACATAAGAGACCATCGAGTTCATCATAAGGAAGCAGAATTCCAAACCAAACCCCGCATTAGCAAACCACACCTACGAACTTATAACATCACCATCTAGGACTCTCCAGAAATTGATTTCAACAAAAGAAAGCATAATCCCAAGAAAGACCCAACACCATTGAATCAACCAAAACACATCTTTAGAGATATATAACATCATAGTCTAGGTACAAAACCCAGAGGACAATAGGAACACATATCTTCTAATGGGTAAAACAAGAAGGAAGTGCTCATTATACATAGACCAACCACCAAACATATCCCTACCTTCCTAATTCAGGATCTAAAGGCACCAATAAGAACATAGAGTCATCCATAAAAGCACAGAGTCTCCCATAAGCACACTTAGTCATATATAATACCAGCTAATTCGACGCCATGTCAAAAAAAAATAATAAAGAACCATACCCTCACCATCCTAATTCAATAACTAGAGAAACAATAGGAATAGAGGACCATCCATATAAAACAGAGTCATCCATAAACACACAGTGCCATAAAAATATCAGCTAATCCACGGCTAGCGCAAAATCAAAAGCATAACATAGGCGTCTCTCTCCACTGTACGAACCAACATGCCAACCAAAAATATATTCTTTAATAAATTATGCTTGGAGAAAACATACTGAGGAACCCAGCCAAGAAGCCAAGAAGTCTTACCTTAGTGGTCTCATTGGAGACCAACCTAAATTGACTGCAAAAAAAAAACATGATATTCCGCCATCACTATTCATGGTCTAAAGAAGAGATTGTAGCTGATCCCTAAGAACTAGATCCCGAAGGATATCTGAGGTCACCAGAGGTAGAATCACTCACAAGGAATCCCTGTACACAGGCCAAATGAGAATCCATTGTCCAAACAAAAAGTTTGATTTCAAAGTATGTGTTTAATGTCTTCCAGTGAGGAGAAAACATTGTAATTTTCAACTTGATTGTCTTTGAAGACCAACCACAACAGGGTTAACATGTGTCGATGTAAAGCAAGAGAATTCAGAAATGTAGCTTTCGACTCCTTGATTTTCCAAGATCATAAATTCATTTCCATTTCACATATTCACTAATCAATCCAAAATCTATATGATATGGGCGATCTCCTCCATTATGACTTTCCAATACTTGAATTTATTTCCTCACTTCTGCAAAAACTGCATTAAAGCGAGTAGCCATTGAATCGTATGCAAAAGGACGAAATCACTTTGGCCCCATAGTAGAATTGCCTTGTCCACCATGCTTGTTGCTCATTCTCAGCCTAGGAGGCATCAATACTACAAAGAGAAAACACTTGGGACAACTATGAAAGGACCCGTGTCCTATAAAAAAGAAGGAAGAAGGACTTGACACAACACCCTGAACCCCAGACATAGAATCCACTATATCATCACGTAATTGTCAAACTAATGGTTCAAAATTCATCTAGTTATCAAACTCCCTACAGTCTGGAACCATGACCCACCATACCCTACAATGCCCTAGAACAAAGAAAGAGTTATCTATGTAGTGACACAACACAAAAATGCATATATAAGGCACTATCAGCATAGTTCTATTAGTTAGCAAACGACCCAACAAAATTCAACAAAAAAAACTTCCTCCTACTCCAAATAACAAACACTTTATAATTCAGAACCTGATAATAGTTAAGACTTTGAGACAACCAAAAACCATTACACACCCTCAGGGACTAGAGAATTAACTCTGACATAATAAGTGGATATAAAAGATGAGTTAACCAACTAAACCCAAGATGCAAGATCAAAAGCTAAAATACTATATAAGAAACAAGTTAGAGCTTTCTGACCATCACAATAATAAGATGGAGGTTGCACACCTAAAAGCATATAACACCACGAATACCATTCTTCAACAACATAACTTTGAACCACATAACACTGTAGACCATCCAAGCAACTAAAAAGTAACAACCAGAGGTGGTGGAGGGTTTGCCCTCACCACCACACACACTTCTCTCCATATGCCAAAACCACCGAGACAATGCCATTTAAAGAAGATGACTCCACCTATAACCTTGTAAGCATCCACTAAGTGGTGCTGCAAATGACGTATGCTTCTTAAATAAACCTGTACATTTGGAAGGAGAAAAGCACAACCTCCAAGAAATCTATCACACTAAAAATAACGCCCCATTAAAAAATCAATATAATCATATTAAAATAAAAATTACACATACTAAATTAAAGACAATCATAATAAATCATTTTTTCAAAAAACTAGAAAAATACTATAATTAAATCATTTATAATAAAAATAAATAAAAAATTAAAAAAAAAACCATAATTAAATCATTTATACAAAAATTTATGATTAAACGTAGTAAAAAATTATGATTAAACATATGATATTAGTTGTTTAAATACAACTTACAAAAAGATGAAATATAAGCCCCCCAAAAAAAAATTAACCATAAACACAATATGGATATTTACATTTCTCTAATCCATTGGTTTACCAAACGAATAAAGTATCGGCCAATTTTGACGTTGAACTAGTTGATGTTATAATAATTAACTTTGTATGTGAAGAAATAAAAACATTCCTTGTTTTTAAAATTGAATAAAATAAAATAACATAAAATTGAAAGTTATAATTTTCGACATAAAAATTAAGTGCAATTGAACATCCTATGCAATTCTAATATTTTATGAAACAAATTCATGATTTCTTAATTCTAATATGATTCTCATTTTAAAGTCCTTAACAGAAAACCACTAAATGCCATTGTAACATTTTATGAATCGATTTCGATTCACATGCTGCACAACGAAGCTAGACTCCAATCATAAAGAAGATGGTGATCATCTATAATTTGGCTGCAAGTTGTCGTCATACCTTATGAAGCCGAACAATCCACATAATCCATGGACTCTGGTTGGGTGATAAAAGCAGGAACGCGGAGGCCGATTGTCCTTCAAAAAGGCCATCAAATCCGATCCAACTGGATTGCTCTCCAACTAAGCCATTATGAACTCAGAGCACATATGCTAGCGGATGATATTTGGTGGATAAAACGCGCTATAACACTGGCTTCCATAAATATATCCCAAAGTCAGGGTTGGAAGGTCCCCTTTCGCCATTAGCCTTTTCTTATTGCACACTTTGAATCTTTCTCATAACTTTATTTAACGGGAACAATTCCATCACAGTTGAAACTTTTTTTAACAGGAAGACTTCCATTATGATTGGAAAACTGGGAATTATTGACCTCAGCTTTAATCCGCTACAGGGTTCTATTCCAAAAGCATGGTCTAATTGCACACAATTTCAATGGATCAAAACTTCACAATTCAATTCTTTTAGGGGATGAACTCCAACTTATTTGAGACAATGGAACAAATATAATCTAAACAGACATGAGAAAACCAATCTAGTAAGAATGCAGAGGATTTATTCACTTTGTGATAAAGTGAAATACAGTTACGAGATTACAATCATATAAATTTATTTCAATCTTGGATCTAACAAGAGGATCAAATTTTTTAGGTGTAAACTTATTTTTTTTTTTTGGTAAACTGAGGCAAGATTCTATTACTAAAAAAGAAATATTACATACACGGGTAGGTCTCCACCCGCCCAGAAGGGAAACCGGGTGTAAACTTATTTTAGAATGTTAAAAACAGCTTAATTTTTTATTGACTAAATTGTATTTTTGAATATTAAAGAGATTACATAACATGCATTGGGTCATTTTATCAGCCCACATTAAACTTGTTTTTTTATTATTAATATATTTTTAAGTATACATCAATATTAATTTATATCAAAATATTTTATTCATAAAGCACGTGGGATATTTTATTCTATACAACATTAAAATAAAATAAAATTAACATTTTTCTATAGATACATATGAAGTTAATATCAAGTGTTAAAATATTTTTGAAAAATATAAGGTTTAAACATTTTACTCACATTTTTTTTTAATTCTAATTACTTTACATGAAATTGTATTAGGTCATATGAACAACTCATTAAATATGCATATTATAGGGGACATTGCTTTTCTATTTACATAATATTTTATTTTTATTATAAGACAAACATACTTACATATTACCTTCACATTGGATTGTAAAATAAAACTCTAAACTCCCAGCTCTATAATATTATAACAAAAACAAAAAATACTACCTCATAAAAATTTCACCGATAATCCTCCTACCCAAACCAAATATTGCTTATAAACTTCTAGTCTCTTTTCATTCTTCCAAATTTTGTGCCATACAAAATTTATAAACTTCTAGTCTCTTTTCATTCTTCCAAATTTTGTGCTATACAAAATTTAAATTTAAATTATTTGTAAGATCACTTCTAGGTACTTTTGTTCGAACCAAAGTAAAGACCCAAACCACTAATACTTCTAGGAATGCTCTCAAACACAAATATGGCTTCTTTTTTAGCTGATCTATACTATACTTGTATGCAAATACAAGCTTTTTAGGGATGGGAGGTTTCCAATCCCTTTTGCAACTGTACTAGTGGTAAAGTTGTTCAAGCTTGCACAAATTCGTAATGGCTTGAGATATCTTTCAACTGAAGCTGTTTCTACTTATTCCACAGAAATTACTAACAAGTTATCTGCAGTAAACCCACACATATTGGCAATGGCTTCAATATGCAGTCATTGGCACTATTGGCTCATCTTATCTTTGAACTTTTAATTTCAAATTTATTATTTGCTTAGATTTGATTCAAGGTTATCTTTATTTTGAGTGCAGATTTCGTAATATTTTAGTAGACAGAAGACAAAAGTGAAATCTAACTGTTTAGTTAGATTTTCAATTGTAGATTTCATAATAATTTAGAAATTAGATAGACAGTAAGACAAAAGTGAAATCTCACTATTTAGTTATTTCCAAAATATTCTGAAATCTACAATCCAATTACATTCAAATCTATCAAAATGTTAGAAAGCGATAACTGAGAGAGAAGATGGAATAATTCCATTTGGAACCCTACAGCTATATGAGTCCTGTGAGGTTAGATCCATTGAAGGTGCGTGCATTTAGACTACGAACAGTATAGCGTTTTAAAATCTACGAACAGTATTTAAAATTTATAAAATTTCCAAAATATTCTGAAATCTACACTCCAATTACACTCAAATCTATCAAAATGTTGAAAGCGATAACTGAGAGAGAAAATGGAATAATTCCATTTGGAAACTACAGCCATATGAGTCCTGTGTGGTTTAGATCCACTGAAGGTGCGTGCATTTAGACTACGAACAGTATAGTGGTTTAAAGCTTGAGGTCAAATATCTCCATCGACTTTAACTCACCAAACTATACTGAATTTTTCCTGTCAAAAAAATTACAAGAGAGATTCGAAATGCGCAACAAGTAAAGTTTTCAGGTGAAAGAGTAATTCCCAACCTTAATTGATGAAAATTATGTGCCACTCAGCCTTTTATTATGTTTTCTGCAACAAGGAGCATTCCACTAGCATTTGCTCTCTGAGTTATCTGCGGCCCAGTTGGAAAGATATCGAGTTGGATCAGATTTGACCGTCATTTTGAAGGACAGAAGAACCTACTTTTATACCCCTCCTCAGCGTCCGTTGCTGAGTTTTCTCCCTCTGGAAATTCCAGCCAACAAGAATCATATAGAGATGATCAGAAAAATCATGTTCTGAAGGATGAAAAGTATGGGTCCAGGAGTTACAGAGGTGGGGACAATGGTTGATGCCATGGCCAATCGCCACACCACACAAACAGCATCTCTATCCATTTCTCTCGGTGGGACTAAAAGTTGTTACAGCCTGCGGGTTGTGCTTTTCCTCCAGACACCAATGGTCCATAGGGATATAGGGATCTGATTTCACCCGGAAATTAATGGTCCATATTGATTTGCAACAGCTGGAACGCATAAACAGATTTGTCATGACCCAAAGTAACGTGCAATGGTCAGATACTCTGAGTGAAAGGTGTAATTATTGATCAAAACGTTTTAGTGGCAGAAAAAGAAAAAGGTTCTTTCGAAGGTGGTGGTCACTTTCCTTTCCTTTATTCCTCATTTGTGAGGGGCCACCGCTGGGTGGATAAAGGTTAGAAGCATTTAAGACAAGGTCTTTTCTAAAACGACTAAATTTATTAACATTAAGAAGTAAATTTATTAAGCATTCAGAAAAGTTTTACGAAGTAAATTTATTGAAATTAGCTTTATAAGTTAAAGTTTTATGAAATGTTCTAAGAAGTAAATTTATTGAATGTAGTTTTATAAGTTAAAGTTAGAGGAGTGTAGTTATTCTATGTATCATGGGTTTTGAGGTTTGTTAGAATTTTGAAAAATTTTGAAGTGGGTTGTATTTAATGTTGATACTTAAAGTTAGAGGAGTGTAGTTATTCTATGTTTCAAGGGTTTTGAGGTTTGTTAGATTTTTAAAAAACTTTGAAGTTGTTTATATTTAATGTTGATACTTAAAGTTAGAGAAGTGTAGTTATTCTATGTCTCAAGGGTTTTGAGGTTTGTTAGAATTTTGAAAAACTTTAAAGTGGTTTGTATTTAATGTTGATTAAAGTTAGAGGAGTGTAATTATTCTATGTCTCAAGGGTTTTGAGGTTTGTTAGAATTTTGAAAAACTTTGAAGTGGTTTGTATTTAATGTTGATTTTTGTTACGATGAAATGGACTTTTTGAACTTATTTTAAATAATTTATATATTATTAATTAAAATAACTTATATATTATTAATTTTATAAGTTATAAGTTTTTTAAATATAAAAACGAGTATGGTTGTGTATTCATAATTTTGAGGTAATTTTAAATTATATGTTAGAATTTTTATATTAAAATTGTAAGTGAGTTGACTTAGTCTAACATTACATTAAAAAATTCCTAAAACTTATTTATTTTAATATAATAATTTATTTTTTTCATTAATTAGTAATTTAATGTTAATGATGTATCTTAATCATATAAATTATATCACATTATAGTGAACAAACTAGATATATCGAATTCAAGTTTTTGTGATTCATATTTTAATGTATAAAATATTTTTCGGAAGAAATCACATCAAAGATTTTGGTGGCCGCTTTCGAACCAAACAAGTGTAGTTCATCTTCAGGACAAGATGAAGAAACAAATCTAGAAAGAAAGTTAAATAGGAAGACATGTCAACCTAACTGTTAGAAAAAAACCTATATTTAACTAGGAAAAGAAAAAAAATATATTTAATATTATTTAAATAAATTTTATTAATTAATTTATTATTTATTTTATTTTTATTTTATATATATATATATATAAGAGTAGTCTAATACGACTTTGTGAACAAACCGATTATCCAAAAAGCACATTTTTTTGGTCTACTCTCCCGCGGACCTGATTTCTTCCTTCGTCCATGTGACCCCTTCATCCCATACCATACATATATCAAGGATTTGAATTTTAAATTATGAAATTGCACGCGCTTGTTATTCCATTACTTGACCACCGCCACTAATTCTCCCACGGACAGGTATGAGCGTCCGCACCTATGGCACCCAGCTTCGAACCACTTGCCCATATCAACCCTAGGTCACATCACACATACATTTAAGATCTTCAATATGCCATTTACTAATAAATGTGAATAATTAATTGACCATCGAAGGATCGAGTCTCTCCGACTTCCATTCATGTTTCGCGTGTAGATCGTGCAGCTATTTCGAATCTGTTGGAATTTTAATATTTAAAACTAAAAAAATATAGCTTTCGCAGATTTTTACTTGAAAAGAAAACACAGGAAATAGAAGCTTGGCGGTCAACTCCCACTGCAACGGGTTATCTTAGGAAAACCAACAGAGCGCAGCCATTGGTTCTATGCATTATTAATTTGGAAAAAACAGAATGAATTGTATCCAAATATCAATCAAACCAGTATTGCTATTTGTACCCAGGAATTTGCTCACAGAAATTGAACTTTTGTGGCAGGAATTTGCTCACAGAAATTGACTTTTTTAGAATAATTTACTTCAAACAATATAAGTGGCCAAGCAAATCCCGTGATCATTTTCTTCAAAACCACGTAAAACATTCAGCGAGCCAAAGGCCTCGCAGATAATTACTGTACAATCCGCTGGTCTGGTTTTAAATAGTAAAACAAAATAATTATTCCACACAGACATTAATGGGGTTTTGCCTCTTCGCCACCGCCCTAGGCACTTTTCCTCAAACAACTGTATAGAGGGCTCTGTACATTACATAAAAATATAGCTATATTGAGAATCATTTCTTGGTCTCACAAGTAACTTGTAGAGCAGAATACATAAATACAGATACACATATCTATGGTTCTTTCTTCTTCTTCCCTACAGAAAACTATACAAAGAATAGTAATAATAATGGCTCCTGTTGTTTCTTACTTACCAGAGATTTAAAAACAAAAACGCTCCCCAACTCAAAACCTGTTACACATATGAATCATTAACCAAAAAGATCAAGCCGAAGTCTTCAGGAATGAAGCAAATGGGAGTTTAGAACCTGTAGGTTGTTATGTTAGATATACCATAAAAAAAAATTCCTATGAAATTCTTTTTATTTATTTTTTAAATATATTAAAAAAAAATTGTTGAATAAGTGTTTTCAAAATTTATTTTTGCAGTAGTTTAATTTATTTTGGTTGTGATTAATAATTTTTCTTTTTCCAATGACTTTTTTTTAAATTCATAAGTTGTTCTCACCATATATATATATAATATTGTGACGACCCCGGGAAAATGTAAATATTTAAATTTTACTGTGGTAAAAGACAGAATTAAGAATAACATTGGAAGACTGTTTGTTTTTAAAAAAACCTTAATAGTATTTCTTTCTATTTTATATGTGCATTAAAATATTCTAATAAAGAAATACTTATGATAGTGTTGGCAACTCCCGAGAGGGAATTGGTAAAGAAAGTCAGTTATCAAAACTGCATATAACCACCTTCCCTAACTGGAAAGGTTTCCAGGGGAAAAGGGAAGGGGGATGGCAAAAATCTGCGCTATAGGGACAGGCAGAGAGAGAGAGACAAAATAAAGAAAAGGAAAAAAACGAAAAGACTAAGTCTGGTAAGGACCAGATAGTCAAGCATGAAGTGCAACCTTGCTGAGGATAGTGATCCGGCAAGAGAAAGCTTGGGGGGAGACTTTGGTCTTGAAGGACGAGTCTCACGAATGGGCGGTTAAACAGATATGCACAAACTCTGTAGGTGATTTACTGAGGGATTTAAGAGCTGGCAGCGACCAGGTAAGTCAAACTGAAATCCTTGAACCTCTGTAAGTTATCTGCAAGTTATCTGTAAGTTATCTGCAAGTTATCTGAGTTATTTGTTTCCTTGAAAGGATATAAATGATACTTAATAACACTGCATTAGAAGGGCTGCAGGTGTTAGATATCTGAACCTAGGAAACTATGTTTCTTGTGCCCTGTAAAGGGGCAAGGGATAAAGAGACGGTGTTGGGCAAAGACCCGAACTGTAAAAGTTTACAGTCTCCCTGTCAACACAACAGATACGAAGATGAAAACTATAAAACTCGCTGTAAATAGAATTATTAGTGAAACTGTTTTCCTGAGTATTCTGGAAGAGAATCTTCGTCAGAACGAAGGGAAGCCACAGGCGTAAACGCAGTGGAATGGAACTATAATGATAATAACTCAAAGCTTAGTACATGAAAAAGATAGTATACTCCCGAAGATTTGTAACGGGCTCTGGCTACAAGAACGGCCAAGGAAGGAGTATGGCAGTCTGTAGCCGTATGCTGAGAAAACCCAAATAGGTTGTTGAATTAGAACGCAAAGAAAAAACGTAAACCTTTAGAGCCGGGTAAAATTCCGTGGCACAAAACCTTTCCGCAATAATATTGTAAACAAAGACTAAGTAATATGCAGTGAATAATGGAGTGCAATCTCATGGAAACGGAATCCGAGCTATATTCAAGATATTATCTAAAGAAAAACCTTGAAATAAACTGAGCAACCATTGGCTATTAATCAAGAAATAATATTTAAAAAAAAAACAGAGTTATATCGAACTACGAAACTGAGAACAAATCCTGGCTTGTTGGCATGCACGAAAACGACAGTTTACCCATTTATACAAGGTAAGCAAAAGGTTGAGATACGACCGAGACTGTTACTCCATCAGGTGAAGCAGCTATAAAATAATCTTACCAAACACTTAATGAGAGCTTTGACAAACAAATACATGTATATAAACATGAACCATTACCAATTACAAAGAATTAAGCAATATGACTACCAAACAGCAAGTGTATTGTAGAATCGTGCAGTATCTGGGTCGATATTACCCATATCTACTCTTCAAAATTAATACCCAAACATGGCAACAAAGACAGAGATTCAAAGTTAAAATGGGCAACGGCCGCGAGACTGTAACAAACTGATTACAAGAAACAAAATGGGTCTGGGTCCAAACGACGGTAACCAATAGCATTGCGCTTGGAACTCAGTCCCAAAAACATATTCAGTATAACAGTTCAAATTTACAGTTATTTAGAAATGCAATTACAGATATTATAATCTAGAAATTATTTTCAACTCAGAAAACACTGGAAACATTAGGGTTTTGCCCGGAACCCACATCTTGCAAACAGAAAAGACACCGAGCAGGACAGTGGAGAGCCTCCCGTTGCCATCTGCGACCAACCATGGAAGAGTAAAGTTGGGCCACGGCCAGGCACGAGGGAGACCCTCTGCCGGCAGGTATAAGATCAAAACGAGGAAAAAGAAACGTTAACCCAGAACTAAATACCATGCAAAACGTTGAAGGGACGCACCTGGAGGATAGCCGGGTCACCGTAGCTTTTGGAGGAGACCCTTCTCCTCCTGAACCGAGCTCGGAGGCGGAACAACTGCACTCACACATCAACACAGCTGTAAGATAACCATTAGCACTGCTCACCTAAGGGGGAAATCATAAAAGAACCGAGATCGACAAAACCCAACATAAAAAAAAATATGTTATGACTGTAGCCTTACCCCAAAATTCTTCAACGAATGTATATATAACGCGCAGAGTGGACGCTTGGCGAAGACGGTGCTCGCTCGGCGGAGGAGGTGCTCGCTCGGCGGAAGGAAACTTCAATCAAACCTCTGGCCGCGGCGAGGTGGAGCGGAGGAACCAGGTCGCCGAGCCTTGCAGAACCTCGAATTATCGAGAAGGGAACGATAATAAAGAGTCAATCTCCGAGAGTGGATCTAGGGGGCATCACCACCCTTGGATCCACACCAGATCATCTTAACCATTGAATTGGGGCGGCAAATTTAGGCGGTATCTCTTGACACCGGACCACACCCTCCCTTCACGTGATCAGGCCAGCGGAATTAAATGCCGCGTCCAAATGTTAACCGCTGGTAATGCCAGCAATGCCACTGACCAGAGCTGCCTCGGGTTGCTACTTCCGGCAACAGAAAAAATGCAAGGTGCCCAATTTAAGTGTATACACGGAGGCCTCATATACGGTGGTTGAAGCGGAATATTAACGTAAACAAGTATTTCACGCAGAACCATATCAATCCATGGTAAATGTAACCCATATCAACAAATGGTAAGTGTAATCGTTAGCATTAAATTTTTTTTTTTATTATGTGTCCGGGTATGTGACAAATTGGTATCAGAGCAGAGGTTTCCATACTGTGACCTCTGGGACAAGTCTAAACTTGTTAAATTGTGGAAGTAAACACAGCATTTTTTCCTTTTCGGTCACTAAGATGTACAAATAACTAATAGTGTCAATTATTCTCCTGATTTTATTTTAGGCGAAAAAAAAAGAAAAGAGAAGAACAACAGCGAGACACTAGATAGTGACAGTAAGTATGCAGAGAGCTAGCAGTGCTCCGCACAGAACGATAGCAGACCAGGAACCTGCAACAAATCCTAGGGATAACCCAGAGCTGTGGGTACAGCTTGGTGAAGAGACACGGAGCACAAACCTAGCCATATTAGAGACAGTCCAGGAACTGAAAAATGAGATGGCCCGGTTGCGAGAGGATAATGCGCGATTGACAATGGAGCAAGAAAGAATTTTAAAGATTTTGTTTGAAAGGCAGAACCCGCCACTAGCCAATCCCAGTGCAGAACAACAGAGAATGACGGAAGAGCAACATTATCAAGCAGAACCTGAAAAATCGGAAGAGGGAGAGGATCAATCTGATAATGCATCCGAACAGCAGACCTCGAAACGTCAAAGGGTGGAATTACAGGGAGAATTTCGGAAAATTAAACCCCCACACTTTGATGGGGAACAAGAGGAAGTGGCTGAAGCATGGCTAATTAACATGAACAAATAATTCCAGCTGTATGAATACGACCATAACCTGAAGGCATGATTGGCTATCTTTCAGTTACAAGGGAAAGCAACCCTGTGGTGGGAGGAGGTCAAAATCATCAAGGGGGTAAGCGAATGAACCATAACGTGGGAAAAATTTCAGAAGTACTTCAAAGAAAGATATATGACCGAGCGCTTTTATGATGAAAAGGCAAAGGAATTCCACGATTTGTGGTTCGGACAGCAGACTATGGACGAGTTTATTAATCGTTTTACCTCCCTGCTTCGTTATGTGCCCTACCTTAAGGAAGAAAAAGCCAAGGTGCAAAGATTTGTTAATAGTTTACCCATGTATATACGAGAAAGGATTGAGTTTGACAATCCTAGGACGATGGATGAAGCTATTTGCAAGGCCAGAATCTGTTATCAGCAGAACAAACAGAAAGGGGACGCTTCAAATAGAAAATGGAATGAAAAAAGGGGTAGTAAAACTGTTGGAAATAGTAAAGGAAGTCGCAGCGGTGGAGTTAAGGGAGGAAGTAAAGGGCAGAACAGCCAGACTATACAAAGAGGTTCGTTCAGATCCAAGGCAATCGGTGAATCCAGAACGAGTGAACAGTCTGCCAAGCTGGAGGGCAAAGGAATAACCAGACCCCCAGTACAGTGCTGGGGTTGTGGAGGACCGCACTATGTCAAAAACTGCCCGCAACGGAAGGGAACCGATCAAATATCCCAAATTCACGAGGCATCAACCGTTGGCGATGTGGGACGCAACATGCCTAGGATTAACGCAGCCCTGGACGACCGTCAGGCGGAGTACCAGCCCACCATGGTGGAATTTGAAGGTAAAATTTCAGACCTTTCTATAGCTGTTCTAATTTATCCAGGAGCTACTTTAAGTTATATTAGCCCAAAGATAGTAGAACAATGTAAGTTACAGCCTGAAAATTTCAAGAATTCTTGGCTGGTACAGCTAGCTACGGGGGCTAAAAGACGAGTGTTGGCAAAGATTAATAATTGCCCTCTAACAATAGCAGGACAACCAGTGGTAGCAGATCTGAATATGCTTCCACTTGGTTCATATGATGTTCTGATTGGGATGGACTGGCTAGAGAAGCACTGGGCGTTAGTAAACTGCAAGACGAAAACCATTTACTACAAAGATGACTTTGGAAAGGAATAAGAGATGCAAGGGATTAAACGACCAGTGCAGGTCCAGCCAATCACTGCATCTCAGCTAGCTAAGTGTATCAGAAAAGGGTGCCAAATCTATGCCATTCAGGTAGGTTATGCAGAATCCAAGGATAAAACGGCCACGCTGGACAACCTTCCTGTAATAAAAGAATTCGCGGATGTGTTTCCAGAAGATATACCCGGCTACCCCAAAAAGGGACATAGACTTCACCATCAAATTGATACCAGGGGCAGCCCCAGTATCGCGGGCACCTTATAGAATGAGTGTACCCGAGTTGACCGAATTAAAAATGCAACTACAGGAATTGCTAGACAAAAATTACATCTGTCCCAGTGTGTCTCCATGGGGAGCTCCGATGTTATTTGTCAGGAAGAAAGACGGAACCCTTCAAATGTGTATAGATTACCGTCAGCTGAACAAGCTCACGATCAAAAATAAATATCCCTTACCTCGGATCGATGAACTTTTTGATCAAGTCAAGGGTGAAACAGTATTTTCTAAGATCGATTTGCGATTAGGTTACCATCAGATCAGAATTAAGGAGGAAGACATCGCTAAAACAGCTTTCAGAACACGGTATGGGCACTACGAATTTGTATTGCTACCTTTCAGGTTGACCAATGCACCCGCCACTTTTATGTGTTTAATGAATAGTGTGTTTCATCGATTTTGGATAAATTTGTGCTAATATTCATCGATGATATTCTGATTTACTCTCGTTCTGAGGAGGAGCACGAGGAACATCTCAGGTTAGTACTGCAAACTCTCCGAGAACACCAACTGTATGCTAAATTCAGCAAGTGCGATTTCTTCAAAGAGGAGATACAGTATTTAGGCCATGTAATCACAAAGGAAGGGATTGCAGTAGACCCTGAAAAAATAAGGACCATAATGGAATGGCCCGTACCAAAGGATGTGGCAGATATCAGGTCTTTCATGGGGTTAGCTGGTTATTATAGAAGATTTGTGGAAGGCTTTTCAAGGGTAGCATATCCTATTACTTCCTTGCAAAAGAAAGGAAGGGCATTCAAATGGACTCCACAATGTCAGCAAAGCTTTGAGCAACTGAAGCGGTTGCTCACCTCTGCTCCCATCTTGAGTATAGCTGATCCTAATAAGGATTACGTGGTGTGTATTGATGCAAGTCGGGAAGGCGTGGGCGGTGTGTTAATGCAAGAGGGAAAAGTGATTGCTTATGAATCAAGAAAGCTGAAGGAGCATGAGCAGAAATATTCTGCCTACGACTTAGAATTAGCAGCCGTCATACATGCACTAAAAATGTGGCGGCATTATCTAATGGGAAGGAAATTTCTGTTGTTGACAGACCATCACAGTTTGAAAAATTACTTCAGTCAGCCCACCCTGAATACAAGGCAAGCCCGTTGGGCAGATTTCTTAAGTGGATTTGATTTTGACATTAAGCATTTGAAAGGGAAGGAAAACCGCGTGGCTGATGCGCTGAGTCAGAAGGTGCAATGTTTATATGAAATTTCGTCCAGTAAATGGAGAAATCCCTTGCAAGAAATGATAAAAACAGCAGCAGATCAAGATGCCAAATACCAGCAAATAAAACAGCGGGTACAACTTTCCAACAAAGAAAATCAGCAGGGATATGAAATAGATGAGACTGGAATGCTGCTCTATAAAAAGAGGTTGTATGTACCTAATAAAAATAGTCTTAAAAACCTGATTTTGGACGAGTTTCACATCAGCCACTACGCAGGCCATCCAGGATACCAAAAGATGCTCACTGCACTTCGAAAAGAATACTATTGGCCAGGAATGAAAAAGAATGTAGCTAAATATTTAGCGCGGTGCTTGGAATGTCAACAGATCAAAGCAGAGCACCTACATCCGGTGGGGTTATTGCAACCTCTGCCCATTCCAGAATGGAAATGGGAAACCATATCCATGGATTTCATAACTGGGCTGCCTAGAACAAAGAGGAACAATGATTCTATTATGGTAGTAGTAGACAAATTAAGTAAGGCAGTGCACTTTATACCAGTACAATCTACCTACAGAGCTGTGCAAATTGCACACATTTTTATGTAGAATGTGTTTAAGCTGCATGGGCTCCCGAAGACAATAATATCCGATCGAGATGTAAAATTCACGTCAACCTTTTGGAAAGCATTGTTTACAGAACTGGGTACACAGCTGAATTTCAGTACAGCTTATCAACCCCAGACTGATGGTCAGACAGAACGAGTGAATCAAGTAGTAGAGGACATGTTAAGAGCATGCGTAATGCAGAAACTGACACATTGGGAAGAATATTTACATTTGGTTGAGTTCGCATATAACAATAGGTATCACACATCAATACAAATGACCCCCTTTGAAGTCTTGTACGGACGGAAATGCCGTACACCCTCAAGTTGGAGTGGACCTGAGTACAAATTAAGATTGGGACCAGAAATGCTCAAAGAAATGGAGGACATGGTAAAAAGGGTATGGACTAATTTAAGGCTTGCTCAAGACAGACAAAAGAGCTTTGCGGATCGGAAAAGAAGGTTCAAAGAATCCCAGGTTGGAGACCATGTTTACGTAAGAATTCAAGCCAGGAAAAGTACCATGCAATGGAGCGGTTGCGCCAAACTTGCACCCCGTTATTTTGGACCTTTCCAGGTCTTGGCAAGAGTTGGGCCGGTAGCCTACCAGCTCGCCCTGCCAAGTCACATTAGGATCCACAATGTCTTCCATGTTTCCATGCTTAAAAAATACATTTACGACCCTAAGCATGTGATCAAATGGCAAGATATACGGGTAAGGACTGATTTCAGTTGAACTAAGTGAAAATGTATTTTGGAGATAAATGACTAGTACTGTTGATGGTTGCAGGTCGAACTGGAAGGAGAGGTCCTGGTCGAGCCGCTGAGCATTCTTGACCGGAGAGAAGTACAGCTGCGGAAGCGAGTTTTTACCCAAGTTAAAGTGCAGTGGCAGCACTATGGGCCTGATGAGGCCACTTGGGAAGATGAAGAGCTTCTTAAGAAAGCTTATCCGGGGTTGTTTGTGAACATCAGACATCGGGACGATGTCCAATCTCAGGAGGGGGAGATGTGATGACCCCGGGAAAATGTAAATATTTAAATTTTACTGTGGTAAAAGACAGAATTAAGAATAACATTGGAAGACTGTTTGTTTTTAAAAAAAACCTTAATAGTATTTCTTTCTATTTTATATGTGCATTAAAATATTCTAATAAAGAAATACTTATGATAGTATTGGCAACTCCCGAGAGGGAATTGGTAAAGAAAGTCAGTTATCAAAACTGCATATAACCACCTTCCCTAATTGGAAAGATTTCCAAGGGAAAAGGGAAGGGGGATGGCAAAAATCTGCGCTGTAGGGACAGGCAGAGAGAGAGAGACAAAATAAAGAAAAGGCAAAAAACGAAAAGACTAAGTCTGGTAAGGACCAGATAGTCGAGCATGAAGTGCAACCTTGCTGAGGATAGTGATCTGGCAAGAGAAAGCTTCTGGGGAGACTTTGGTCTTGAAGGACGAGTCTCACGGATGGGCGGTTAAACAGATATGAACAAACTCTGTAGGTGATTTACTGAGGGATTTAAGAGCTGGTAGCGACCAGGTAAGTCAAACTGAAACCCTTGAACCTCTGTAAGTTATCTGCAAGTTATCTGTAAGTTATCTGCAAGTTATCTAAGTTATTTGTTTCCTTGAAAGGATATAAATGATACTTAATAATACTGCATTAGAAGGGCTGTAGGTGTTAGATATCTGAACCTAGGAAATTGTGTTTCTTGTGCCCTGTAAAGGGGCAAGGGATAAAGAGACGATGCTCGGTAGAGATCCGAACTGTAAAAGTTTACAGTCTCCCTGTCAACACAACAGATACGAAGATGAAAACTATAAAACTCGCTGTAAATAGAATTATTAGTGAAACTGTTTTCCTGAGTATTCTGGAAGAGAATCTTCGTCAGAACGAAGGGAAGCCACAGGCGTAAACGCAGTGGAATGGAACTATAATGATAATAACTCAAAGCTTAGTACATGAAAAAGATAGTATACTCCCGAATATTTGTAACGGGCTTTGGCTACAAGAACGGCCAAGGAAGGAGTATGGCAGTCTGTAGCCGTATGCTGAGAAAACCCAAATAGGTTGTTGAATTAGAATGCAAAGAAAAAACGTAAACCTTTAGAGCCGGGTAAAATTCCGTGGCACAGAACCTTTCCGCAATAATATTGTAAACAAAGACTAAGTAATATGCAGTGAATAACGGAGTGCAATCTCATGGAAACAGAATCCAAGCTATATTCAAGATATTATCTAAAGAAAAACCTTGAAATAAACTGAGCAACCATCGGCTATTAATCAAGAAATAATATTTAAAAAAAAACAGAGTTATATCGAACTACGAAACTGAGAACAAATCCTGGCTTGTTGGCATGCACGAAAACGACAGTTTACCCATTTATACAAGGTAAGCAAAAGGTCGGGATACGACCGAGACTGTTACTCCATCAGGTGAAGCAGCTATAAAATAATCTTACCAAACACTTAATGAGAGCTTTGACAAACGAATACATGTATATAAACCTGAACCATTACCAATTACAAAGAATTAAGCAATATGACTACCAAACAGCAAGTGTATTGCAGAATTGTGCAGTATCTGGGTCGATATTACCCATATCTACTCTTCAAAATTAATACCCAAACATGGCAACAAAGACAGAGATTCAAAGTTAAAATGGGCAACGGCCGCGAGACTGTAACAAACTGATTACAAGAAACAAAATGGGTCTGGGTCCAAACGACGGTAATCAATAGCATTGCGCTTGGAACTCAGTCCCAAAAACATATTCAGTATAACAGTTCAAATTTACAGTTATTTAGAAATGCAATTACAAATCTTATAATCTAGAAATTCTTTTCAACTCAGAAAACACTGGAAACATTAGGGTTCCGCCCGGAACCCACATCTTGCAAACAGAAAAGACACCGAGCAGGATAGTGGAGAGCCTCCCGTTGCCATTTGCGACCAACCATGGAAGAGTAAAGTTGGGCCACGGCCAGGCACGAGGGAGACCCTCTGCCGGTAGGTATAAGATCAAAACGAGGAAAAAGAAACGTTAACCCAGAACTAAATACCATGCAAAACGTTGAAGGGACGCACCTGGAGGATAGCCAGGTCACCGTAGCTTTTGGAGGAGACCCTTCTCCTCCTGAACCGAGCTCGGAGACGGAACAGCTGCACTCACACATCAACACAGCTGTAAGATAACCATTAGCACTGCTCACCTAAGGGGAAATCATAAAAGAACCGAGATCGACAAAACCCAACATAAAAAAAAATATGTTACGACTGTAGCCTTACCCCAAAATTCTTCAACGAATGTATATATAATGCGCAGAGTGGACGCTTGGCGAAGACAGTGCTTGCTCGGCGGAGGAGGTGCTCGCTCGGCGGAAGGAAACTTCAATCAAACCTCTGGCCGCGGCGAGGTGGAGTGGAGGAACCAGGTTGCCGAGCCTTGCAGAACCTCGAATTATCGAGAAGGGAACGATAATAAAGAGTTAATCTCTGGGAGTGGAGCCAGGGGGCATCACCACCCTTGGATCCACACCGGATCATCTTAACCATTGAATTGGGGTGGCAAATTTAGGCGGTATCTCTTGACACCAGACCACACCCTCCCTTCACGTGATCAGGCCAGCGGAATTAAATGCCGCGTCCAAATGTTAACCGTTGGTAATGCCAGCAATGCCACTGACCAGAGCTACCTCAGGTTGCTACTTCCGGCAACGGAAAAAATGCAAGGTGCCCAATTTAAGTGTATACACCGAGGCCTCATATACGGTGGTTGAAGCGGAATATTAACGTAAACAAGTATTTCACGCAGAACCATATCAATCCATGGTAAATGTAACCCATATCAACAAATGGTAAGTGTAATCGTTAGCATTAAATTTTTTTTTATTATTATGTGTCCGGGTATGTGACAAATATCTTTCCTAAAAAAAATTTAGGAAAAAAAATATATTTACTAATGTAATACATCTAAATGCTTTATAACATTTATGATAATAAGTAACTAGAGATTCTTACTCAAGAAAAACTTTGTATGGAAAATTAAGATATGGTTTTGCACATTTGTGTTAATCATAATTTTGCTCCTTAAATATCTAATGACAAGAACAACATAAACAACATGAATAACAAGAAACTTCCCAAAATTGCTTCAAACTGTAGCCAAAATCACATGTAGCTCAAAGGACGAGGGCATAATTATGTAAGTCATGGCTAAGTCATTCGGGAATAACAAGCCATTCTACAAAATAATTATAATATAAAAATGTAATTACATCAATATCTAAAAGATTATGATGTGATAACAAATTATAGCAAAAACGAAATTAAGGTACACTAAGGAGGTGGTCAACCCTAGTCTAGAAGATGAAAAAAATATAACTATTTTGACCAACTTAAAGAAGAAATTCAACATTGTTAAAATAAAAAGCTTTCATCTGTTGCATAGTGAAATTGGTGTTGGACAATTCCCACAACAACATTCTTCTATCATCCTTGACACTAAGAGGGTTCAAGATGAGACTTCCCATTTTCTCTTAGAATGTCTTGCATATGTCCAAATTATATCACAATTCCAAAATATTTGTCATGGTGCTAAGCTTCTTAACCTTGTAATTCATCACACTTTTGTGACCTTGGAATGCTTTTCTTAATGTTCTTTGAGCACATATATGAAATTCTAAAGAAATCCAAGTAATCTCTTACCTTTATTAAGGTCCAATAGAATGATTATGGACTCAATGAACATGAACTATTATTATCATAAAAGAGTGACTAATTCTTAAATAAAATTTAGTCAAAGGCATAATTAATAAATGAGGAATCTGCCAATAAAATCTAAGTAAAAAATGTTACATTTGTTAATAGAGAATTTTGGTAATGAAATAATATATTTTGTACAAGGATTAGAATACTTTCTTTAACAAAGAAGATAATCATGTGACAAATTGGCATAATGAGAAAATTAGTATTTTTCTTCAAAAAGTTGAAAACAACATTGAAATTTTGATCATGTGATGACTAATTATCAATTGGAAATTAAATTTTTAATTAAGTTTTTGATGATAAGAGAAAATAAGGGCAAAATTATAGTTAGAGGAAAGAGAAATTAACCAAGGATAGGAAATATGCACAATAAAGCATATCACACATTGTGGAGAAATCTAAAGAGGTCTCGAAATTATAAGTTATAAGTTTGCTTCATTTTTACCAATATTTAATGGTTTATGGCCTTCTAGTTCAAATTTGTATAAATAGATTCTTTCAACATGGGCAAAGCATTGTGAGGCTTATCTTTGCTTTAAGGGTTTCTTTATTATCAAGTTTGAAGATATAGTTAATTATCAAATAGTTTTAGAGGAGAGCCTTAATTTCAATCCTTTCACTATCTCTATAACGAAGTTCCAAATCCGGTTCAATTCCTAAAATTTCCCCTTCATTTTTGGCATTTAATAATTCTAAAGGATATTGTTAGTACTGGGTGTAGTTACAACATATCATATCTAGATTATATTAAACTAGGTCTATTCACATATCTCAAATGTGTTGATATTGACATCAATAGGAACCTAATGGTTAGTAGATGTTATTACAATGGGGTAATTTTTAATGATATTATTATTTGAATTATGAGAATATTGCATTTCAATGTTTGTGTTGTCAACAACCATACATTTCTATGTTTTTTTATCCTCATGCACACACCTTTTGAAAAAGGAATGAAGGTCAGAAATCTACATTGAAAAGGTGGAAAGAATGTGATCCTCATTGATTCTGAAAGATGTAGAAGATCAAAAAAATCTAAATTAAAACCCTATAGTGCCAAAGATAAAGAACATTTTATGCCCAAAGTTAATGAATGAGGTCATAGAAGACACAAACACCTTGTAAAGGGTAGTTGCAAATGAAGCTCCATCCAAGGGGATGAAGATAATCCATGAATTTGACAACCTTGAAGTATGGAATATCCTCTTCCCAAAACTTATGAAATTTCATTGGAGCATAAGTAAAATGTAACCTCTTCTATTTCTGATGAACAAGAACTTACAAATTTTTTATTTTTTTGTTTCTATGGGGAAATTGATTAAAAATACATTGTGAATATGTGAAACACCCAAAGAAAGTGATCAAATATAAGAGGAGACATTAGAAAATTCATTTGTATAAAAAATAAAGTTACAAAACTACATTAGGGGAAATCACAATATCATTGTTTATAAGATGAGATTGAAGTCATTTCATTGGTCTTTTGAGACAACCTTTTTTATTATCGCTCAATACCAATCCAAATCTAGATTCCTACCAATGTGTGTTAACTTTTTCTTACTGAATCTACTAAATCTATTATAATAATCTAATGAAAATATTGAAATAAAGTGATGCATATGTAGCCACATGCATGAAATCTTGTTGTGAAAGAATGGATGGATGGAACGCATGGATCCTTTGTGAAATTTTAGGGCTTTGAAGTGGAGACTCAAATCATCCTCACTCAAGAAGAAAAATGGAAGAGGAATAAATGGATCCTTTGTGAAATTTTAGGGTTTTGAAGTGGAGACTCAAATCATCCTCACACAAGAAGAAAAATGGAAGAGGAGCATGTGACAATGACATGGATGAGATGTTTCCTTCATTACTACATTTTATATTTCTATTCTTATATTGGATATACAATTTATTGAATCTACTGAAGGATTCAATTACAACGCTATCTGCATGGTTGGCTTTGGATAATAAGGATGTGAAAACATCATTTATGGTTGACTCACAATGGTTGCATTTAGTTCTTGTCTCAAAGAACATTTAAAAGTTGGTTTCCTTAACTATATAAAGTTAATTTTCAATGACATTAATAGGGTTAACAATATATGCATTGGTGGGAACCAATATATGACATCATAAACAATTTATAAAAGGTCATAGAATTATTGTAATAATTGGAAATTTACATATTGTTCAAATTATCACAAAAATTGTAAAAATAACTTATTCCATGGATATTAGTGTTCATCTATGGGTTTTTTATCATCACAAGGATTTAATTACAGGCTATAACGATTGTATTTGAATAATAAGGATGTGACAACATCATTTATGGTTGTCTTACAATGGTTGCATGTAGTTATTGTCTCAAAGAACATTCAAAATTTGATTTCGATAACTATATAGTGTGTCTTTTCAATGACATTGATGGGGTTAGAAATATATGCATTGGTGGGAACCAATATATGACATCATAACCAATTTGCAAAAGGTTGTAAAATTTTTGTAACTAGGGAAAATTTACATATTGTTCAAATTATCACAATAATTTTAATCATAACTTATTCCATGGATATTCGTGTTCATCTATGTGTTTCTTATCATCAAAAATAACCTTGTGCCAATTTTATTAACATGTTGTATTTTAACCTCTTATCTATATTGAAAAGTAGTTTGTATTATGTTCACACAATTTTTTTTGAGAGGTTTTACAGTGGGTTGATAACTCAATTTGTCATATGATTTCAAGAGATGCACTTCTTTTCTTTTAAAGTGAAGTTGTTGGCACTAGGCCAACCCATAGGCATACTCACTTAAGAGTTCATAGGGTTGAAGGAAATACATCAATATTCATAGGCAGAAAGTCATTACAACAACATTTATCAAGGCCTTATAGCTCATCATGTCAAGTGGGGAAGATCCCAATTGACATCTCTCTCTCTCACACAAATTTTTTGGAGACACATTATACCCTAGAAAAATGACTTTATGCCAAGTGAGGAAGACCGCAATTGACCTCCACTCTCTCTCTCCTACTCTCACACAAAGTTTTTGGAGACACATTATACCCTAGAAAAATGACTTCAATATGAAATTTGTTGTATTTAAATTTATTATAATAGTATTAATCTTATTCTCATCATATTTTTTATTCAAATTTATATGTGATTCAAATTTAATCATCTGATCTTATTTTATTTCTTCTCACTCTCAACTACTCTCACACAAAATTTTTAGAGACACATTATACCCTATAAAAATGACTTCAACTTGAAATTTGTTGTATCTAAATTTATTTTGATAAAATTAATCTTATTCTCATTATATTTTTGATTCATTTAAGTTAAGAAAATTTATATGTGGTCCAACTTTAATCAATTGATCTTATTTTATTTCTTCTCACTATCCAATGAATTTTAAATAACAAGGAATTTACAAAGACATGTCCTTACATTCAACATCTAAATGCTTATATTTATACAAAATTAAGTTTTCATGATAATATAAATCCATTTCAATTTTAAGTATATTAAATAACTTAATGAAACTCTTATTTCAATAGGATATTGTCAATGTGGTTAAATATTTCACTAATAATTGATCTTATTTTATTTCTTCTCACTATCCAATGAATTTTAAATAACAAGGAATTTACAAAGACATGTCCTTACATTCAATATCTAAATGCTTATATTTACACAAAATTAAATTTTCATGATAATATAAATCCATTTCAACTTTAAGTATATTAAATAACTTAATGAAACTCTTATTTCAATAGGATATTGTCAATGTGGTTAAATATTTGACTAGTTTTGTGTTGGCAAGGATTACATTCTAACCCACTTGGAATAAGAATTATATTCCAAGTTTACAAATTTACTAATGATAGCATCAATAAATATGGGAAACCATATCACAAATGGGGGAAAACATATCTTAATTTCCCCTAACGTTTTTTCTTGGGTTGAAAACATATCAACAAGTACTTTACATAATGTCATAAATGTTATAAGCATTTTATGCTCTATATTAGTCGTCAAAGAAATATTTCCTAAGAATGTTTACTATCGATGTCATGTCAGGTATCTCTATATGTGCGGAAAAGAACTTTTAAAAGTTACTAAGAAATTTTATTTGAAAAAAAAAAGTATTAAAAATAAAAAATATTAATCACAATACAAAAAAGAAAAAGAAAAATTTTGAAAATCAAATTTTGAAAAGGCTTATCAAACATAAAATACTTTTTTAAATATATTAAAAGAATAAATTAAAATAATCTCATAGTAATTTATTTTTTTATCATTATAAGTATATATCTAACCTATCTAATTCATAATAATAAGAATATCTTAGGGTTGTAAATGCAAAGATAAAAGCCTATTCTTATTTTAGCAATGTTGATTTTCTTTTCTACATTAGTCAAAATAGTTAGATATTTTGCATCTTCTAGATTAGGGTTGACCACTTCCCTAGTGTACATTAATTTATCTTTTGCTCTAATTTTCATCACATCATAATTTTTTTTAGATTTAGTTATAATTACATTTTAATAATATCATTATTTTGTGGAATGACTTTTTTATTTCTCAATTACTTAGCCATGTCTTAGAATAATTATGTCAATGTGTTGTTTTCTTTGGAGTTTGAAGCTATTTTGTGAAGCTTCTTGTTGTTAGTAGTATTTACCCTTTTCTTGTTATTAGATACCTAGTGAGAACAATTATGATCGGCACAAATGTTTGGGTAAATAAATCTCAAGAAGTTAACCCCCCACCCACAAGGGTTTTCTTGGGTAAATAAATCTCAAGGAGTTATTTACCTATTGTCATGAATGTTAATTAATGTTATTTTGTAGAATGCCTTCTTTTTATTCTTCAATGACTTAGCCATGTCTTGGCATAATTATGTCAATGTGTTGTTTTGGTTGGAGTTCGAAGCTATTTTTGGAAGCTTCTTTTTGTCCATGTTATTTACCTTGTTCGTGTTATTAGATACTTAGTAAGCACAATTATGATTGGCACAAATGTGGGAAACCATATCTTAATTTCCCCTACAAAGTTTTTCTTGAGTAAAAAAAATCTCAAGGAGTTATTTACCTATTGTCATGAAGCATTTAAAATGCTACATTAGCCTACAAAAAATGGTTTCCTATATGTCATTTATCTATATATATGGAAAATAACTTTTAATATTTACCAGAAACATTATTAGAAAAAGAAAAATTATTAATCACAACAACAAAAAATTCAAATAACACATAAAAATACTTTTAATATATTTAAAAAAATAAATTAAAAAAAATTGATAGTAATTTATTTTTTATTATTATAAATATATATCAAATTCATAATAATCGAGGGCGCAGCTAACCAGGCATTTAATGCCCCATGGCAGGTTGGTTAGCTCTTGCCTTGGATTACACGGACCGCTGACAACATCACATCAGCCAGACAGCCAGAGAGTAAACGGAAAAATGTGCTTTTCGGATAACCAGTTTTTCCAAAAAGTCCTATTATAGACTACTCCTATATATATATAAATATATTCTAAATATCTACTTATTAATTTATCTCAACGACTATATTTGACTAGGGTTTTACTTAATAATATTTATTTATTTGTAAAACAACTATATTTGAAATTATTTTTTTTTTATTTTATTTATATATGCCAATATATATATTTATATTTTTTCTAAATATCTATTTATTAATTTATCTCAACGGCTATATTTGATTTTTATTTTTTTTTAATAAATACTACCAATAAAATAATAATAAATATTAAATTATAATATTAATAAACACTAACACTAATATTAATCACACTAATAATATTAATATTCATAATACTAATACTAATAATACTAATAAAATATTAATTAATAAATAATAATACTAAAAAATAAAATAAATAAATGAGGGTATTCCAAAAAAAAAAGATCAGATCACAAAACAAGAAAAGGGACAAATGGCATAGATAATGACGAGGAAAAACTAAGCAGAGAGGGCGTGAATCCAATAGCTACTAATTTTCCAGCCATCATCACTGGAAGACCTCTTAATTTCAATCGCTTCCCTAAACTTACGACAATGAAAATGAGGAATCTTAGTGATAACACTAGCCTCCTCGATGCATATATGATGCTTGGTCTTCTCTGCATGTTCGGCCAAAGCTGAAGATTTGGTCCTCCAATGCTTGATATCAACAGTTTGTTCCTTAATCCTCTGGTTAATAGAACAACTAGTTTCACCAATGTATGAGGTGCCACATGCACAAGGGATGATATAAACACCTTTCATATCCAAAGGGTTCATCTGGTCATTAACATACTTTAGGGAACTTCTAATGGTTCTGAGGGGTCTAAGGGTCAAGGGAATATTATGCTTTTTCAGGATTCTCGCAATCTTCTCTGTCATCCCTTTGATGAAGGGGAGGTGAACTCTTGAACTATGATCAATGGGTTCTTTCTTGACCTTGGGACCCTTACTCACTTTGAGGAAAGTTTTGACACCTTGTTGCCTACTATAACCATTCTGGACAAAAACATTAAGGAGATGGGACTTTTCTTTTATATATATATATATATATATATATAATAAACAATAAATAAATTAATAAAATTTATTTAAATAATATTAAACATTTCCATTTTCCTCTCCTAGTCAAATATAGCCATTTTCTTCTAGCAGTTAGGTTGACATGTCTTCCTATTTAACCTTCTTCCTAGCTTTGTTTCTTCATCTTGTCTTGAAGATGAACCACACTTGTTGGTTCGAAATGCATCGACCAAAATCTTCAATGTGATTTCTTCCGAAAAATATTTTATACATTAAACTAGATATAATTTCTTTAAAAGAATTTTGAAAGATGTATATCTAAATAAATACTAAAAGTTTACTAGTAAATGAAATATGTTCAAATTTCTAATAAATAATCATTGTTTGTGAAACACAATATTTTTTGGCATTTCCCTCCTATGAATATCTAATTTCTTTAAGAAAATTTTGAAAGATGTATATCTAAATAAGAACTAAACGTTCATGAGTAAATGAAATATGCTCAAAAGTCTAATAAATAATTATTTTCTGTGAAACACAATGTTTTTTTGGCATTTCCCTCTTATAAAGCTTATGTGTGATGGAAACCAATGCATTAGTGACCTAATGTATAAAGGAGTTAAATACAAAGTGTCATAACACATGAATGAACTACAACTCATAAACTTTCATACTTGCATTATTTCAAAAAAGAGATATAAATAGAAATAAATTCCTTTAGAGAAATCTTCATGAAAGATCTAGAGAATATCTATCTAGAATTAGGCTTGCTAATAATAAAAAATCTAGACAACTCAACACTTTTAGATCTATTTTTAATATAATGACCTGGATCTAACTAGATCTAACTAAATCTAGCTAGAAACCAATTTAAGCCTCTTCTAGTATTCTCTATGTTAGTGTTAGAGTATTAATTTCTTAACACTCTTCTTTAATTATGACCTTTAAGTGCTTATACATTTACCACACCTAAATTATATATGTGGAATTCAAACAAATCATTTTCCAATGCCTTTGTAACTATATTAGTCAATTAGTCTTTTGATTTACAAAATTCCAAGTAGACTTCTCCATTGTTCGCAAGCTTTCTAATGAAATAATATCTAGTATCATAATCATGCTTTTTCTATGAAAGACATGGTTCTTTAATAGATCTATTATTGAGATATTTTCACAATATACTAGATTTTCTCCTTATTGTCCTTGTTGAAGATGACAATACTAAATGAAATGAAATTGCTTAACAAAATGCTATTATTATCATTACATATTTAACTTTGGCTAATGAAATTTTCACAATGGGCTACTTCTTGGATGCACATGAAATCACCCCTAAACCAAGATGGATAACCTTTGTCATTCATCCATGCTACTTGTGAAATCATTACCAATATATCCAACCAATAAATCATTATTAGTGTTGGAATACATGTGCCATATCTTGTTGTTCCAAAAATATACATCTCGCAATTATTTTGTGAACTTTCTAATGTGAGTATTATGGAAACTCCATGAATCTAGAAATCAAACTTACAACATAAATAATGTCTAACCCAGTGGTTGTGAGATACATGAGCTTGTCAACCAATCTTTTGAAGATAGTTGGATTTACATTAGATGTTGTGTCCTCTTTGTTGAGTTTTGTCTTGGTTGGAATTGGAGTTGGTGCAGGTTTACAATTCTGCATCCTAAACCTCTTCAACACATCCATGGCATACTTTTCTTGAAATAGAAACTTTCTTGAATTTCATTTGATGAATTCAATACTAAGGAAATATCTCATTAACTCTAAGTCAGTCATTGCAAATTCATGTTTCATGGTTTCTTTTAACTTATTTACTAAGAAATTACTTATGAAGATCATATCATCAATATATAAAAGAACACTCAAGGTGTGACCTTTCTTGTTCACCTTCATATACAATGTAGGCTTATTAATCCATTATTAATCAAATATGACTCAAAATTATTATAGAAATTTCTAAGAGCTTGTTGAATAACATATACATCTTTCTTCAAACTATACACTTTATCTTATTTTCCTTTTATCACATATCTTGGTGGTTCTCCACATAGACTTCTTATAGTATACCACACAATATTGTTGACTTTACATCCATTTGATAAACGTTCCACCCATTTTGAACTACTATGGTTGAGATAGCTTTAACTATATACAACCTTGCAATTAATGCAAAGGTCTCACCATAATCAACTCTAGGTTTTTTTGTAAAATTTATTGCTACCAATCTAGGCTTGTACTTTTCAATTTCTCATTTTCCATCAAACTTGGCTTTGTAAACCCATTTTATATGAATGCAATGTTTACATTTTGGTAGTTCTAATAAATCTTGTGTATCATTCCCCTTTATGGAATTCATTTTTTTTCCCATTGCTTTGACCCAATTTTCTTCTTTTTAATTGCTTCTTCAAAATATGTGGAACGATAAGTAAACCATATGTAAAATTTCAATGCACATCTAGATCTTTATAGATTTCTCACAAACTTCTAGTCTTTGACTAATGATTGGAGTTGTAAACTTCATTTTCCTCCTTGTACAATATTCTCATTGCTTCATCTTTTGCTTGAGGTATTACCCTCTTAACAAGTATATTCTTATTTATTCTTCCATCACATACTTCATATTTTTTTAATTCAACATCCCTATTGATTATCACCTTCTCTATGATTGAATTATACAATTTATATTCTTTGTACTAATCAGTGTACCCAAGAAAGATGTACATTTAACTTATGTCATCTAGATATCTTCTCCACTCTTTAAGCACATGACCATATACCATACAACCAAATACTTTGAAGTATGCTACAATACAACTCATACTTATCCATGCTTCTTGTGGGACATTGTTCTTCACACTTTTAGTGGGAGATCTATTCAACATGTTGTCTCTTTTTATAGCACCTGTAGCACAAGTGCTTCTGGAGATATAGAAAGCTTCCTAGAGACAGCCTATGGGTTGATTGTAGACCAGTGCTTAGAACATCTTAAAGAGAGGAGTCCATTGGAATATTATCAATGGGGATTTATGCTACACTCCAATTGTCACGTAGTTTGAAAATATAATAAAGGGGTGATTGGTCCAATAGGCCTTCATCAAGGTAAACTCAAGCCAATACATGGATCCAAATGCTCACGGGGTAAAGCGGGCCAATCTCAAAGAGAAATGTCTGGTTCTGGTGGCCGACGCACAACAATAGGCAGCTTAATATTGGAATTGTAGTAAAATGAAGAGGAGGAGAGAAAGGAAGGAATCTGATGCATAGGGATGGGAATAATACAGAATCCTAAGCAACAATATTCTGGCATAAGTATGGAGACTGAAGAGGTGGAATGGCAGAAACAGTGGAGTGCTAATTAAGGTCCCAAGATCTATACATCATGAATACATTTGTTACTAATTATCATATGTAAATGTGCTCATATAGGTATTGTAGGGTATCAAATAACACAAGTAAATCTGTAATTACCAGAAGTATTGGTATTACTTAACAGAAAAATATACAACCATGAATAAGAGTGAAATGGGCAGCTTCATTACACTATTTCAGAGGGAGAAAAACATGCATGAAGTGATAAATAAAGGGGAAAAATATTGCACATTACTCTGATTAGAATCACCAAAGAGTTTCACTCATCCTTCAAAATGAGTCCAATTCAATAGTCCATTTACATTTAGCAATACATAGCTCAAGTCCCTCCTAAACAGTTAGATAGAACCAAAAGTGGAATCACATAATTGGGACTCCTCAGGTGAAGAATTTTGGAACCTCTATTAATTGTTTCTTACTCCTATTTATAAGGAGAGGGGGAGCTTTGAATCAGTAACAAAAAATCTCATCCAAGGGCCACCTATCTGATAGACTGGTTGTCTCAGCGTGCAATAGCTCTACTGCCTAAAATGATTACCAAGGATTTGATTCCTTTCTTGAAAATACATAGAAATTACAAAATAAACAGAAATAAGAAAAATTGAAAGATGATTGTGGAAAATATCCTTCTATCATTCCTGTGAAGGCCCTTGATGAGGCCACATCTCTGCCATAATGTGTCCCTCTAGTTGCTCAGTTGGTTCCCGTCACTTTCGCCTTAACTGCCTGACTTCACCACTCTGAGGAGTTGGTAGTGATCAATTGTGGTGGCTTGTCACAAATCAAACGCGGAGATTGTCCTGACATTTCGTCATTGTATGACTGAGTGGAGCTCCACGTTGAGCTATTAAGTATTCCTGAGTCCCCATATCTCCATTTACTCCATGAAGACGTGTGCGCGAAGCAGTATAATTCATTTATGCTGCCCATGTAGTCCTTGGTTTCTTGTCCCTAGGGCTTCCACAGGATTAGCCCATATTGATTTCCAACTGCTCCATGCCTTCATTTAATATCGTAGTTTCCAACCCATATACCTTTAAATTTTTGTACTTCCTTATTGGTGAGATTCCATATCGCAGACTTCACAGTGGTGCAGTATTCAAATTTTATGATTACCAACCTCTGATATGACAAGCCCCTTCTACTTAGCCCTTCCCACATTTCTAACCATAGGATTGAGGGTTGTGATCTGGTGCTTATCCTTAAGGCGCTAAGACCTTTTGTTCCTGCCGAGGGCTATCGTTCCTTTGTAAACTACTTTCTGCCCCTGGTTCTTTAAGTTCCTCTTGACCATGGACTAGCCCTTAGCGGAGATCCTCTATCGAAGATCCTTTATCGGTGACTTCCTATCGGCAATTTAACTTTGGGGCACAACATTTCACTTCGCCAACCGCCGAAGGTCGATCACCTTTTTTGCTTAACCCTTGGTCTTTTCGTACTCCTCATGACCGTAGGCCAACCCCCATATCGGAGCCCCTTAATCAGAGGTTTTCAATCGACAAATTCATTTTGATGCACACATGCTACAACCTTCGATCGCTAATATGCCAGAATGTCAATATGTTGGGACCAGGGATTTTACCCTTAGGCATTTCTCCTTGTTTAATTTCTTGTTTTCAACAGGGCAACTGCAATCTGCTCTAACTTTTGATTCCATAGTCCATTTGAGGAGTTCCATATACCGTTGGAAAGATAATTCAGAGCACTATCCAATGGAGGGGTTTTGATTTAGCTCTAAGGGCTTCTATGGATTAGAAGATGATTGCAAACTTTTTTGTTCTTTTGTACTTTGGTTAGGTGAAAACAAATTTTGCACTGAGTGACAAAATTGGCTCCAACTAGGGACAGTGCCTTACTGGAAAGGTGTTGAGAACCTGCAGGCCAATAGCCTTCACCTTTGGGCATGGAGTTGAAAAATATATTGAATCTATAAAACCAAAAATTCTCCATGGAACTTTAATTGGAGGGAGTCTTTTCCTTATAGAACTGAAATGCAGAAATAAAAAGCCTACCAACTGGAAACTAAATGCTCAATTAGTGAGCTTATTTATATACAACTCCTACTTATGTATAGGTCTCAATTCACCCAATTTAGGTCCACATTTCCATGACATCAATCGAACATCAAAATACTCGACCTAATGCCTCCCTGTTGCTGAAATTTAAAAATTAAAATAAGCATGCACCATGAAAATTATTTGAAGAAAAAACTTGATGCATACTCCAAAAACAACATCTGTTTCTAACCTAAGAATGTGGTCATGTAATTAGCTACAGGGTCATAGAACTGACAAGAAAAATTTACAACTGCCTTATTTTCATGAAAATTTTGCTGACCAATATCTTCTTGGCCAGGGTAGCCACAAAGACTGTTCAGCTCCTCAGCTTTAGATTTTTCAAGAAAAACTTGTTGCTAATATTTTGCTGCCCATTTTTCAACAGGCCAACCCTCTTGGAAATCTGTAATAGCATCTTCAGTTTTTGAACTGTAAGAGTCATAGACTGGAGGGTGTTATGAAACCAACTCACAAAAAGATAGAAAAGATAGATCAACGCCTTAGAATTCAGCCTCTTCGAGGGGGCAACCTCCTTTACATTACACAAATGAATGATTCTTTGATGGTTCAAATGAAAAAACCTCCTTTCTATATATAGGAGTCTAAGGAGTCAATATATAACCCAGCTGACCTAACAATAATAATATAAAGGCACAAAAATAACAATAGAGGGATTCTATGGGGCACAGTAATAACAATATGGGGACAATAGGGGAACAACAATATTAATAAGGGATACATATACAATAGTAATGGGGTAATCACTAGTATTATAGGTACCTAACATGCCCCTCTCCTTCAAAAAAGTGTTGTCCTCAACGCTTGAGTAGTTCTGGATGCTTTTGTATAAAATTCTCATCCTCCCATGTGGAATCTTCAGCAGATAAGTTCTTCCACTTGATGAGATACTCCGAAATTGATCGATTTCGTAGCTGTTGAGTTCTTGTTTCTGTGACTGCTTCCGGTTCCAATATAATTTTTCCTTCCTCGTCAAGTTCTGGCAATATTGTTTGAACTGGGAGCTTGTTGCCTATAACCTTCTTTCAACATGAAACATGGAAAACTAGGTGCACTCGAGAAGCTGCAGGAAGCTCTAATTTGTATGCCATAGTACCAATATTTTGCAACACCTTGTACGGACCATAATACTTTGGTGATAATTTATTATCCTTCTTAGCTTGCTTGATGGGACATTTGTTTGCATGGTTGTAGCCATAGGAATACCCAATCACCTACATCAAAACTTCTTTCGTTGCGATGTTGATCTGCCTGTTGTTTCATCCTATTCTGTGCCAACACGAGGTTATCCTTTAAGAGTTGGAGGACTTGTTGTTGATGCTCGATGTGATGTTCCACTGCTTGAACCTTAGAATTTTCTCTTAAATATGATGTGATGGATGGTGGCTGATATCCATAAAGTGCCATCAATGGGGTCATTTTTGTTGCTATATGGAAGGAAGTGTTATACCATCGTTCAACCAGAGGCAACCATTTGAACCATTGTGTCTGTTTATCATATACAAAGCAACGAAGATATCCTTCCAAACATTTGTTTACTATCTTAGTTTGCCCATGAGATTGAGGATGATAAGATGAGCTATGAGCTAACTGAGTACCAAGACAAGAAAATAATTCTGTCCAAAAATTTCCAGTGAAAATGGGATCATTGTCACTTACAATAATCTTTGGGTTTCCATGTAGCTTTTGAATTGTTTCCATAAATGCAGTAGAAACTGTATTGGCTTTAAATGGATGTGATAATGCACAAAAGTGTGCATACTTGGTAAGTTTTTCAACTACCACCATGATGACACTCTTTCCCTCAAACTTAGGTAAGACTATTATAAAATCCATTGAAACCTCCTCCCAACATTGGCTTGGAATGGATAAAGGTTGTAATAGACCCAGGGTCTTAATTGTTTCAACTTTATTTTGTTGGCAAACCAAACATTCCGCCACAAAATTTTGAATATCCGATTTAAGGCCATCCCAAAAAAATTCCTTCTTAACCCTGTGGTAAGTTTTTAAAAATCCTGAGTGCCCTCCTAACGGAGAAGTGTGCAATTCCATAAGAATCTTTTGTTTGAGTTGGGAATTCTTACAGAGGTATAAGCAATCTTTGTACCATAACGAATCATTTTGCCAGCTAAATGTATCAGATGTATTGGAATCTTGTTGTAACTTTCGAATAAATTCCCACACTTCTTCATTATTCTTCCATTCCTCCCTTGCTTCGTTTATCCAATCTGGTTGGATAATAGAAATGGTGCACAACAATGCTTCCACATCCTCATCCTTTCTTGAGAGTGCATCTGCCACCACATTTTGCTTCCCTTTTTTGTAGATGATTTCAAAGTCATAACCCAACATCTTTGTGACCCACTTTTGTTGCTCTTCATAGGATAATCTTTGTTCTAAAAAGTATTTAAGGCTATCATGATCCATTTTTACCTTGAAGTGTCTTCCCATTAGGTAGGGTTGCCATTTCTTAAGTGCATGTAGTATTGCCAACATTTCCTTCTCATAAATAGCTTTGTGTAAAAACTTTCCCTTGATTGGATGACTTTCAAAAGCAATGGGTCTTTCATCTTGCATTAAAACAGCACCAATTCCATTTCCTGAAGCATCACATTCCACAATAAAGGTTTTTGTGAAGTCCGGTGTAGCTAAGACCGGTGCTTGGCACATTGCCTCTTTAAGATGTTCGAAGGCCTTTATTGCTTCTGGAGTCCATGAAAATGCATCTTTCTTCAATCATGTTGTTAGAGGTGCTGCTATTCTCCCATAATTCTTAACAAACTTGCAATAATACCCTGTCAACCCAAGAAATCCTCGCAGATGCTTTATGGATGTGGGGATTTTCCATTCCTTAATGGCTTTAATTTTGCTAGGGTCTACCTTAAATCCTTCATGAGATACAATATGACCCAGATATTCCACCTCTTGTACTCCAAAGAAACATTTGGATCTTTTTGCATATAATTGTTTCTCCTCCAATAGTTGTAGCACCCTGTCAACATGTTCAAGATGATCCTTCCAAGACTTGTTGTAGATTAGTATATCATCAAAAAATACTAACACAAATTTTCTAAGGAACGGTTTGAAAATGGAATTCATCAAACCTTGAAATGTAGAAGGTGCATTGGTAAGGCCAAAGGCATGACCAAAAATTCATAATGACCCTCATGAGTTCTAAATGTTGTTTTCGGAATGTCTTCAGTCTTCATTCTGATTTGATGATATCCTAAACGAAGATCCAACTTGGTGAAGTAAATTGATCCATGCAATTCATCCAGTAATTCATCAATGACAAGAATGGGAAACTTATCTTTAATAGTGAGCTTGTTGAGCTCCCTATAATCCAGACACATGTGCCACGATCCATCCTTCTTGTGCACCAATACTACTAGAGCAGAGAAAGAACTTTGACTAGGTTGAATTATACCAACCTCTAGCATTTCTGCAACCATATGTTCCACTTCACTCTTTTGGGCATAGGGATATCTGTACGGCCTGATGTTTGGAGGAACACTTCCTGGAATCAGATTAATAGCATGATCATGATCACAAATAGGTAGGAGACCTTTGTGAGTCTCAAATACCTTGGAATGATTGTCCAAGACTTTTTGGAGATCTGCAGAAATAGATGATTTCGATGTGGAAACATCTAGTGAACATAATTGTGCAATTACACCTCTTTGTTCCTTTTTTAGAAGCTTTGTCATACCGTTAGAGATGAATATCTTTCTCGATTTCCCTGCAATGCCCCTTAATTCAACTTCCTTTCCTTCCGTAGAAAATTTCATGAAAAGTTCTTGAAAATTAAAAGCTATTGTACCCAAGGATTGTAGCCATTGGACTCCTAGTACAACATCAGCACCTCCCATTGGAATGGAAAGCATTGGGCTAGTCAATACATATTCTCCCATGGATAGCTTGATATTATGGCACTTTCCAGAGCAATTTATCGTTCCTCCATTTGCAACCATCACTTGACACTCTGGTGCTGGATATAGGAAGCAATTCAATTCTTTTGCTATCTTACAATGAATAAAATTGTGGGTACTTCCTGAATCAATCAACACTATTACCTCTTTCTTCTTGATTTGTCCTTCTATCTTGATGGTTTGAGGAGTGGTAATTCCAGCCAATGCATTACAAGATATGGTCGGATCCATTTCTTCTTTATCTAGGCTTTGTTCCTGGAGTATATACTCTTTTTTTGATCTTTCTTGCTCCTTTTCTTCTTCCTCTTCACAATCTATGTAGAATAATTTCTTCTCAGCACACTTATGACCTTTAGTGTATTTGCTATCACAACTGTAACAAAGTCTTGTTGCTCTTTTTTCTTCCAATTGTTGTGGTGTCAACCTAATAAGTTGTGGAAGGCTAAGGGCAACAACATTTCCATATTTATAGTTGTGAGTGGTATGCTTCCTGGTTGCCATAATTTTGCTTTCTGTTTTTCTTGCTAACCTGAATGCCTTCTCTAATGAATCAGGTTCCCAAAGGCGAACATCATGTTGGATATTATCCTTTAAAGTCCCTATGAACACATCAATCCTATGCTCCTCTGGAATATTTTTTACCCTTATGTTCAATTTTTGGAACTCCTCAATGTGCTCCATTATTGAACCCTTTTGTTTGAGACTTATCAATTGGCTAAAAAAAGTGTTGCTTTTTGTATCCTCATAATGTGTTGTCAATTCTTCCATAAAAATTGCCCAAGTGATAATTTGTTTACGAGAGAAAAGTCATTGATACCATACAAACTGATTTGGTTCCAAATATAAAGTTGCAATACACACCTTTTGTGTGTTTTGCACATTATTGAGATCAAAAAATTGCTCCATCTATAATATCCATGTTGTGGGATCCTTGCCATCAAACTTCCTCATATCGATTTTTGGAATATGGTGGGTCTTCGATCCAACATTAGAATCTATGAAATCATGATTAACATTTCTTTTGTTCTCATCATGAGTTTCCTTTACTACCCTTTAACCATTAGTAAGAATTTCTTGTAGAAACTTTGTCAAATCTGTCTTCAAATCTTCCATGCCTGTCTTCAAATCTGTCTTCAAATCTATCTTTAAATCGTCCATCTTAGCTTCCACGTCATTCATCTTAGCTTCTACGCCTTTCTTTAAACAATCCATCTTAGCTTCTACGCCTTTCTTTAAACCATCCATCATAGCTTCTACATCTTTCTTTAAACCATTCATCTTAGATTCTGTTACTTTTTGTGCAAGTGACACTTGTTGCACTTGGTCTCGTAATTTTGATATATCATGTTGCATTTCTTCCTCTTCTTCATGAGTCATGCTAGAGCTTTCAGGTTGCTTACTAGGTGTTTGCATTTTCTTTCCTCGGGGCATCAATTACCAATAATAATTCTTTACTATGCCCTTTGAATTCCTTTGAACTAATTTTTCAAACCAAGCTTATGCAAAAATTTAAAAAAAACTACACACCTTTTTTCACTTTGTAGGAGCTTGATATTGAATCTGATGTATCTCTATAATTTCGGATCATCTACTTCTAAAATTGTGACTGTAGTAGCCATCTGTGTCCTCTTTCCAATGCCATCAGTCCAATCCAAATTGGATTCTCCAGGGAAGAGTTATGCCAAATCTCCCACAGTGTCCTGATTATAGACTAGTTCAGTAGAGCGAACTTGTACGACATGCCACGTGTCACTGTTTCGACCTTTGGCTCTGAAAAATATATACAAGAAACTACAATCCATCCTCTTTCTATACCCTCTTACGAAATTTCAATCCGATGCTTAAAGATAAACTTATGACGATTTTCCCCAGGTCACCTATTTGGAATGTAATTCAGGAGTCTGCAAAAAGACCAACTTCCTCAGATCATATCTCCGCAAATATAACACGAAAAGCTCTGAAATTTGGACCCACAATTCAGTACGATTTCGTCTCAAATGGGTTTTCTTTTGTGCTTCTGAAACGTCACAAAAAAAATGTTATAGTGAAAATTCCACGATGACCTATTTGGAGCAGCAAAACCCTAGAATCCAAAGCTCTGATACCAAATGTTATGAAACCAGCTCACAAAAAGATAGAGAAGATAGATCAATGCCTTAGAATTCAGCCTCTTCGAGGAGGCAACCTCCTTTACATTACACAAATGAATGATTCTTTGATGATTCAAATGACAAAACCTCCTTTCTACATATAGGAGTCTAAGGAGTCACAATATAACCCAATTGACCTAACAATAATAATATAAAGGCACAAAAATAACAATAGGGGATTCTATGGGGCACAGTAATAATAATTTGGGGACAATAGGGGCACAACAATATTAATAAGGGATACAATTACAATAGTAATGGGGTAATCACTAGTATTATAGGGACCTAACAGAGGGTCTACTAATAATTTGTAGTAGGAACCTTTCTGCAACAAGTAATTGCGGACATTGCTTGGTCCTTCAACTTTGAGATCTTCTTGAAAGATTTGTTGCTGGAATCCTTCTCCCCACTTGCTGCTAAACAACTCCCTTTGAACATTTGTAACCACCTCATCCTCCTTGGAATCGTATGAATCATAAATTGAAGGAGATTGAAATTTAGATAGTGGAGTCACTAGGATGTTTACCATAAGATTGAAATTCATATTGTGCAGTTGCCAAGGTGAGATATATTCAACCCAAATTTCCCTTGCTCACCTGACAGAGGGAATGTAAAAATTTGTCGTACCCAGGGAAAAATATTCTTATTTGTTCCCCGGCAATAGCGCTAGAAAGATGTTGTCGCTTTTCTAGCACCTGTAGCACAAGTGCTTCAGGCGATATAGAAATCTTCCTAAAGACAGCCTCTAGGTTGATTGTAGACCAGTGCCTAGGACATCTTAAATAGAGGAGTGCTTTGGAATATTATCAATGGGGCTTTTTGCTGCACTCCAATTGTCACGTAGTTTGAAAAGATAATAAAGGGGGGCTTGGTGCAATAGGCCTTCATCACAGTAAACTCAAGACAATACATGGATTCAAATGCTCAAGGGGTAAAACAGGCCAATATCAAAGACAAATGTCTGGTAGTGGTGGCTGACACACAACAATAGGAAGCTTAATATTGGAGTTGTAGTAAAATGAAGAGGAGAGAAAGGACGAAATCTGATGCATAGGGCTGGGAATAATACAGAGTCCTAAGCAAAAAGATTATGGCAGAAGTATGGAAGACTGAAGAGGTGGAATGGAAGAAATAGTGGATCCCTAATTAAGGTCCCAAGATCTATACATCATGAATAAATTTGTTATTATTTATCATATGTAAATCTATGCTCATACAGGTACTATAGGCTATCTAATAACACAAGTAAATCTATAATTAACACGGGTACTTTTACTACTTAGCAGCCAAATATACAACCATGAATAAGAGCGAAACAAGCAACTTCATTACACTATTTCAGGGGGAGAAAAACATACATGAAGTGATAAACAAAGGGGAAACATACTACACATTTCTTTGATCGGAATCACTAAAGAGGTTCATTCATCCTTCAAAATGAATCCAATTCACCAGTCCATTTACATTACATAGATCAAGTCCCTCCTGAACAGGTAGATAGAACCAAAAGTGGAATCATAGAATTGGAACCCCTCGGGTGCATAATTCTGGAACCTCTATTAAGTGTTTCTTCCCCCTATTTATAACGAGAGGAGGAGCTTTGAATAAGTTACAAAATATCTCATCCAAGGGCCAGTTGTCCGATAGACTAGCTGTCTTAACGTGCGATAGCTCTGCTTCCTAAAATTATTACCAAGGATTTGATTCCTTTCTTGAAAATACACATAAATTACAAAATAAACAAAAATAATAAAAAATGAAAGATGACTGAGGAAAATATCCTTTTTTTATTCCTGTGAAGGCCCTTAATGATGCCACATCTCTGCCATAATGTGTCCCTCTAGCTGCTCGGCCAATTCCCGTCACTTTCGCCTTAACTTCCTGACTTCGCCACTCTCCAGAGTTGGTATCGATCAACTGTGGTGGCTCGTCACAGAGTAGAAGTGGAGATTGTCCTGACATTCCTTTAGTATATGACTAAGTGGAGCTCCATGCTGAGCCATTAAGTCTTCTTGAGTCCCCATATCTCCATTTACTCCATGAAGACATGCACACGAAGCAAGCTAATTCATTTATGTTGCCCATGTTGTCCTTGGTTTCTTGTCCCAGGGGCTTCCACAAGATTATCCCATATCAATTTCCAACTGCTCCATGCCTTTATTCAATACCGTAGCTGACAACCCATATGCCTTTAAAGCTCTATACTTCCTTATCAGAGTGATTCCATATCGCAGACTTCACAGTGGTGCATTATTCAAATTTTTTAATTGTCGACCACCGATATGACAAGCCCCTTCTACTTATCCCTTCCCACATTTCTAACCATAGGACCGAGGGTTGTGACTTGGTGCTAAGGCCTTTTGCTCTTGCCGAGGGCTATCGTTCCTTTGTAAACTGCTTTTTTCCCATGGTTCTTTAAGTTCCTCTTGACTGTGGGCTATACCTTATATTAGAGCTCCTCTATCTATGACTTCCAATCAGCAATTTAGCTTTGGCACACAACATTTCACTTCGTCGATGACGAACGTCAATCACCTTTTCTACTTAACCCTTGGTCCTTTCGCGCTCCTCGTGACCGTAGGCCAGCCCCCATATCGGAGCCCCTTAATTAGAGGTGTGATTTCATTTTGATGCACACATGCTACAACCTCTGATCACCAATATCCTAGGATCGTTGATATGTCAGGACCTAGGATTTTACCATTAGGCATTTTCTCCTTGTTTTGTAGTTTTCAACAGGGAAACTTCAATCTTCTCTAACTTTTAAATTCGGAGTCCATTTGAGGAGTTCCATATACCATTGAAAAGATAATTCAGAGCACTACCCAATGGATGTGGTATTAGCTTTGAGGGCATCTATGGAATGGAATATTGCTGCAAACATTTCATTTCGTTTGTACTTTGGTCAGCTAAAAACAAATTTTGCAGTGAGTGACAATACAACACATAAGCAATGAAAGCTATTACTCTCCCCACGGATCATTTGAATTTATTTTCTCTTTCAACATGCTTGTAGCCATATTCATAATAGTCATGTTTTCCATTTCTCCTACAACACTTTCCTAAGATGTATTCCTTATTCTTAACTATCTTTTGATCCCATGTTAGTTGTAAAAAATGAAATTCATTGAATAATATTCTCCATCTATGTATGATGTTAACAATTTAATTTGATGACCATTTTTCTTCTCTACCACTACCTTTAATTCTCTAATTTCAAAACTTCATATTTCTTTGCAAGGAAGTACACCCAATTTGTTTTATATGATCATCTATGAATACTAAGAAGTAGTAACTTCCTCCTAGTGATCGGGATTGCATTGTACCACAAAAATCTATGTGACCTGGCTCCAATCATGTCATTTATCTACAAAGAACTCCTTTAGGGAACCTACTCCTCTACTACTACACTATAATGCAACTCTCACATGAGCTACATAGATTTTGAATGGGCGGAAAACCTTTAGCCATCTTTTTTTGTTGCAATAGTTTTAGGCCAACAAAATGTAAATGACCAATCTAAAATTCCACAACAAATAATCATCCAAACATGTTTCCTTTTGGGAAAATGAGACATCCTCTCTATCATGATGAATAGAAAGATGATACATTCTATTCTTTGTGATAATCACCCTAGCAATCAATGTCTTACTAGGAGGTTTATCATTATAAAACAATAATTCTCCTTAACAATCACATTATACCCTTTTCAAGTAAGTCAGGAAACAATAATGAGATTATGTTTCAAATCTAGGACATAGTACACAATTTCTACTTGAGTTTCCTAGCCCTATTTGTCATATGATGACTTTTTCTTTTTCCATAAATTTTAGAATATTTTCCTACGCCACCCTAACTCTATTCCTTACTGAATCATCTAGATTTCCAATTAGACTTTTTCTTCTTGTCATATGATCGTTATAGCCTCTATCTATAATATGATTATCATTATAATTGTCTTCAGCAGCATTTAAGTAAGGAGTAAAGAGTCTTCATATTTCCTTGAGGTGTCAAAATAGTTTACTTACTATTTTCCAAGGTCAACCTTCTTCTTTCTACATTCATGTGCATAATGACCTAGCTTATTATTGTAAAAACTCTTAGAATTATCATAGCTATGATTTTTCTATGAGATATTCTTCTACTCCTCCTAATCTATGATGATCTTGATTTGGTCTCCTTTTCTTTTCTAAATTATCTATTTGATCCCTAAGTTTCCTTGCTCATACCCCTGCTTCTTGACCTTGATCCTTCAATACCCCTTGAGATAGAAACATGAGATTTGGAAGCATTTTAGAAAGAATCATCATTTAAGTTTATTCTAGCTTCATGGAATAACAAATACCCCAAGAACTCAACTACTCATAGTTATGCAAAGTCCTTAGATTCTTTAATGGCTACAACCATTACATAAAACTTCTTAAGAAAGGATGTAAGAAACTTCTCTACTAGCTTCTAATATAGACGTTCTTAACCATTCATGGTTAATTGATTTTCTATGTTCATGAATTGGGTCATGTATAGGCCTATTAACTATGAATCCATCTTCAAACTCTCAAAATACATTCTTAATGTCTGAAACTTAATTATTTTTACCATTGTAATGCCCTGATAATTGGTCTCTAAGATATCCCAAGTTGTCTTTACAAATTCAGTATTAAGATCTTGGGAAATATACTTTCTTTCAATCCATTTTGGATAAGTTGGAGTACTTTTGCATCATTTTCATGTTACCAAAGCTACTAAGTGTTTTTTCATCCTTCTACATGTTATCTATAAGTTGATCCTTTTGAATATTCGCCAAGGCTTGCTCGGCTACCTATTCAGTTGGTTCTTCATACCCATGAATTATGAGATCACAAACATCATGAAATGTAATAATTCCCTTTGATTTCTAAAACTTCTTAATTATTACCTATGAGTACTAGGATTTGTGGTTGTAGAAGGCTATTACCTAAAGCCATATTTTATTTTTTATTAGGATATTTCCTTTCTCATAAAATAAAGAACGTGATACACACAAACAAATGAACCACTAAGAAAATGATAATACAATACATGTCTTAGAATTCAATCTAAATATTTGAAAATGTTAGATTTTGAAACTATTCAATACCTTGCTCTTAGGATTAACAAAGAGTTTCTTATATATTTCCATTACTTTTCAAAATAAATACTTTGAAAATCATTTATAGCATGCCAATGATATAAAAGATTCACTAGATATTAATGCTCCTAATAAATAGCTTGACTTCCCACAATACATTTTCTCCCAAATAACTCATCTTTTAAATCCATATAAAATATTTTAAATGGTTATCTTCCCTTACATGCCATGTGAAAACATACTACAAAATGGTGAAGAGATCATTTACATAACAATAAAATTAACTTAAAGATACAATCTTCTTGAAGATGGTATTGATGTTGGATGTTCCCCAAAATAACAGTGGATCTCCTTATGGTAGTGACTCAACAAATGGTCGATAGCTTTGCAAAATATCAATGGCTCTCTTTATGGTGTGAACTCTACAAACCCAAACTGTGACCTTCTACAATTTACAATAAATCCACGGCTTCCTCTCAATTTCTTTTTATTGTCTTGATTGATCCATGATTTCCTCACAATTTCTTGTTTACTATTGTAGAAATTATTTCATTGTGATACCAATTTGATGGATAAAGGAGTCAAACACATAGTGCTATATCATAAGAAGGATCTATAGCTAATAAAATTTTCATACTTACATTGTTTCAAGAAAGAGATATAAATAAAAAATAAATTCTAGAGAATTTTTTAAGAAAGAATTAGGGAAGATCTCTCTAGAACAAGTTTTTCTTATAACAAACAATTTAGCTCTTATAGATATTTTTACAACAAAATGATCTAGATCTTGATATAACTCAAATTCAAAACTTTTCTAGTTCACTAGTCTAGTCTTTCAAGACCCCCTCATATAAAATTTGTAAATAACTCAAATAAACAACATGAGAATGATCTAAAATATAATGATGTAAAGTAGACACATGAAAACACAATGCATATTATCTAGACATGATGGTAGTGCAAGATGATAAGCAAATGATCCTAATATCTATGTGGTCTTAAATGGTCCCATATACCATGATGACAAATTGGCTCCCTTGAAAAATTAGTCGAATTGTTTCATTGTTAAACTTGAAAATATACTTTGTCTCTTTCTTTATAGTTGACATCTATTATATTTGCATTACATAACTTTCCTATTTATTTTTAGCTTCTATCAATTTTTCCTAGATTGTTTTAATTTGTTCTTCCATTTTTTCGAACATTTCTAATCCAATTAGAAATCTATTGTCATGTCTATCCAAACTAATAAAAATTATACAAGGTTTACAATACAAAAACTAAAAAGGTGTCATATTAATCAAATTTCAATAACTAATATTATATGTGAATTCCACAAGAAGTAAATACTCTTCCCAATGATTTTGTTGGTCCATTAAATACATGTACAACATATCCTATAACATGATTTATTCTTTCTATTTGTCTATCCTTTTAGGATGATATGTCATACTAAAATTAAGTTGTGTTCACAAGGTCTCTTGGAAACTATTCTAAAAATTTCCTATAAATATTGAACCTTTATTTGAAATTATCTTCTTTAAAATTCCATGTAGTCTCACTATCTCATTAAAAAATAAATAAAATAAAAATAAAAAATAAAAACTTGTTATTTCTAATTCTTTATAGGTATCCTTTACTAGAATAAAATGTTCTCACTTTTTCAAAGTATCCTCTAATACTAAGATTGATTCACGTCTCCTTAATGTCATAGGAAATCCCACTATGAAATTTCCATTTTCAATTCTAATATTGCACAGGTTTCCAATGATCCTACTTGATGTTGCTGATTAGCCTTTACTTGCTCACATTCCAAGCATCTAGCCACAAAATCTATTATGCTCGTCTTCATTCCACTCCAAAATAATAGTGGTTATATTTGTGTATATTTCCTTCACCCTAGGATGAGCCATATACACTATCCATGTATTTTTGTGGCAATCAAATTACAAAATTATTCATTTGGAGGTATACAAATAATTCTATGAAATATTAATAAGTTGTCATTATCCAAAGTAATCCTTCAAATTTGGAAATTCCCATAACTTCATTTTCTAATTCTATCTTTACTTCTAGATACCATGTGTTTTTTTTTCCACAGAAAAAGTCCAACCTTTTATTAATAAGAAGGGTTACATAATCTATGTAAGCGGAATGCCAACACTGCAACCGCCATCATTAAGAAATTGCGCCGCCTGACTTGTACCGGAGACCTTCACTCCAACAAAGCAATAGTGCTGCCCGGACATGCACTCCAACAAAGCAATAGCGCCACCTGGACTTGAACCGCAATGGCGCCTTCAAAAGGAAATGGCGCCGCCCGGACTTGAACCGGAGACCTTCAGTGTGTTAGACTGACGTGATAACCAACTACACCACGGCACCAACTAGTAGATACCATGTGTTATTCACTAGTAGTTTCATTATATTTTCTCTAAGATTCATCTATAAATGTAAATTTGAGATTATATGAGGTCTTATACTCGAGGCCTCTACTACTTTATTTAATGTTCCTTTAATATATGTTACATCAAAATCATACGTAATATTTTTTTCCATCTCCTTTATCTAGAATTCAAAGTAATTTCATAAATATATCCTAAAATCCATGATCACTATCTTCATTTCAAATGTCCTTTTGACCAGTAATGTCAACAAATCCTCAATGAATATAATATTATAACAAATTCTAATTCATGATTCACATAATTCTAGTCTTCTAATTTCAATTTCCTTGAAGCATAGGAAATCACCCTACCTTCTTGCATTATCATTGTGCCCAATGCTTCTTTTGAAGCATCCATACAAATTGTAAAATTGGTACCTTCATTATCAAAGTAATCATCAACAATTGTTTAAGCTTGTTGAACTCCTATTTTCATATCTCCATCTATACACGTTTCTTATTCTTATTTTCAAACTCCTTGATAGAATTCACAATATTTAAAGGAGCTTCCAATTGAGTAATTATATGGGCCTTAATTGGCCTTAATTCACCTCCTAGCTTAGTCAAACCAACTATTCTCACAACTTATTGCATACTTTTGATTATATTTTGTTTATGAAATGAGTTAGAGTTGGATATTTTGCTTTGTGGTCTAATGTGCATATAATGCAGGAATAGAGGATAAAAGCAAGGAGAAATGCAGGTATAAAGGATAAAAGCAAAGAACTATAGCAAAGACCTTGGTCAAGACTCGAATGGGACAAGGTAGAGGAATTATAGGAGGTTGATCCTCCTCATCTACTACCCCTCCATTCAAATATTCCTCCACCAGCTCGGAGTGAAAATAACCACATCATGAGGACTAAAAGACAACCAAGCAAGTGAAAAGGACAGAAAACATTTTATTTTGAGTTGGGAGCCAAACAACCCTAATTTGGAATGAAGTTGTTGGAGACTTCATATGTATAAATAGAGAGGCTTAGGACCTCACTAGGATTCAGACTTCATTTGTAAAACTCTGTTTTATTTCTGAACTGCAAAGATTTGTGAATTTGCTATGTAATCCATGTTTCTATAATGAAGATGAGTTCTGTTTAATCTAGCTCTGAGTTAAACTTTGAGGGATGAAGCTCTTGGGTTAGGGCTCGACCCAAGCAGCCGCAACTCCTCTTTACTGTATTGTTATTCTAGCATAGAGTTCTGTTATGTTTATTTGTTAAGTAGTTTCATGGTTTGCTGATGCATTTGCTCAAGAAGTTTCTGGTTTTGATTCATTTGGTTAAGCAGCTTTCTAGTTCTATTCACTTATTTGAATAGCTTCTCGTTTCTGTTCATCCGCTTTTGTAGTTGCATATGTTGTAGGTTACATTCATTTTTGTTTTTAATTCACATGTTGGATTAGAGGAAAACATTACTATCAGGTTGTGCGCAGGTGTCTCGGCATCATCTCCTCCCTCTGGGGCCATGGCTTGAGGCAGAGACCCTCCAGCAACCCCAAAAACACAGTTTCTGGTTATTGCATGGGCTATGGAGTTCGTTGTTTAAATACAGTTAGCTATTTACCCGCACTGGTTTTCTTTGTCATTTTCCTTTGAAACTGCCTCCAGCGCATTCCCCCTCCATCGCTTCCTCGTCATCCGATCACCAACAAACCTTCACAATCACCGTCTGATTCACTATTTTCTTCAACTGTCGCCTCACGTGGAGTCCACCCTTCACTTTATGAACTTTAAGTCCCCACCGTCGATCTGCCTTGCTTGATCTGACAGTTGTTTCTTCACCCGATCGCCAACTAGCTTGGCTGATCTCCACCATTGATCAGCCTCGCCGGATCCAATAGCTATCGCCTGGATTTCTATCCAACTGTTATCCACCCAAGAGCACGCGAAATAGGTGGTTTCCCAATGCTACATGTCACCCTGGGAGGCTAATCGCGTAAAATTTGAGAAAACCACTTACAACTTTGAGGGCATGCAATAAACAGCTTACCGCCCTCTAAACCCGCTCCACCATTTCTGCATGTTTTTTTCCCCACGATATAATCTCCGCTGTCCATTTGCCAACTATCCTCATCTGTCCATCTCTTGCCTTCACCCGCGCGATAAGATCTTAGTCGTTCATTGCTATTGTCAGCCTCGCCCGTCCATCTCTTGGCCTCACCCACGCGATTAAATCTCAGCCATTCATTTCCTTTGCTCCCTTATTCGCCCATCTACCTACGTAACCTCCTACGATCAAATCCCCGTCGTTCATTTACCTTTCACCCGACTAATCCAACGATTCTTACGCACTATTTCTCCCTCATGTCCTCCTCTCACTGATTTTGACCTCCCACTACTTTTTCCGCCAAAAACCCGATTTAGCCTAAGTTTCATTGTTTACCCCTTAGTCTAGTTTTAATGTCTTTTTTCTTCTGCAACATAGATAATTAGAATTAGGTTAATGTTAAATTATCAATTCTGCTTAGCATATTTGTTGATTGATTAAGTTAGTTTATGGTGCAAGTTTATCATTTCATGTTGTTTTCTTCATTCCTGCAGTAGAATAGCTCTCTCTTAGAATAAGGTTTGCTCTCCTTCCATCAAAGAATTAAGCTTCTTTTGACTCTATAGAAGTTTGGCTTGGAACCCCTGGGGTCTCTTGCTAGATAAACAGTAACAACAGGCAGGACCTTCACTTCTACTTGTGTATATAGCACTGTCACCTCCAAGTTTGTACGAACCCCGGGTTGATAAGTAAAGTTGGTAGCCTTGGGAGTTGTAGCACATTATTGTTGCAATACCTAGGCTCATCACTTTTTGGCGCCATTTCCAGGGAGGTGTCTAAGTAGAAGTAATTACTGCTTTCTTCTATTTCTAGTCTCCTACTTTCTTTTCTTCAACTTCTAGTCTTCAAAATTTCTTCCATTAGTTTATTTCTGCAAAAGTAATCTAGTTTCTTTCTTTCTTTTAGTTATCATTAGTTGCTTTCCTTTCCATTCTACAAGTACTTTCTAGCTTTAAAACAAAAACCAACCCAAAAACATTTACTTTCATGCCTTGTAGGATTAGGGACAATTTAGGAAAATTCTTGTCAAATACCCCCACTGCATCCAACAGGCAACCTTCTCTCTTCTTCAGTGATGGTGAATTGGAAGACCCTTTAGGTGAGCAAACTTACCTATTTGGGGAACCTACAGAAGAAGAAGAAGAGGAAGAACCCATTCCTACTGAACCAATGGCTGGAAACCAAAATGACAGGAGAGATAGAGAGAGAATTGAGAGTACCTTCCCCATCAGGGAAACCAATGGGGACACTAAGATGAAGAATATAAGCCCCTCTGCTCTACCTCATTTCCATGGCCTGACCACAGAGGACCCTGACACTTTCCTATTTGAATTTGATGTTATATGCCGAACCTATGACTATACAAATGATGAGAAAAAGTTAAAACTCTACCCTCAAGGATGCAGCATTACGCTGGTTCATGGGTTTACCTGGAGATAGCATCACAACTTGGGCTCATATGCAACAAGATTTTAACAACAAATATAGGGATTACTGTAGGTCAAAAGACACTAAAGACGAGATTTTCAGGATGACCATAGGTCAGGATGAATCCCTAGAAGACTATGAAGAAAGATTCCAGCTTAGTTACAAAAGGGCCAGGTGCACACTTGACCCTGAGTCACTAAAGCTAGTCTTGCTTAGAGGAGTAAGGGAAGATCTTTTGAATACCTTACATATGATAGCAGGAGGAGATGTCTACCAATTACCCTATGAGGACATTAAGACTGTCTTTAGAAACCATTCTAGGACAGCCAAGAAAAAGGGTAGGGGTAGTCAACCTATGGCCAGTACATCATCTTCTAAATTATCCATCAAAGGTGAAATTGGAAATATGTTGGAAGATTTCAAAAGTGACATGATGCAAACCCTTGCCTTGCAATTGGACACCATGAACATCAAAAGGAAGCAAGAGGAAGAAGAGAGAGTCTTGGCCATTTTTTGTCCTAGATGCACTAGGAGGCATCCTAGGAGCGAATGTCCATTAAACTATATACATATTTGCTCATTCTATGAAGAAAACCACTCCACAGACAATTGCCCTTCCTTACCTAGACTCAAAGTGGTATATCAAGAAGCTGAAGGGGTCAATGAATAGCTTTATTACATCAAACAAAGGAGACCTCCTGTGCCTAGACCATACCAGCAGGGTATGCAAGGGCCATCCCATGCATACTACAACTGCAACCAAGCCACAGTTATACATCCTTGGGGACCCCCTGCTCATCCTTCCTGGTCTACACCTCCTCCTTGGTCCTATGCATCTCAATATCAATCCTAGCTAGCCAGCCAGTCATTTCAACCTTATGTTCAGCGACAACATTAGTGGAATTCCCCACCCCAAGGGTGGAGGCACCAATTCAACAATGTTCCATCCCTATTGCCTCCACCACCTGCACAACCACAACTCTTGCACTTTGCTCCACCCAAGCAACCCCAGACGCCTACCCAACCAAATCCGAACCCAAACAATAGGTAGGCGCAACAAGCATATAATGGAGAGACATCATACCCAGCTTATGTTGTAGAAATCCAGGAGATCAACCTAAGATCAAGGAGAATTCTCCCTGATAACCAACCTCCCTCTCCACATAGGGAGGTTGAGGAAGAAAGAGAGGAAATCAACCTTAAAGTAAATCCACGCTTTCCTCAAATATTAGCCCAACCACTCTAGCCTACCCTAGAAGAAACTGAACTTCTGGGAGAATTGAAAAATCTATGTGTAAAAACACCCCTTCTCCAGGCCATCAAATATGTTCCCATTTACAACAAGTTAATTAAGGGGAAGTGCTTCAAGCATCTAGGAAGAATAAAAGGGGATGCCCCTACCATTAATGTCATTGGGCAGTTGTGTGACTTAATGTTGGGGCAGGTGATATGTCCAAAATATTTGGACTCTGGAAGCCTTGTAGTAGATGTACACATCAATGGCACCATTGTCCCACAAACTCTGATTGATCTAGGGGCTTCCATTAATGTGATGACTAAGGACATCGTGCTCAAACTCAGCCTCCAAGGGTCATTAAGAAAGACCACAACAGTGCTGCAACTTGTAAACCGTTCCACAGTCACCCTTGACAGAATTGTGGAGGATGTGATGGTCTCCATTGATTCCTAGTAATACCATGTAGATTTTCTAGTTCTCCAGCCTAAGGCTAAGCTTACCGGTAACCCTCTCATCCTTCGGAGGCCATGGTTAGCCATATTTGATGCTTAAATTAGTTGCAGAGCTAGGAATATGACTATCAAGAATGGGCATATGTCCAAACAATTAGTCCTATACCCTCTTGCTCAACCTTCTCTAGAGAATTATTTATTTTTATGGTTAGAGGAGGAGGAAGAAGATGGGGGTTATTCTGCCCAACTTTAGGCTTTGGAAGCAATCATAGGAGTAGGATAGCAAGATGAGGTGATTTAATTGAACACCTACTCCAAAATCCAACTCCTGGTTCCATACCATTAGAGGAAGAAGTAAAGGAAACACTGAAAAATCATCAAATTGACTTATGCTTGGCCGATGCCAACCCACTCTGAGTCAAAACCATAGAATTTGACCCAGAGAATACCTTGAATATTAATCCATCTCTTTCTACTTTAGAAGAGGAATAGTTATGCAAATTGTTGAAAGAGAACCTAGAAGCCTTCGCTTGGAGCTATAAGGAAATGAAGGGAGTACACCCTTCAGTGTGTACTCACCACATATACATCAAGGAAGGTTGAAATCTAGTCAGGAAACCACAAAGGAGAATGAATCCAGCCCCTAAAGACATCGTCAAAGAAGAACTGCAAAAACTGTTAGATGCAGGGTTCATTTACCATATCTCTGACAGTGAGTGGGTCTCTCCTTTAGTGTCAGTTCCCAAGAAGAATGGTAAGTTGAGGATTTGTGTCGACTATAGGGAGTTGAACAAATCCACAAAGAAGGATCATTTCCCCCTACCCTTCATTAAGCAAGTTCTAGATGGCCTGGCAGGGAAGAAGTTCTTTTCTTTCCTAGATGGATTCAGTGGGTACAACCAAATCGAAATCTGCCTAGAAGACCAGGATAAAACCACATTCACCTATCCTTGGGGTACTTTTTCCTATAGGGTCCTTCATTTTAGGTTATGCAATGCTCCTACCACTTTCCAAAGAGAAGTCTTGATTATTTTTACTGAGTTAGTACATGATGCTATAGAGATCTATATGGATGATTTTACACCTTACGGCTGTGATGTTCAAGAGGCCCTAACTAACCTAGGCAAAGTATTATGCAAATTCATTGAAATGAATCTATCCCTCAGTCCAGAAAAATGTGAATTCTTAATGACTAAAGGGACTGTGCTAGGTCATTCCATATCTTAGCAAGGACTGCAAGTGTGTTATCAGGAAATATAGTGTCCATGCAAAGCTGCTAGTCCCACTAAGACTGGTAGCTATCTTATAAACAAACAAACTAAAACTACTTTCGTTTTCCTTTATGAGATGTAGATAAGAGGGGAAACAAAGGAGACCAACTTATATCTTGCACTTGGTTCCTTGCTTGATTCCTCTCCCTTCTGATAGATCTTTGCCACTCGCTTCCTCTTCTACCTAGCTTCAAAGAGCACCTGTGGAATCAAAGCAGCATAACACTATCCAAGAACAGAGATCTACTATCATAAACAATATAGGACCAGATATATATTGACCACACAAATGCATATATCATCAATCATACAAGAATGTGGAGGAAAACTTGAATAGCGTTATTAAGCAAAGAGGATTACAACCAATTTTTCTGACCTAGCGTCATCCTCTTAGCAAGAAAGCCCTTCTTCACCTCATGAAAAGCTTAGATCACCCAACACTATGATGTTACACCAAGAAACCAGCAACACTTCCTTACAAGATACAAAATTCCAGCCTCTAGATCTCTAGGATGAGGGATCCATATATAGATGATTGCAGGGAGGTGAGTCAGATTCTGAGATTTGATTAGTGTCCTCTCTCTGATAGTTCTTGATTCCACTTGGAGATTGATGATCTCTTACTCATCCCTGGGCAAATGCAGAGAGGCAAGTGTCACAAGAGAAGTTTCTGGAAGATTCCATGATCCTCCACCTCGCAAATTGACTCTGCCATTTGTCCACTCTCGCCCATCGCACCCCATAGAAGGGCTTTCCAGTATGCATCACACCTCCCATGTGCATTTAGGTGGGATGCAGTGCACTTTGACCATGGAGCAAGTGAGATGGTCCAGCTTTGACCAGTTCTGAGTAGTTTTTCATGGAGAACTTTTGGGAGATGATGTAATCAGCTGACTTGTTCTTTTAGGGGATGGAACAACACTTTTAGGGACTTAGGATTCCTTGGTTTATGGACATGTTTGATTGGGGTTGCTATGCCCAAAAATGTCTATAACAAAGTGGACCCAAACAAAATAGCCATCATCTAAAGGGTCTCACCTCCACAAAAGCATAGAGATGTTAGGAGCTTCTTAGGGTTAGCTGTATACTACAGAAGGTTCATAAAGGACTTCAGCAAATGGACCTCTCCTTTGTTCGGATTGTTGGCCAAAGATTCCAAATTTATATAGTTAGAAAGCTGTCAAGAGGTCCTAGACATTATAAAGGGTAAATTAATCATTACACCAATCCTGAGAGGCCCAAACTGGGCCCTCCCTTTTCATATCCATGTTGATGTCTCACACAAAGCCATAGGAGCAGCCTTAGGTCAGGTAGAGGAGAAATTGCCTTATGCCATCTATTTTACCAGTAAAAACCTGTCAAAGACTGAGTTAAATTATACTGTGACCGAAAAAGAACTCTTGGCTATTGTGCATTTATTATACAAGTTTAGGCATTATATTACAGGCTATCAAACATTTGTGCATACTGATCATGTTGCAATTAAATATTTAATGAACAAACCAAATGTAAATGCTAGAAGCATAAGATGGTTACTTTTATTGTAGCAGTTTGATCTAACTATTGTTGATAAGTCTGGTAAGGAAAATGTTGTTGCTGACTTTCTATCTAGAATAAATTTGCCTCTAGGTGAAGAAGGAATGGTGGATGACCAGTTACCAGATGAGAATCTGTTTGATATTTCAGTTCTCTCCCCATGGTTTGCTGATATAGCAAACTATCTGGTATCATCACAGTTCCCACCAAACTTGCCCTCCAAAGGAAAGAGAAAGATAATCATAAAGAGTGCTCCCTTCACCTAGATTGGGGGCAATCTATTCAAACTTGGCCCAGATCAAATCTTAAGAAGGTGTGTAAGGGAAGAGGAAGTCTTTGACATCCTTCTGACCTATCATGATGGGCCTTGTGGAGGTCATTTTGGAGCAAAGTGGACAACACTCAAAGTGTTTCAAGTAGGCTATTATTGGCCTACTCTTCATCAGGATGTAAAGAAGTACATTAGTCAGTGTGATCAGTGCCATAGGATGGGAAAGCCTACTCCGAGAGATGAAATTCCCCTACAACCTCAAGTGACTTTCGAGCCATTTGACAAGTGGGGCATGAACTTCATTGGGCCTATCAACCCTCCTTCAAAGCAAAAACAACACATCATTGTGTGCACTGATTATTTGACTAAATGGGTTGAAACTAAGGAAATTAAGGCAACAACAAAAGAAAAGGTGGATGAGTTCCTAAGGGAGAATATATTCTACAAATTTGGGTACCCTAGATAGATAGTCACAGACCAAGGCAACCAATTTACCTCCAGCAAAATTGAAGAACTACTCAGCCACCACAAAATCAAGCATAGTACCTCCACTCCTTATCATCCACAAGCTAATGGGCAAGTGGAGGTGACCAATAGGGCATTGGAGAACATCTTAACCAAGGTAGTGAGCAGCAACATGAAGGATTGGGCAGAGAGACTAGTTGAGGCCACCTAGGCCTATAATACAACATGGAATACCACCACTAGATTTACACCCTATGAGATGGTCTACGGTAAAAAGGCTATGTTGTCCATTGAATTTGAATATAACACATTGAGGATGGCAGCCCAACTAGATTTAGATCTCAGTCATGCATAGAAAGAAAGGTTGTTGCATTTGAATGGCTTCGATGAATTCAGAATGCAGAACCTCCTACATACAGAGATAGTTCAACTTCAGAGGAAGGTCTGGCATGACAATCACATCAAGGAGAAGCAATTTCAAGAAGGAGACTGGGCATTGTTATATGATTCCAGGTTTAAATATTTTAAGGGCAAGTTAAAAACAAGATGGCTCAGACCTTATGTGGTGGAAAGATGCCATGACAATGGTTCAGTTCAAATTAGGACTATTAATGAAGAATCCATTCCATTGCTAGTTAATGGACACATATTGAAAATGTATAAGAGGCCTTTATCAAGACAAGAGTTCATTGAAAACATTAATAAGACAGTGATGATGGTGGAGCAAGTTCTAGCTCCTCCCTCATCCGATTACTGAAAAAGGAAAAAGAATAAGGATTCAGGTGAAAACCTCTATGAGGCGCCTGAGTCCCATCTTTGGGTTGAAAACCTCATGAGGCGCCCAGGGCAAATATCTAGGGTGAAAACCTCTCTAAGGCAGCCTAGGTGTTTTGTATATTATATATATATATATATATATATATATATAGATAAGAAAAAAACATAATTGTTATGTGCGGGTGGGTGAGAAAGACAACTAAGGAGCAAAGAGAAGATCCAAAGGGAACATTGCCTCACATATATTTCATCTGCTCCACTCCTTACCAATGCATCCCTCCATCAATTCTATTGTTTTTTCACTTCATTGCTTTCATTCAGGTGAAGATTGTGTTTTCTAACAGAATCACCTCAACTATTACCATCATCCCTGCATCCACATACACTCCTACTCCCTCTGTCCATTCATTACAGCATCCTCACAACACCATCCAGCAACATGATCAAGAATTCTAAGGAAGACATCAAACATTGCCAAGTGGTAATCCAGGAGCTCCACAGCAGTAGCAGCATCAAATCCAAGAGCTCCACAATAGCAACAACAGCATTAGACCTTCAGTCACAGGCACCTGCAAAAGCTAATAAACTATTAGCGGACAACAAAGGAGGAAGAAGAATGACCATCAGCAGCACCTCTGATCTTTGACAACTGTAGCATGGCATCAAGACCACAGGTAAGTATCCTACTGACTAACTCATTTGCATCATTTGATCAAAAAACAATGTAAACTTTGAAACGGGAACCATAAACTCAAAATGGGAACTTTGGCCAAAAAGCCCAAAAAAACATCAAAAACGGTGCTAAAAACAAAAAGTGTGTATACTGGAACGATGAATTTTTTTTTAGGGTCAATTTTGAACATGTTTTAAAAATGGTAATGAAAACGAAATTTTCGTGCAAAAAACAACTTGAAAACAAAAAAGTGATCATACTAGAACGATGATTTTTTTTTAAGGTCAATCTTCAACATTTTTAAAAAATGCTAGTAAAACCAAATTTTTATGTGCCAAACAAAATTGTTTATGAGGAAAAAACACACTAATGTTTTTGGTAGAATAACATTTTTATTTCCTAAGTATAAATCCGTAGCCCCACCCCGCGCCACCCCAACGGCCCACCCGCCTGCTCGGGGTGGCTGTTGGGCAATTCCGCCATTCCACGCCACCTCAGAGGTCCGCCCACCCCCCAGGGGTGACTGGACAATTCCCCGAAATCGCCTAGCCACCCTGGGGGCGGGCAGACCTCCGAGGTGGCGTGGGATGGCGGAATTGCCCAACAGCCACCCTGAGCTGGCGGGTGGGCCACCCGGGGTGGGGCTGCGGATTTATACTTAGGAAAGAAAAATGTTATTCTACCAAAAACATTTGTGTGTTTTTTTTCTCATAAACAACTTTGTTTGGCACATAAAAATTCAGCTTTACTAGCATTTTTGTGGCGTGCTGCTTGGGTGGCGCGGGGTGGGTGCCGCAGCACCACCACGCGCCACCCCAGCCGCCTGCCCGCCCCCCAGGGGTGGCTAAGCGATTACCGGAATTGCCCAGCCACCCCCGAGGGGCAGGCGGGCTGCTGGGGTGGTGCGGGGTGGGCGACGCAACACCACCCTGCGCCACCTCAGGGGGCCGCCCGCCCCTGGGGGTGGCGCGAGATGGGCGCTGCAGCACCACCCAACACCACCCTGGCTGCCCGCCCACCCCCTGGGGTTGGCTGGGCGATTCCGGGAATCAACCAACCACCCTTGGGGGGCGGGCGGGCCAACAAGGTGGCGCGAGGTGGGCGCCACATCACCACCCCGCGCCACCCCAGTGGCTCGCCCACCCCCCGAGGGTGGCTGGGCGATTCTCGGAATTGCCCAGCCACCCTCAAGGGGTGGGCGAGCCACAGGGGTGGCACGGGGTGGTGCTACGTCGCCCGCCCCCTGGGGGTTGTTGGTTGATTCTGCGCGCCACCTCGGCAGCCCGCCCGCCCCCCGGGGGTTGTTGGTTGATTCTTGATTCTTAGAATCAATTAACAATCCCGGGGGAACTGGGCGATTGTAGGAATGAACCAGCCACCCACAGGGGGCAGGCGGGCCACCAAGGTGGCACGGGGTGGGGCTGCCCCGAGGGGTAGGCGGGTCGCCGAGGTGGCGCGGGGTGGGCGCCGCCAGGGTGGCGTGGGGTGGGTGTCGCAGCCCCACCCCATGCCACCCCCGTGGCCCGCCCGCCCCTCAGGGGTGGCTAGGCGATTCCGAGAATCAACCAGCCACCCCCGGGGGGTGGGTAGAGGGGCGCGAGGTGGGCGCCGCAGCACCACCCCGTGCCACCCTAGCGGCCTACCCACCCCCCGGGGGTGGCTGGGTGATTCCAAGCACCACCCCGTGCCACCCCAACGGCCTGCCCGCCCCGGGGGGTGGCTAAGCAATTCCGAGAATCAACCAGCCACCCCCATGGGGCGGGCGGGCCACCAGGGTGGGGCGGGGTGGCCACAGCAGCACCACCCGACAGCGGCCACCCCGCCACTCCAGTGGCCCTCCCACCCCCCGAAATCACCTAGCCACCCCCGAGGGGCGGGCAGGCTGCCGGGGTGGCACGAGGTGGGTGCCGCCCACCTCGCGGAATCTCCCAGCCACCCCCGGGGGGCGGGCGGGCTGCTGGGGTAGCGCGGGGTGGGTGCCGCACTCACCCCGCGCCACCCCGGCAGCCCGCCCGCCCGCCCCTGGGGGTGGCTGGGTGATTCTCGGAATCAACTTGCCACACGGGGGGTGGGCGGGCCGCCGAGGTGGCACGGGGTGGCCGCCGCAGCACCACCCTGTGCCACCCTGGTGGCCCGCCCACCCCCGGGGGGCGGGCGAGCCGCCAAGGGTGGCTAGGCAATTCCAGGAATCAACCAGCCACCCCCGGGGGGCGGGCAGGCCGCCGAGGTGGCACGGGGTAGGTGTCGCAGCACCACCCCATGCCACCCTGGCGACTCGCCCGCCCCCCAGGGGTGGCTGGGCGATTCTGAGAATCAACCAGCCACCTTTGGGGGGGTGGGCGGGCCGCCGGGGTAGGCGCCCACCCCCGGGTGGTAGCTGGGCGATTCTGAGAATCAACCAACCACCCCCGGGGGTCAGGCGGGCTGCCGGGATGGTACGGGGTGGGCACTGCAACACCACCCTGTGCCACCCCGGTGGCCCGCCTACCCCCGGGGGTGGCTGAGCGATTCCGGGAAACAACCAGCCGCCCTGGGGGGATGGCGGGCCACCGAGTTGGCACTTGGTGGGCGCTGCAGCTCCCCCCTCGGGGGGCGGGCGAGCCGCTGGGGTGATGCGGGGTGGGCGCTGCAACACCACCTCGGCAGCCTGCCCGTCGCCCGGGCGTGGCTGGTTGATTCCGAGAATCAACCAACCACCCCCGGGGGGCGGGCAGGAATCAACAAGCCACCCCTGGGGGGCGGGCGGGACGCCGGGGTGGCGCGGGGTGCGCCAGCACCACCCCATGCCAGCACCACCCCGTGCCACCCCAGCGTCCCGCCCACCCCCCGAGGGTGGCTGGGAAATTTCGGGAATGAACCAACCACCCCCGAGGGGCGGGCAAGCCGAAGGGGTGGTGCGGGGTGGGGCTGCGGTGCCCACCCCGCACCACCCCAACGACCTGCCCGCCTCCCGGGCGTGGCTGGGCGATTCTGAGAATCAACCAGCCACACCTAGGGGGCGGGCAGGGTGGCGTGGCGTGGGCGCCGCAGCACCACCTCGCACCACCGCGCCCGGCCCCACCCCACGCCACCTCGCCCACCCCTTGGGTGTGGCTGGGCGATTCCAAGCACTGCCCCACGTCACCACGGCGGCCCGCCTACCCCCGGAGGGTGGCTGGTTGATGGTGACGCAGCCCGCCCGCCCCCCAGTGGTGGCTAGTTGATTCTCGGAATCAACTAGCCACCCCCGGGGACCAGGCGGGCTGCCGGGGTGTCGCGGGGTGGGCGCTGCGCCCACCCCGCGCCACCCCAGTGACCTGCCTACCCCCCAAGGGTGGTTGGGCGATTCCATTCCGAGAATCAACCAGCCACCCTTGGGGGGCGGGTGAGCTGTCGGGGTGGCACGGGGTGGGCGCTGCACCCACCCCGCACCACCCTGGCGGCCCGCCCGCCCCCCGGGGGTGGCTGGGCAATTCCGAGAATCAACCAGCCACCCCCGGGGGGCGGGCGGGCTGTCGAGGTGGCGTGGGGTGGTGTTGCGACGCCAACCCCGCGCCACCCCAGCGGCCTGCCCGCCCCTCGGGGTGACTAGAATCGTCCAGCCACCCCGGGGGGGCAGGCGGGCCGCTGGAGTGGCATGGGGTGGGCGTCGCAGCCCCACCCTGTTCCACCCCGGCGACCCACCCACCCCCCGGGGTGGCTGTTGGGCGATTCCGAGTCATAGCCAAATACTGACTTATGATGTTGTTGTGAGAAAACTAACATATGAAGACAAAGAAGCAAAAGGAGAGATAGTTAATATTTATCAAAAACCACAATTATTGATGAACTATCTTATAGACATATGTTCAAATGAAGGAGATTGGGTTCTGGATTTATTTTCTGGCTCAGGTAAGTTTTATTATATGGAATTGAATTTCAATATGTTATTTTTTAATTAATATGTCATTGTACTAATTTACTTCATAATTTCTTTTGTGCTTGATAATTAGGTACAACATTAGCATGTGGCCTTCAAAAAGGAAGAAATTGCATTGTAATTGAAAAGATCCAATACAGTGCGATTTCATTCAGGGAAGAATTAATGCTCTTCAATTTCTTCCAGATGCAATGCAAGAAATTGGGTTGAAGAAAAGGGACTTTAGTGAATCACGTGTGACAAAAAAGCCAAAGGAACCCCAACCACCATTACATAGAATGTTTGGAAAGACATACATTGGGAGATTCACAGACATCAAAGATCCATTAGAAGATGAAAATGAGCAAAAGGAAACAGAAAATATTGTAGAAGAAGACAATGATGAAACTCTGGAGGATGAAGAGTTTGGATTACGTGACATTGTTGACTAAATTTAAGTTATGCTTGGAAATCAAGCTCATTTTTTGTAAATATTAATTAGTTATTTTTGTAATGTTTTGACTTTGACATTTTATGAAAAGAATAAGCACTCAATTAAGGTTGTTATGCGTTCAATATTTGTATTATGTGATTTTCGCATTAATTTTTATGTTAATCATTATTTTTTGAAAAAAATAGTGACTATTATTATGTTCATCTCTAACAAAAAATTATCAAAACATGTAGTTTTTTAGTTATATTTATGTTAAAAATGGTTATTTTTATATCAATTGTTAAAAAATATTGTTTTTTAGAAACAATTATTTCATGTGGATTGAAAAATTAGTTAACACTGTATAAATATGTAGAATATCGAAAATTCAAAATATCGACCTTTTTCTTTAAATATGCAAAACAATAAAACCTCACTATAAAAAAATTAAAATAAAAATAAAAACAAGAAAATATGAAAAAAAGACCACCTCAAAAATTATTAAATTTACAAAATAATTATTTACATTTCATACATTAAAAAAATAAAATTAAAAAATAAAAAATCCTTTTAAAAAAAGGGCCCGGTGTAGAATTACCACTTTTTTAAATCAACATCAAAAACACTACCATTCTAAAACGCAATGTACATAAAAAAAAAATTATAGTGCCAAAAACTATGCTCTAAAAAAAACATATGTGTTCTGCATCACCCCTTTTCCAAATCGGGTCACTTTTTTGCTATCTCTCCAAAACGGGTAACAGTATGAGTTCTCGTTTCAAAGTTTACATTGTTAAAAGTTGTAAAGGTTAAGAGGTAGTTGGTTTATAAGTGAAAAGGTGGAAAAAAGGAAATTCTTTAATAAGTCAAAAGAAAATGTAAGAGTCCATGGATACAGTTTTGTTATGGAAACCATTTGAGAATGCTTAAAGAATTAAGATTTGGGGTAGAAACACCAGTTGACTAAAGACTCGGCATATCGTGTTTGTTGATGAAATCACTCATAGACTCCAGTAGAAAAGTAAAGGAAGGAAATTCCCAACAGTTGGTTCACCATGGGTTGATCAGGATCCTCATTAAGGATTCCCTCAAAAGCCTCAAGATCCCCATAACATGGTCAGTCTTCAGAAACTTACCAGCAGAAGACGAAATCAAAACCCTCACCTATGATGTTAGTCCTTCTGTCAGTGAGGAGGGGGAAAACAAGAAGAAGAAGATACAGAGTTAGATGGGGATGATATGGGTGAAGAAGAAACTAATACAGAGGAACATGTTGAAAGAAGACGAGGAAGTTGATGCTGAAACAAGAGGAGGAAACAAAGGAAGAAACTGATGGAGATGCGAAAGAACAGTAAAAGGAAGAAGATGAGAAAAACAGAGAGGACAGCTACAGGAAAAGGAAAACCAGCTAGCATGTATGGCCAGCCTCTCCTTGGAGGCCATCCAGTGTAGGATGCCAGCTAAATCTTATGCTCTTTATCTCAAAGAAAGATGGTTGCAATTTCAGATTAAAACACTAGCACAAAGGAGCATCATACCATTTCAGGACTACGGATAGTTTATTGATCTTTGTGATCAAAGTGCACTAAAGGATGGGGCCAAAATGGCTGAGTTTTACTTGCATAACATGGCCCTCACAGACATGAATAATTGGTATCCTAATGCAGAGCTAGGAGATCTACAATTAATGGCTTTGGCATCATGGCTAAACCATGAGAAGTCAAGGGCTCCAAAGATGAAAGAATATTGGCCAAAGAGAAAAATGAACCTCTTTTCATCATATCTAAACAATCAAATCCCATGGCCCTACTTAGCACCCATAATCTGATTGCAAATGGTCCTTAGCTAGCACTTAGATATCTTGTTGCCCAAGGGCAAGCAATTTCACATTTTGAGGATCTATTTAAGCTTCTAAGAGATGATAATATACATGCCTACTAAAATAGAACACACTACCACACAGTTTGAAGATCAGAGAAAAGAAGAAGAGGAAAAGAGGCGGTGGGAAGAAGAAGAAAGAAAGCAGGCTTCTATGAACAAGAAAAAGAGACCACAACATAAGCATGGGATGTCAAAGCGGCTACCATAGCCACTAAGTTGCTCAGAGGATGAGCAACACTTTCATTAGGGGGTGATGATGAGCCTCATTATTGAGTAATTATATGGGCCTTGATTGGCCTTAATTCACCTCCTAGCTTAGTCAAACCAACTATTCTCACAATTTATTGCATACTTTTGATTATTTTGTTTATGAAATGAGTTAGAGTGGGATATTTGTCTTTGTGGTCTAATGTGCATATAATGTAGGAATAAAGGGTAAAAGCAAGGAGAAATGCAGGTATAAAGGATAAAAGCAAAGAACTATATCAAAGACCTTGGCCAAGACTCGAATGGGACAAGGTAGAGGAATTATAGGAGGTTAATCCTCCTCATCTACCACCCCTCCATTCGAATATTCCTCCACCAGCTCGAAGTGCAAACATCCACATCATGAGGACAAAAAGATAGCCAAGCAAGTGAAAAGGATATAAAACAGTTTATTTTGAGTTGGGATCCAAACCACCCTAATTTGAAAGGAAGTTGTTGAAGACTTCATATGTATAAATAAAGAGGCTTAGGACCTCACTAGGATTGGGACTTCATTTGTAAAACTCTATTTTATTTATGAACTGCAAAGACTTGTGAATTTGCTCTGTAATCCATGGTTTCTATAATGAAGATGAGTTCTGTTTAATCCAACTATGAGTTAAACTTTGAGGGCTGAAGCTCTTGGGTTAGGGCCCGACCCAAGCAACCACAACTCCTCTTATTGTATTGTTATTCTAGCATAGAGTTCTGTTCTATTTATTTGTTAAGTAGTTTCATGGTTTACTGATGCATTTTCTCAAGAAGTTTTTGGTTCTGATTCATTTGGTTAAGAAGCTTTCTAGTTCTGTTCACTTATTTGAATAGCTTCCTATTTCTGTTTATCTGTTTCTGTAGTTTCATCTGTTGTAGGTTACTTTCATTTGTGTTTTTAATTCATAGGTTGGATTAGAGGAAAAGATTACTATCAAGTTGTGCACAGGTGTCTCGGTGTCATATCCTCCCTTTGGGACCATGACTTGAGGCAGAGACCCTCCAACAACCCCAAAAATAGAGTTTCTGGTTCTCGCATGGGCTATGGAGTTCGTTGTTTAAATACAGTTAGTTGTTTACCCACATTGGTTTTCTCTGTCATTTTCCTTTGAAACTGCCTCTAGCACGTTCCCCCTCAATCACTTCCTCGTCGTCCAATCACCAACAAACCTTCACAATCACCATCTGATTCACTATTTTCTTCAACTGCCGCCTCACGTGGAGTCCACCATTCACTTTATGAACTTTAAGTCCCCATCGTCGATCTGCCTTACCTGATCCAACGACTGTCGCTTCATTCAATCGCCAACTAGCTTGGCTGATCTCCACTGTTGATCAACCCCGCCTAATCCCATGGCTATCATGCCATATCGCGTGGATTTCTGTCCGACCGTTATCCGACCGAGAGCACGTGAAATAGGTGGTTTCCCCGTGCTATGTGTCGCCCGGGGAGGCTAATCGCATAAAACTTGAGAAAACCACTTACAACTTTGAGGGCACGCGATAAACAGCTTACTTCCCTCTAAACCCGCTCCACCATTTCTGTATGTTATTTTTCCCGCGATCTAATCTCTGTAGTCCATCTACTGACTAGCCTCATTCATCCATCTCTTGCCTTCACCCGCGCGACAAGATCTTAGTCGTTCATCGCTCCTGTCAGCCTTGCCCGTCCATCTCTTGGCCTCACCCACGCAATTAAATCTCATCCATTCATCTCCTTTGCTCCCTTGTTCGCCCATTTACCTACGTAACCTCATGCGATCAAATCCCCGCCGTTCATTTACCTTTCACTTGACTAATCCAACGGTTCTTACACATTGTTTCTCCCTCACGTCCTCCTCTCACTGATTTCGACCTCCCACTGCTTTCTGCCTGAAACCCGATTTAGCCTAAGTTCCATTGTTTACCCCTTAGTTTAGTTTTAATGTTTTTTTCTTCTACAACATAGATAATTAGCATTAGGTTAATGTTAAATTAGCAATGCTGCTTAGCATAGTTGTTTGATTGATTAAGTTAGGTTATGGTGCAAGTTTAGCATTTCATGCTGTTTTATTCATTCCTGCAGTAGAATAGCTCTCTCTTAGAATAAGGTTTGCTCTCCTTCCATTAAAGAATTAATCTTCTTCTAACTCTATAGAATTTTGGCTTGGAACCCCTGGGGTCTCTTGCCAGATAAACAGTGACAACAAGCAGGACCATCACTTCTACTTGTGCATATATCATTGTCACCTCCAAGTTTGTACGAACCCCAGTTTTATAAGTAAATTTGGTAGCCCTGGAAGTTGTAGCATTATTGTTGCAATACCTAGGCTCATCAGTAATAACCAACTAAACCCATAAAACTACATACTTCACATACATTTGTAGGTGTCATAAATTGTAAAAATTCCTTGTAGATTCAAACTACATATTGTAATATGCTAAAACAATTGACTTGAATCTACTCTACTCATCAATGGAAACAATAATTGATCGATGAAACCATGAAGCATAAAAGAGAAAGAATTCAATCACACATAGCACAATAATTTTCTGGGGAAAGCCACAGCTAAAATCCCCTATTATCTATATCTTGCATTCATCAGAAAATGTGAGAATATTACAATGCTTTTCTTAATCTCGAGTAATCTCTGCACTATCTAAATCTATCTCATTGCTTCACAAATAAGCCCCAACCAATCATTTATCAAAATTTTCTACCTGTCAAACTCCTATTTCCTTGTGCAGATTCCTAGGGAATTAGCCCGTATTTAATTAGGAAATTCCACAAATATGAATTACGCAATCCTCATAATCCTTCCTCTGATTATATGCACTGCCTATACAATATAGATGATTATACAACTGATAGTATAATGTCGTTGAACTCTAATCTCAACTAGGTCTTTCTCTGATATGACATGCATGAGTTAATTATGAGTGAATCTTCAGTTTATTGGTTGATTAGTGTTGGTTACACCCCACTGTTGTAGGTTACACCCCACTACTATATCTCCCACTAATTTCTCCATCAGTTGGAATTAGTTTAACTGAATTTAACTCAGTTAAGCTGAATTAAATAATTACAACTCAAAATAAACTCAAACAGGGCTCCTAAAAAGTAGGAGAAACTCTACATGACTCTAGTTAGACTCCAAACTCAAATTAATTGAGCCAACCAATTCAAATTAACTTAGTTAACTATTACAAGTTTCTATGATAATTGGAATTACAATTTAATTCCTAATTTAATTTAAGGACAAAATTAAATTAGGATTTTCTTGTTGCATTTTCAACACTCCCTCTCAACAAGAAAGGGATTATCCGCTACCCCGATCCTGCCTCTGTGAAACTTGAATTTGCATCTTGACAATGCCTTTGTCAAAATATATATATCTTGTTACTATATAGGAATGTACTCTAGAAACATGATTCTCATTTGCACACAATCTCGTAGATGGTGATACCGGATGTCGATATGCCTGGACCGATCATGAAAAACTGGATTCTCATAGAGTTTGATACAACTCTGATTGTCACAGTAAATCACTATAGATCCATTTGTTGACCAATTAACCCAACAAGGATCTTTCTCATCCATATATCCTCACAAGTTGCTTGACTAGCAGCCATGTACTCCGCTTTTGTCGAATTGAGTGCAACTGATCTCAGCTTCCTACTATACCAAGAAATTGTTGTTGATCCAATACTGAATATTCCCCCTGATGTGCTCTTTCTTTCAGATGGACTCACTGCCCAATTTGCATATGTGAAGCCTTGAAGCTTCACTCCCTCTATCCATTTGTACCAAAGACCAAACTAAGTGGTGCCTCTCAGGTATCTTAACACATGTTTATTTGCCTTCCAATAAAGTTTGGTTGGCTTAACCATGGTTTGACTATGCTGGTTAACTAAAATACACATGTCCAGTTGTGTGTTCATCAAATACATAATTGAACCCATAAGCTTCCTATAAATAGTAGCCTTCACTACTTCACTTGAAGTAGCATCTTCCTTCCTCTAGTTACCTACTAGAGGAGTCTCCATGGGTTTGTTTCTCTCCATGTGGAAATTATTCAGTGTTTCTTTGGCATACTTTCCCTGAGAGACAAACATTTCCTCGTCTCCTTGAAATACTTCCATACCAAGGAAGTAATGCATGAGCCTCAGGTCCTTCATCTCGAATTCTCTTGCAAGATATTATCATCTTCTCATCACCTATTAGAATCAAATCATCGACATCTAATACTGTGAACAACAATTTACCTTCAACCATGATATGGTAAAGGTTTGCATCTACTTCACTTTTGGTGAAGCCCAACCTGGTGAAATAGTTTTCAATTCTAGTGTACTAAGCACAGGGTGCTTGTTTTAGTCCATACAACACTCGCTTGAGTCTGCACACATGCGACTCTCTATTTAAGGTCTCAAATCCTTCGGGCTACTCAATATACATCTCTTCCTCAATCATACCATTGAGGAATGTTTTCTTCACATCCATCTGATGTATCTTCCATCCCATATGCATTGACAATGCTAGAATAGATCTAATTGAAGAGTACCTTGCTACTGGAGAAAAGGTATCCCCATAATCAATTCCCTCCACTTAAGAGAACCCTCCGGCCACAAATTTGGCCTTGTGTTTGTCCACAATTCAATCTGTTGCTTGCTTTACCTTGTAAAGCCATATGGAACTCACCACTGACTTGTTAGTTGGTATTGGGACCACTTCCCAAACACTACTTCTGAAATGGAGTCATACTCCTCAACCATAGAATCAACCTAGACTAGTTGATGCACTGTTTCCTCGAATGAGGATGGCTCAATCTCTACACTCTCTCTCATCAGAGCCGCGTAGAATGTGTATTGATTTAGTGACCTCCTCTTCCTTCGCTGTGATGTGGGTTCTCCCACATTCTCTCTATCATCATGCATCAATCTGTCAGCATCTATGGTGTGCTTCCTTCCATCTCTCGAAGTCTCTACATGAGTGGGTTATTCCACTCTTTGCTCCTCTACATGTGGTTGCTCCACATCATCATGAGGTTCCTCCTTTGGAGCTAAAAGCTCCTCATATGCATGTAATTGAAGCTCCCTCTCAAGGGAACATCTCATGGCCTTCTATTTATTCAACTTCAAAGCTTTGTGAACCACTATCATCCTGTTGGATGGCAAGTACACCCGATAGTTGTGAGGTGTACTAGTGTACCCCACAAATATTCCAAACTTAGTTGTTGGCGCTAGCTTTTTCCGTGCATCCTTCGTAACATGACAGTAGACTGATGAACCAAAGATCCTGAAATGTGCCACATTTTGCCTCTTACCTAAAAAATATTCTTCTGGTGTAATCATCTTGAGAATTTGATGAGGACTTCTAGTATGCAAATAAATAGTTATGTTGCATGCTTCAGCGCATAAGTGCAACGATAGGCCCTGATCATGTAACATCACCTGTGCGGCTCCCATAATACTTTTTTTCTTCCTTTCAACCACCCCATTATGTTGTGGGTTATGAGGTGTTATTAACTCTCGTCGAATTTCTTCTAATGCACAAAATTTCTTGAATCCATTCGACACATATTCTACACTATTATTGCTTCTGAGAGATTTAACTTTCCTACCAGTATCTTTCTCAACAAGTGCTTTAAATTCAAAAAAATAGAGAATGTCTGATCTTTCTTATGCATGAAGAAAATCCAACACTTATGAGAAAAATCATAAATAAATATTACATAATACATGTGCTTGGTCGTGGATGTTGTCGAGAACGGTCCACACACATCTGACTGAACTCATTCAAGGATCACTTACAATCGAATGTCTTTATCATGAAAGGAAGCTTTGGTTTACTTCCCTAATGTATACCCTTTGCATGTGTCTCTCTTCTCTAGTGTACCCTTGGGAAGTCCTGTAGAAATTTGTTGCATGATCTTCAAAGTTCTATGGTGCAAGTGACCCAAACTTCTATGCCCCAACTCACTGATGTCAAGGCTCTGCACCTTTTTTGCTTTAGTGCTCAAAGCAGCGTAGTCTTATACATCCAATTTATAGAGGTTATTCACCCGAACCCTGATCCACTTCACTTGTCCTAAGGCTATGTGATGAAGGAAAGCATTACCCTTGCTAAATATCACATCATAGCCATCATCCTCCAATATGGCAAATGAAACCAAATTCATCTTCAAACCTGGAACATACATGGAATATTTTAATGTGAGAGGAGTACAAGACTCCCTCTGAAAGGTAACAATACCGAACTCGGTCGCGCTATATCTGTTAGAAAATGATATATTACATAGCAATGGAACACATAAAATATTGCAGAAATATAAACACAGAAACACATAAAACAAGAGAGACACAGATATACGTGGTTCACCCAGTTTGGGCTACGTCCACGAAGAAACGGCCAGTCCTTCTTTCATTATATTATCCAGCAAACTGAAGAGATACAACCTACAGTAGATCCACTGTAACTCGCTCTTCACTCTTAATCTCCTCTCTTTTCCTCACTTAGAATACAAATCTACATAGACACAATACAATTCCCTCATACATAGTGAGGGGTTGCCTTCTAGGGAAAAAAACCCTAAATTAAACATAACTTCTACCATCATATCATGTGCCTAATGAATAGCCCAGATTGACTAGAAATTACTAGACTTTTACAAGGCAATTTTACATCTGTTTTTAGCTTCGGGAGCAGTGCCCACTGGGGGACCGCTGGCTCCTAGACCCCCCAGCCGAGGGGATCGCCCCTCCCCCCCCCCCTCGAACCCCCGCGGGGGGGACACCCCCCTGCGTGGAGGGGTGTATAATCTTCCTGGGGTATACATTTGGTTGAAACCTTTGAATACAGAAGATAATCAGGCTCCACACCCAACAATATCTCCCATCATCTCCCATCTCGATGTGCATTTGGAGGTCCTTCTCCTCCAAGTCACTAAAGAACTCTTTGTTGTCGGTCATATGGAATGGGATCCATTATCCAGGTATCACACACTACCCATCACCGATGTCACCATGAAAGCGATGAGGGTGAAATCCAATTTGAATTGTGAAGTAAGAGCTTCGCCTGCCTCTCCTCTTGAGGGATTCTTAATGGTCTTCTTGTGATGACACTTTATGGCATAGTGTCCCAGCTCGTGACAATGAAAACATTTAATCTTCGACATGTCCTTCTTCTTACCATCCTTATTTGAATCTGATTTGGAATGGGATGACTTCCCCTTCCCTTTCTTTGCCTTTCCAGCTAAGGCACAATTATCCTCATCATTATGCTTAGATGAGGATCCATATCTAATATTTCACCGAATCTCTTCTTGTACCAAGTCGGACCACAATCGCTACCACTCTGGTAGCTTCTCCCTCCCATTAACAAAGTTCTGGTAGTTGTGCCAACTCTTGGGAAGTCCTAGAATTGTTAGGCTCACCAGATCATCTTCAACAACTATAACACCGACACTTCCAAGAGCATATTGACATTGGGTGAACTTAGTCAAGTACTTCGGTATTGTGTTGCCCTTCTCCATCTTGATCATTATGAGATTTTCCTTCAGTGCCATATTCCTATGGTCACTGCTGTTTTGAAACAGGTCTTTCAAGTCCTTCGACATTGAAAATGGAGTTTCCTTACCATGGAGGTTCGAGACAATATGATCTCAAACTCCTTCTAGTATAATTATTCTCGCCTTTGCCACACACTTTATCCACTTTCCGAGATCCTAAGCATTAGCTGGCTTAGGAATATCTTTGTCTATGAATTCGTTAAGCCCATCATCTTCCAACGCTGCCTCCATCCATTCCTTCCAAGAAATATAGTTCGAACTACCCTCTAGGACATATTTGAGTCTCAATCCGTAGAACGACATCCTGCTGGCTTTGAGGTATGATACTGTAAATTTGATTTCTCTTGCAAATAAAAACTCGTATTCTCCTCTTCTATGCTGATTTCAGCTTCGATACCATGTAGAAATTCTTTGTAGATCCAAACTACAGATTGTAATATGCTAAAATAATTAACTTAAATATATTCTACTCATCAATGGAAACAATAATTCGTTGATAAAATCACAAAGCATAAAAGAGAAAGAAATCAATCACACATAACACAATAATTTTATGGGGAAAGCCACATCTAAAAACCCCTGCTATCTATATATTGCATTAATAAGAAAAAATGAGAAGAACATAATGCTTTTCTCAAGCCCAAGCAATCTCTACACTATCTCAATCTATCTCATTACTTCACAAACAAGCTCCAACCAATACTTAGCCAAATATGTTGCCTTCCAAGCTCCTATTTCCTTACACATTTTCCTAGGGAATTAGCCCATATTTAATTGGGATATTCCACAAATATGAATTACGCAATCCAAATAGGCCTTCCTCTTATTGCATGCACCACCTGTACAATTCGGAGGATTATACAACTAATAGTACGTTGTCTCTAACCTCCAATCTCAACTAGATCTTTCTCTGATCTAACATGCATGAGTTAATTATGAGTAAATATTTAGTTTATTGGTTGATCATTGTTGGTTACACCCCACTACTAGATCTCCCACTAATTCCTCCATCAATTGGAACTAGTTTAACTAAATTCAACTTAGTTAAACTGAATTAATAATCACAAATCAAAATAAACCCAACCAGGGCTCCTAAAAAGTAGGATACACTCTACATGACTCTAGTTAGACTCCCTACTTGAATTAACCAAGCCAACTGAATCAAATTAACTTAGTTAACTATTACAAGCTGCTATGAGAATTGGAATTACAATTTAATTCAAGGACAAAATTAAATTAGGATTTTCTTTTTACATTTTCAACATAAATTCCATAATAGCTTATATGTTTATTGGGTCCATAACAATTCCTTCTCCTTAAATGATGTTAGCCAAGTAACAATTCTCTAGTTAAAAGAAAGAACACTTATAGAATTTAGTATGCATCTCATTCTATCTAATACATTTTAATATTATCCTTCAATGTTCTTTTTGCTTCTCTATTTTCCTTGAGTATCTCAAAATATCATCTAAAGAACACTTCTACGAAATTACAAGGTATTGTTAAAACACCCCGTTCAACAATCCCATGAATACAAGTGACACATTTTTCAACTCAAATTCACCACTATAAACTCATAATGACTAAAACATGTTTTAAAAATAATTTTAAGGTTGTTCTCTCCCTTAATTCTTAACTCCTGATATATTGATCTCAAATCAATCTTTCAAAATAAAATTACCCCCATCGTTTGATTGAATAAATGATTAATCCTGGGAAACTTATATTGATTTCTTATGGTTGATTTGTTTAATAATTAATGGATAATACAAATACTATATGATCCATATTTCTTCTTCACTGATGTCACAACATGTAACATACATCCCTTCCTAAAAAATTTGTCTAGTTGCATCATTTAAATAAATATCAAAGACACTCCTCTATTGTTCCTTGTTAAAATTAATTTTTGTCCCAAGTAATTTATAAAGTAAAGCATTTTACCCTTATAATCAAACATTTCCTCTTGGGATTCTAACCAATCCATACCTATGATCATATCATAAGACCCCAATGTGGTGATGCATAATCACACTTGGGTGAAACATACCCCAAGATCAAATTTTCAATTTCTAACTAACTATGCTACCCCTTATTTAACACCAAAACCCATTTTGACGTAATTAAAATCCTCTTTACTACTTGCTATCATCCTACATCTATATAATTCATTATATGACGTAAATATTTGTGTTTCTCTTGGATCTATTAATAATGAAAATATATGCAATTAATCTTACTTATCATCTCAAGAAAAGTTGACTAATGTTGAACCTAGCAGTTGTTCATGACTACATGAATTTTATGGGGTTTACATGTCACCAACAATATGTATACTCTACTCTTAACCAACTCCTCCTACTACACGTGGAAACTCCCATTGAAAGTATAGCTCAACAGATGCCCAACACTAGGAGGTTACCTTCAACTCTCGAATTATGTAAATGTAGATCTACTATGTTGTATTCTACTATTTTCTAATACTACCTTACTACATGAGAGTCCTCTACAGTATCCTTTAAACTCTTGAATAACATATATAGGTCTCCATCACTTGGGCCCTTGGCACATCATTTCCCTTCTCATTGTTCTATAAGTGCTAATTGACTAAGAACATTGTCTCTATCCTCTTCATCCTAAAGATCTAGATGGTATTGACTAACCAATTCTCATGATTTCCCCCTCAACTATAATATCCCTTTGAACTACCTCATGCAAATAACATAGCATCAATATATAAAATTTCTATATAATGTTATAATTTATTATATACACATACTTCTTTACCCACAACTTCTCTATAATCAATTGTAGTGCATGACTCAAAATCTCCATAAATCTAGTCTCATACTCTTATACTAACCTATTACACTATCTCAAGGAGTTGACACATTCAACTACCTTTCAGTGAACTCCTTATAGAGGCATAATTCTTTAGAATGATTCTCAAATAGCTCCCATGATATCTTCAATAATGCATACCCAAGTGGACACCCATGTGCACCTTGATATTAGAAGCATACTATATCAATACAAATCACATGGCCATATCCTCTTTCCATGCTTTAGCTTCTTTTACATCAATGGAGCCCCAAAAATATGGAAAATTAACTTGTTTAGTTCTTCTTTACCACTTATGATTTATTGGTGCCTCTCCGAAAATGGATGGACCACTTGTTTCTCGGTTCAACTTGTTAGAAAAAACATTTTACTTTGAAATGATTGCATGATTGACATAACCTCACTCACATGTATATTTATTTGAACCTCTACTCTAGGAGGAGATGCTAGAGGTGTAGGATGAAGTCGAAACCAAGTACCATGGCCTTTTACTACACTACTTCCACCTCTCCCTATTCAAATATCCATCGTTGACCTTGCATGCATGGAAAAAAAAATATAAAATTTAGTTAGCTTAAAATAAAACAAATATGATTACTGGAATTAATAATGTAACATGTATTTTACTAATCATGTGGGTCCATAGGAACTAGGTATGTAACTCTTCTCTAATACCATATGTAACACGTGCCCATGACATTAACCTAATATAAATCACACATCTTAAAATAATGTGGAATACCTTTTTTTTCTTGTTCTTTCTAATTATATACTTTTCAACATTATCTATATAAGTATTAATTAGTTTCATAATGTATACATAACCATAGGAATCATTCCAAAACACATGGAATAATGTAATCACCAATTATTTACATTCATTTCCATAATCTTCTAAATATTTCAACATAATATACTCAACCAATTTTTGCCGACATGTAGTTCATTTTTCTTAATAAATACCTAAACATAATGAATTTTCAATCCATAATGAATCAACCTCTATTAATGATTCATTTTCTCTCTATGGTTGTATTACAACATTCTCAATAGTGTCCTAACAACCCTTTAACCAAGGCAACACTGCTCTTTTCAATATAACAAAATTTCCTCAAATTATTAACAATATAATATAGTTGAGAAAAATCTCTTTCAATGTAATATGTCCCTATCTACTATGCCAATCATTCATCTTGGAATACTCAATAATGGAAATAATAAAGTAGACTTAAGAATGATCAAACAATAACACACTTCAATCAATGCTTTTGATTTATAAAGAAACATCTTTCAGTGCTCTTTATCTATTCATGTAACCATAACAATTCTTATTATATTTTCTCACATTGGAGGATTACCATTAACTCAATGCTTATATTATAAATAATATAGTTCAGAAAGCTCAAGTTTCAGCCATGCAAATTAACCTACTAGTTGGTAATAAAGATGAACTCTCTAAAATTCAAATAGGGACAATAAAATAAGTCAAACTATATCTTAAACATACTTTATATGAGGCTACCAACACTATAAGTCATATCACATCCACACCACCCTTCCCGCCCCCACACACCATCTAAAGAAAAAAAAAACAACTAAATTATAATTGAATTTAGGCTTCTGTGATCCATATCTTATGTGTTGAAATATTTTCGGAGAAATCACATTAGAGATAATTCAACAACGCATTTCAAACCATCCATTGTGGTTCATCATTAGGACAAGATGACATTATCTAAAACATTTTCTTTAAAAATCGAAACTGTGTACCTACAGGAGTCATGTGTGGGTTTTCAAAAGAGAGATAGTAGTTAGAAGATTATGATCATATATTTTACAAGTGTAACTAGTGGTCATTCATGAATATAGTCTCTACAAGGCACAATCGTCTTTAAATTACAAAATTTGCTTCTATATTTTTCCTTAGGTGCTAAAAACAAGTTCCATATAGATATTATCTTGATCATAAAGCATATGTTGAGGGATCTAAATAATGATTTCAATTATTAAAACAAGTGATAATTCTATCAGGAAATTTTTAGATATTCTAATTGTAAATGTCAATTCCTAGTTTTATATAGCAAGGCAAGTACATTTACATATGCTTATTTGCAAAAGGCTATAGAATATCCTCCCTTGATGATATTAGGAATAGGATTTTAGAGAAATAAAAAACAAAATGAATGAAGAAATAGAAAAGAAAAGGATACAATATATGAAAGGCATTAATATATTTCGTTCACCCAATATGGACTACATATGTGGAGAAAAAACTAATACTTCATTTATTCCATCCATCAAAATGAAAGGATAAATCCTACAACACATCGACACAACCTCCTCTTCACTCTCTCACACTCTTAGTTACAACTCTCTCTCACAATACATAGCCATAATACAATGTCCTCATAAAAAGGATTAACTTCTACGGTAAAAAGTGGAAACATAGTTATATTATCATATTTGTGACATAATAATTAGTTATCCAAATTGACTATGAAATTACAATATTTTATATGGATTTTTTCCAGTGAAAAAAATTTCTTCAAGAATACTGCCCCTGAACCCCCACCAGGGGTGTAATATACCTAGGAAATATAATATGGGGCACCAATGGAGGTTATACCCAAGGGGATAATGAATGTAATGTGGCCATAATAATGGAATAGGTATACTTTGTAATTAAAAAAAAGTAATATAATTATAATGGTTATTTGACATAAGACCTTTAGGAATACTCATGAGAAAGTAATAATACATATGAGTATCATTGCATTGGATGTGTGTTGAATTACAGTGTCTTCTACCAAGCATGTCTTATGGATTAATTCCTTCCAAAGGGTGTGATAAACGGTGTTACCCTACCTTATGGGTTCTTTTTTCTATATTCTTGTGTTTCTTATGGTGACTTTCTTGAATATCTTTGGTGTTTAAGGGTTTATCTTGGAAATTTCTAAGATAAAATTCTTATCTTATATTTAGTTAAAATTGGTTTCTTCCCATTTACTTACACTTTTATATATGTGTTTCCACTTCCTTTTATAAAAGTAAGTTATGTTTTTGTTTTACAAAAATATGCATGTCTATATGATAAATAAAACCTATTATTCAAGTTCATTAATTTTCCCATGCTAAAATAAAACTCATATGTCAAATGCTACATTTCTCCAAAGTATACATAAATTGAATCAAAGTTGATACTAACTGTGAGACCAAAATAACTCAAAGCCTTTAATAATTTTGTTCCAAAAGATAGATATTTTCACTACAACTTTTTGATACCTTGCATCAATATCTAGGCATAACCTATACAATTTTTCAAGTGCATGATACCAAGGGTACCATGCCCCTACATTCCCTTCAAGTATTGCCTACCAATATGTACCAAAAGTATCATGTTCACATATGTTCTTGAAGTATTATTGTACAATGTTGGGGAACACTATCATGGTTAGGACCCAACTAACCCAACACATTCATCACTACTGAGAGACTAATTATCATTGAGGAATAAAAATTGACAACTTATTATTCATCCGCGCCATGTAAGTGACCAAATCCATGGTCATCCCTACAACAATGTGTAACCCCAAAGAAAAAACATAACAAATTATTTTCAACTTATTAAATGGAAAGGAGGCTAGTAGGAAAGAATGACAATCAAAACCTCATCTCCTTGATCATACTCATCATTTCACAGCTTTTCATGTAGCCCTTTTCCCATGTGTAAGCTTATTTGGAAAAGGTTTCTTTGTCTCTACATACATTTAGATACAAACATATCAAACAAAATTACCAAATAATCATGAATAAAGTATAAGTATTGTCATATACATTTCAATTAAATACATAACCCATCCCCGTCTTGGGTCTACATATGTTAAGTGAATCCAGAGCCCATGTGCACCTATGGTTATTTTTATAACACTTTACAAACCATCAACAACATCATATAATATAATATATTTTATCATGTCACAATATGTTCCTTTTCAATCTTCCATGGCATCAAGGATATAGAAGCATACACCAAGAAATAATCAAATTGTGATTAATGAAAAGTCTAGATCACATAATATATAGTGATTTTTTCAACCAACCAATTCACTCTTGTAACCAAAATTCCCTCAAATAATAATGCATCAATTAAGTAAAGTCAAAGAAAAGAGGACACTACATATTAATGTATGTGAAGTGGTGATGATAGACACATCTAAAGTTTCAAGTAGGTCACACTACTCAATATACACATAAATATCATCACACAAATCCACTACATTTCATATTTAATTTCAAAAACCTCTTCTTGATTTGTTTTTAAAAACGGTGGTCTAGATCTTAAAGAGGAGAACACAAAATAACAAAACCACAAAGAAATTTTTTTTTATTAAAAGAGATAATAACTGTAAAGGCTACATTGTGGTGGACAATCTGTCCTTTTACAAAATGTGACTTGTTACTTATAGCCTTTTTTTGTCGCAATACCACAGGTAAATTCCATGGGTGGGTAAATACCATGGGTGAATGAATACTATGGGTGGATGTCACTTACAATACCATGGGTGAATGAAAACTATGGGTGGATGGATACCATAGGTGGATGCCATTTTCCATTCGGATCATTCCTCCACCCTTAAGAAATAATGGTCGCCATTGCATGAAGTTCCCTCCTGAGAAGCCTTTGAATATGAAGAGCCACTGAAGAGAAGGGTTTTGTGTGGTTAACCCATAAACGTGATGAACGAAGATCCGAAGATAGAGATACCCTGTAATGCTTGTGACCAATTGTGATACTCATAGTGTGCAGCGTAGAAAATGGACTTTAATGAAGTGTGGGTTTGTGGATGAACCATAACCATGACAAACAAAGATCCAAGGATAGAGATACCATGTAATGTGTGTGGCCAACTACGATGCTAACAATGTGCATCATAGCAAATGGACTTCGATGAAGTGTGGCTTTGTGGATGACCCATAACCATGAAAGACGAAGATCCGAGAATAGAGATACCCTGTAATGCTTGTGGCCAACTATGATACTAATAGTGTGCGGCCTAGAAAATGGACTTCGATGACAAGGATTTTATGTGGTTGATCCATAATCGTGATGTTGATTGTTGATGAATAAGACTTACATCAAAACACCAACATATAAATTTGGGTCAAATTTTATCCATCATTATTCAAATTCTAGGAATCATCTTTTACAAAAGTGTTTATACCCATTTGATTCAATGTACAAACTTACATGAATTTAATGTTGTGAGTCAACGTCTTTTTTTAAAGGGACAACTAGGTTAATTATATTATCAAAAAATTGGAATCTTGCCTAGGTCCCTTACAAAGTTCAAACTATTCTTCAGAGACATTTTATTCTTCATTCGAAATTGTAGACAACTTATGCCTACAATTCTTTCTATCAACAATTCAGTACATATACCTTATGGAGACTCTAAAAAAGGCTCCTACTGTCAGTTTATATTTATAAAGAATAGCAAAAAACTAAGTTTTAACAAACTAACTGACATAATATGGTTCCTTTGCGAGAGATTCAACTGAAAGCATAGATTCTTGGCCTTCATTATGATGTTCCCAGTTCAGTTTGACCCACCTTTTCTCTGGATGCTCACTAGACTCAATCGATGTGTCCTTGTCCTAATTCCTTTCATCAAATTCCTCTTCCATCTCATTCAACCTTATCTCCATCGCATCAATTTATGTCCTGCATTCCAACTCCATTTTTTCAATTGTTCCTTCTAGAAAAATATACTTCATTTCCAACAGTTCCATCTTGATTTGCATCCTTTTCTCATCCAATTTGATCCTCCTCATCACTGCCTACATTAATCCTTCAATTTTCATTGATAACCAATCTGGGATTGTGTTCAATCTCTTATGTAGTTGATTATGAGCCTCGTCATCATTTCCAACCATTTCTAATCCTCGAAGCGACAAAGCTCTTCAAAACATGAGTTTGTCTCTGCCCCCTAGTGTTCTCTCTCCTCTATGGATTTTCCTAACTCCTTAGAAGAGATATTACACAAAATATATAATTCCCACAACCCCTAAAGCACCATTCCAAAGCTATTGAATGCAAATCTACCATGTTCGTGTGAACCTCATGTACACACGCCCCCTTACCCTTGGGAGTTTTCTCTATATGTTAACCCAAATTCCCTCTTGCAATTAGAGAAATGGGGTAAAAATTATTCTTCCTAGTTCCCCAAAACTCAATTTGGATGCCTTCATCATATTTGTGTCAGCAAGACTTTTCTAGCGATATAAAATATGTCCAATTTGGACTCCAAAATTGCAAATTATGTCCTTTCAAAGTTTTATTGATTTACTTGTGTCTCCTATCTCTGCCACGTGGCACCCACGTGGTTTAATCCACATGGCAGGTACCATTACCTTATTCCTTGTTCTAATCCCAACCCCTTCACGTGGGTGTATTACCCGCACACACACACATATAAATATATATAGACTTCTATATATATATATATATATATATATATATAGATATATATATTATATATATATATATATATATATATATATATATATAGATATATATATATATATATATATATATATATATATATATATATATATATATATATATATATATATAACCCTTTTCCATCTGACAGACCATGATAAACCATTCAATCAATGGTTTTTATTCAATAGTAGACCCCCCCCCCCACCTCGCTAACGTCATAGGGGGGAGGATCCGCTATCTTGGATTTGCCTCATGGTTCTAGGGAAATGATCCAATGGTTCTTGCTCGGTAGCCATATCTGACAACTCACACAAAATAATGCATCCCCCCTCCCTCACTAACGTCACAAGGGGGGATCCATTATTTTGGTTCCGCATCATAGTTCTAAGTAGGGGAGGAGGCCCTTCCAATTTCTTGGTCATCGATCTCCCATGGCTCAATCAAAAGTCTCGATCTAAGTGGGACTTTCCCCTCCCCTTGTTGATGTAACAGAGGGGGATTGGGGGGCGGAAGCTATTACTCCCGACCGTTGATTTTGTGGGACAATCTTCATCGTCCAATTGAACCGAATTTCACCCTCAATGATGAGACGTGGATAAATGGGCTTACAGCTTGTCCCTCAAAGCTTAAGCCTCTAACTCAGCACATACAAGCCCCAAACTTTGGCCTTTACACTGGTCCCTACCGGACCACACCTGACCTTAATCCCTAGTGCTCATTGTCACTTGATATATATATATATATATATATATATATATATATATATATATATATATATATATATATATATATATATATATATATATATATATATATATATATATATATATAAATAATATATACATGTATATTTCAATACGCTTATTCTTGGGCCTAGATCGCTTAGAACCAATCTATGGCTAATTAAACATTACAGTGCCATATCCAAATACATGGTTTTGTCTCTACACCATTAACCTAATAGACTTAATGTGCACATAGTTGTGGCTGTGATTTGCATGCATTAAGCCCATAATCTCAACTCATAATTTAGTGATGTTTATATGTATATATATACTTCCTCCATTTTTATGTATTCTCCTTCTTGCATACAACTAATAGTATGACAATTTCCATGCATTCATTTTTATGAGGTCTATGCACCTCATTAAACCAGTTGCACCAATGAATTTACTAGCGCTATGAGGATGACACAAGTTTCCTTGTACAAACCCCTTGGTGGTTTTGAGCCATCATTATTTAACTCATTTGTTAAGCTCATGGTTTAATCGAATTTACACAATTCATTATACCTACGCCCAGTGATTACCCACTCCAATAGCACAATTGTAACCATTCTCTGCATACAACACTAAAATAGATACATATGGATACATTTCCCTGCATGAAGCACATTAGTGTAGAACCATTTCCATAATGAACCATTTATCAGAGCCTTGTTCCTTTAACCATAGGAAAACCATGCACCTTTCATGAAAACAATACAAAATGAGCTTAATAGTATAAACATAAATTCCATGACACATGTTTACACATGAAGGAAACTTATCTTGAGTCAAATTGAGGTTGGGAAACTAAGTCTAGGACATAAAGTCCCCACCCAACCATATACAAGTTGCAACCAATTCTCACTTTTAGTTGTCACCCCCAAGCCAGATTCCAAAGACCGAGGTGGTTTTTTCTGAAGGGATCAAACTCCAACTGCTAGTTGAAATAGGGACTCCAGAGATTCTCCCACCTCCACCCACCAACTATTTAGCAGTCAACAAAGCATCAATATCTAGAGGCCTATTACCTCCACACTTCAGTTGTTTACAACTAGTAAATACTAGGACATCCATAGATTGATTATCCATCCTAGAATGTCAAGGGAGTCTAGAGATACAGATCTCCACCCTTCCATTATGGCACAGTGGTTCCACCCATCTTGGGGACTCCATAACCCACTGTAAACCAACACAGCAAGAAGGCATTTGAAAATCCTCCTTTCAGGAATCCAAGGGTCAATCCTCCACCCCAGCCATCAAGGGACTCTCACGGGGGCTTCACTAGGGGAGAAATACCATACCATATGCATTCATATTGGGAGATATATATTGAGGAAAAAACGACATAATATATTGAGCATATAATAGGGGGTAAAGGGTTTTTATATGTTGTGTATAAAAAAATGGAGCTCAAAGTTAGTGAAAAAATATAAAGTGGTATAAAAAAATGTTAATGAAAAATGGATACCTACAATATCTAGTGAAAGTAGCAGTTTTTTAAATTGGGAAGGTGTATTGGGTTTGTATTGGTAGGGGGTTAAATAAAGTGATTTTTAGAGGTATTTTCCAATAAGTATTCAGATTAAGGGTATTTTTTAGTATATCACAAATGCACATGCTATGTCAGAGGCTCATTGAGTGAAGCCCCCATGGGGACTCTAGAGAAAACCATCTCCACCCTCCGACTAACAGGGAATCAAGAGGCCATTGTTCCTCACCTGAGATAATTTTTTCATGCCTTCTTGCCAACCGAAATCTAATGTCCCAACTGTTTTTCTTTATTGTAAAAATTTAAGATGTTATCTTTGTTGTCGACCCTTTAGGGATTCTTTTCTTCTTTTCCTAGGAAATGCAGAGATCCCCCTCACTTGTTAATCCACAAGTTGTGTCTCCAATTTTCCAGCCAGCAATACATTCTAGGAAGTGTTCCCTCTTGTCTCTCACACCTCCAGCTATTCGAATGTGCTTCCTTTCTTGCTTGCTCCTATGCATCATGATTCTTCCCATGCTATCTGTTCTATGTGGTTGACTTTTTTTTTTTTTTTTTTCTAGCTGCCTGTGTAGCCCATGCTTCATAAATTTTCATCCTTTCTGCCTTGTCAAATTTTCCAAAACAAGCATAGAACTTTTCCTTTTCCTTCCACTCCATTAATTCAGAAGCTAGTCCATTTAAGACACACCAACCAACCTCCAATGGCTATAAAAAAAATCATATTTCCTAATGCAAGGAAACCTTAACCATCCCAAGTAAGTAACATCCTCAGCCTCTGAAATCTATGTCCCTCGACTCAGCCCATTTTTTTATCAAATATTTACATTGCATAGAGAAGTAGAAAATAACCAGGGTTATCACACCTCCCTACGAATGTTTTGAATTGAATGTCAAGGGGAAAACGTAGTGGAAAGGCTAAGGAGAATTAAGGCCCTTTTCATATGAGAAAACTAGTAAATCATTTGCCTCCACCGCCTTCCTCCACAAGTTTATGCCATGTACTACTTGGGTGCTCGAGGTGTTTCTCTCCATGCAACATATATACTCCACTTATATTCTGCACTAACAACGGTCGTTATTGTACCATCTTCCAAATCTCAAGGGGGCCAAGGATATAACTGTTATCGACACCTGAGTACGCTAGAATTTCCTCAACTTTGCTTCTAAAGGATATTTTTTGATGGAGATGGTCAGATATATCGATTATATGAATTTTGTTTTGATTCAAACCATTCATGGGATTGGTTGGTAAATGTTGAACTTGAATCTAATTCCATTGTTCCTTGAACCAATATTGTTCCTTTATTGGACATTTCATCTGCCTTAGAGTTGAAATTTATATACACATTATAGAATTAAATGTGATCAAATTTATGTGTTTGCAGAATAATCCTACCAAGAACTGAAGGAAGGGAGGAATTATAGTTTTTTGTGTCTTTTTCAGCTTGCTAAATCACAAGAATTGAATCACTAAAAACCAAAATCTTAGAGATTTTAATTGTGGTTTCCCATTCTAGACCTTGCCATAATGGTAAATATTTAGCTTGATTATTAGATGAAATACCCTATCCCCGTGCAAATTTAATCTCCTTTTGTTCATCGGGGTGATAGGATAACCCCTCCTACTCTTACCAACCCTGTTGGGAGTCAAGTTTTTAGTATCAAATAAATTGGTAATTATTTACATCTCCAAAAGAAAAAAAATAGTATTCATTTACTGATCCAGGTGGATATTGGTGGCCACCCGCCTTTTCCACCTATACCTCTATTCAGTCTCATCAGTGTCCTTGATTATAGAAGCATTTCCTATTTTTAGCAATTTTTCGGGTCCTGAACTTTAAAAGTTGTTTGACCCCCTAAACGACGTTTTTTGAGGTCCACAATAGGCCCATGTGCCTCAAATCCTATAGTACTCAGACAGATATTTCCAATGAGGTATCATACATGCCACATGGAGATCATATTACCAAGTGACGACCCCCGGAAGTTAGTTTCTTAACTAACCCCAACGCACCCACAAATCCTTGGTGTTCCATCTCCTGGAGTTAGGGTTTTGGTTTCTTAGGGTTTCCCTTTTGTTGTTCAATAATAAAAAGGCCCTTGAGCCTCCTTGTAACACAGTTCATAGGAATGTAGTCGTCGCATCTCTTCTTAGAGATAAGCTACCATCACACAAGCTAGTTTATTTCCATTCTGTATGTAAGCATATTTCAGTTCTTTGATATTAATGAAATGAAGTTTTATTTCCGCTACACCTATGTGTTTATGTTTATATTTATATTTTTTTGTGTTCCTATATAAGTTTTGATCATTGGTATCATAGCGGTCTTCTCTTTCTCTATTTTTTTTGCATGTCCCCAACGAGGTCAGACTATAAGTAGTTAGGGCTCGAACTGGTTGAACCTTTGCAAGACCAGACAAACCCCAACGACCTCCCATGGCGAAAGAAAAGAAAGACAAGGGAGCAGGAGATCCTTTCAAAATATTGCTCAAAGAAGCCCTCGAGCGACAAAGGAACACAATGATGGACAACTTTTCCCAGATCCTTCAACGACTACCCACAAACGATGCATATTCATACAACAGCCACTCTAGAGGTGCCAGTCCCTTTAAGGTACAAGTCAACTTTGACATCCCCATATTTGAAGGTCATATAGATGTAGATGTCGTAGATAAACGTTAAATCTATTAGAAGGATATTTTTCAGTTCATGATTTTTCCAATAGGGAAAAAGATTACTTTTGCACTTCTTAAAGTCGCCCCCAATGTCAAGGACTTGTGGGAAACCTACTATGAGAAGAGGGACGAGAGGGAACCCTCACTATTTTCATCTGCACCCACTTGGAATTCTTTATGAGATGCCATCAAGGAGCAGTATTACTTTATCGAGAGCTATGAAGATAAATACATAAAGTGGACCATGTTGTGGCAGGGAAGGGACCAAGACGTGCCGAATTTCACAAATATTTTTCATACCCTTCACACAAAGTTGGGTATCAAGGATCTTGAATGGAATTTTGTACTAAAGTATCATGAATGTCTACACAAGTACATGCAAGACAAGATGGAGTTCCTAGACATCTCCTTGCTTGGTGTCACCTATCAATTCACTGTTAAGATCAAGCAAAAATTTAAACAGAAGAAGCAAGACTTTAGATCTACGAATCCGAAGTAAGGGAAAGGCAGCCCCAAACTATAAAAAAAATGACAAAGCTAAGGCAGGGTGACCCAGGATAGGCGTTCAAAGCCGCAAGCAAAGAAAAACACCATGAAGAAAAATAAGGACACCAGAAAATGTCGTGAGTTCCATAAGAGCCCCACTAATAACACGAGTGAGTGTCGAGCAAAGCAATCACTGGTGGCCAAGATTAAGGCTTTCGAATGATATGCATGCTCTAACTCTGTGTTAAAACCCGATAAGGGGAATGAAAAAGGGAAGTATATTGTTGATGTAGAGCCCAGTGCCACCATTGCCACCACCAATGTCCAGAAGATTGAACCCGAAGATCTAGAGGAGGGGGAGCACCTCTTCCACTCATAGATGTGGGTGAAGGGTTCTCCGCAGCAATTCATTGTCAACAACGGGAGCCAAAATAACCTCATTTCAACATAGGTCGTGAAACAGCTAGGCCTACCGACCACACCACACCGACAGTCATACACCATCGGGTGGATTCACCAAGGACGAGATCTCTACATCAACCAGTTATGTTGCCTTCCCTACAAAATCAAGCCCTTCATAGATTAGGTAATGTGTGATGTTTCTCCTCTTGAAGTTTGTGATGTATCATTGGGATAACCATACTTGTGGAAGTGTCATGTTGTGTATGAATCTAAGCCTCGCACTATTATTATTACTTTTGGAAATAAGTTATACAGGATACCAGAGGTAGCACCGCCTACTTCCATCTCTTTCATCTCTGCAAAGAAATGAAGTAAGATCATTTCCCATACTGAGGAATTTGTCTTCCTTATGATTCACCCTCAGGGCAAGAAGAAGATTTTTTCCACCTCCACGACCTCCAGATAGGGCTCCTCTGAATGACAACAAAAGATGGACAAGGTCGTGGAGGAATATAGGGACATCTTCGCCTCAACCATAGGGGTACCCCTAAAATGTCAAGCCAAGCAATCCATCGATATGACCTTGGGTTCGTTGTTATCCAATGGACCAATATACCGATGCTTTATTCTGGAGAATGATGCTCGATTAAGAGGCATATTCGAGAGTTATTGCAGAAACGAGACATCAAGCCAAGTTCATCACCCTTTAGGAGCCTGATTGTGTTGGTACAGAAGAAGGATGGAACCTGGAGGCTCTATATTGACTATCGGGCACTTAATAAGATCATTGTCCAGAATAGGTATCCAATCCCACAGATTGATCACCTTCTGGACCAGCTCAAGGGTGCCAAATATTTTAACAAGATTTACTTGAAGTCCAGTTATCACCAGGTACCGATTAAACCCTCTAATGTGTGGAATACTGGCTTCAAATCCAAGGAGGGCCTTTTCGAATGGTTGGTCATGCCTTTCAAGTTGACGAATGCCCCCACAACCTTCATGTGGTTGATGGATGACATATTACAACCCTTCACCAACTCATTCATGGTAGTGTACTTCGACATCCTGATCTTCAACCAGAGTTGGGAAGAGCACATACACCATATCTGATAGGTCCTCCAAAACCTATGATAGAACAAATTATGTGCCAATTTGGAGAAATGAACTTTTAGTATGACCCAGGTTCAATATTTTGGGTACATCATTGATGAGCAGGGTGTGCATGTGGACCCAGCCAAGATACAAGTTATTCAGGATTGGCCAACCCCAACCACTCTAACAGAGCTCCGCAACTTTCTAGTTCTTACCAATTTTTATCATAGGTTCGTGTTGAGATTCTCTCGTGTCACTTGGCCTTTTAGTCAAGTCACCAAGGGTGGAGTGAAAACAAAGTTATTTTGGTCTGAATCCCAGCAAAAGGCGTTTGTCGAGTTGAAGCATCACCTATGCTCTGCACCAGTGCTCACATTACTATACCTGTAGCAACCATTTGAAATTGAGATAGACGCCTCTGACTACGCCATTGGTGTAGTTCTTACCCAACAAAGGCATCTGGTGGCATATCACAGTGAGACACTTTCAGATACAGTCTGAAATTATCCCACTTATGAAAAAGAGATGTATTCCATTATGCAGGCTTGCCGAAAATGGAAGCATTACATTATGGGGAAGGAAACTGTCATCCACACAAACCACCGACCCCTTCAGTTGATACAGATACAAGGAAAGTTGCAGAACGATTGCCATCAAAAATGGTCCACATATCTGTAATAGTTCCATTTGTACATCAAGTACAAGAAGGGAAGCACCAATACTGTTGTAGAATGTCTATGCCAACGACCGGTTATGGTTTTGACCATTGTGCTCGACTCTTATGGTCACGAGACTTTGGGGTGGTCATATTTTTAGAAGAGTGATCTAGAATTCAACAACACATACCAGATGCTCCTGGAAGGAAAGCAAGTTCCATATTTTCACCTCTAGGGTGTACTGTTATGCCACCTCGGACACCTTTGTGTTCCTTCAAGTGAGCATGCCAAGAGGATTTGGGAGGCGCACTACAGTTGGGTCGATGGACATTTCGAAGTAGAGAAAACAGTGGCAGTGCTGCAGAAGTATTTTTAATGGCCGAACCTTCAACAGGATGTCGGGAAGTATATCAGATTCTGCAATTCCTGCACCATCGCTAAATAGAATATTAAGAAGAAATGCATATATACTCCTCTTCCTAATCCTGGTCTTCCTTGGGAATCCATCTCCATAGATTACATGTCAGGCCTTCCTTCTACTAAGCATGGCAACGACTGCATTTTCGTGGTCATCGACATATTCTCTAAGATGGCCATTATGGCAGCCTGCAAGAAGAGTATCACAACAGAAGCCACTGCTAAGCTCTTCTTTGAACGAGTGTGGGTACACTTTTGAATCCCATAGTTCATTATCTCATATCGGTGATGAGGCTCATCATTGGGTAAAATATATGGCCCTTAATACACCTCCAAGCTTATTAAAATAAACTCTTCTCATAATTCTTTACATGACTTAATTATATTTTGCTTAATGAGGTGAGTAAAAGTAAGATGTTATGTCTAGTGGTCTGATGTGCATTGATTGCAGGTTTTTGGGAGAAAATTATGGCTAACTAGGGTGCAGGAAATCGAATGAGACAAGAAGGAGATATTATAGGAGATGGATCTCCCTCATTAAATCCTCACTCACTTGAAGATCCCTCAATTAAATCACACCAGCGTGGAGTTACAGGCAGCCGAGTCATAAAGATCATTGGCAGCCAAGCCAATGATAGTTAAGAACCAATTAATCTCGAGATTGGGAGCCAAACCTCACTAGATTTAAGGAAGTTGTTGGAAACTTCAGGTGTATAAATAAAAAGGCCTAGAGCCTCATTAGGATTCAAATTTTTTATGCAAAATAGCTAAACAGTTTTCGAGTTGAAGGATTGTGACCAAACATTGTTATGTATTTTTTTATATGTTAATGAAATTGAGCAATATTCCCTTGATCCAGCACTGAGTTGACTTGGAGGGCTGAAGATCTTGGGTTAGGGCGCAACCCTAGCAGCAGAGGTTCCTCTTACTATACTTGTATGCTTATGCTATTTCATAGATTACTTGTTAAATTGATTTTGGTGTTATTACATTGCAAGTATTGGTAAATTCGATTAGTTTGCTTCCATTTGTGCCTAGCTTTAGCAATAGCATTAGAGAGACAAGAAAATATTCAAAAAGGCTGATAAAAGGTGGATCTTACTTCATTCCTCCCTTCAGGGACCATGGTTTGAGGAAGAACTCCCATTCAGCCCCAACAAGACAAAATTCTGGTTTCTTATGAATTTAGGGTTTTTCTGCTCATTAGGTCAGCGTCTTTCAGTTTTAGAATATAGGTTGTAGTTGTAATTTCTGATATCTTAATTTTTGTCTTAGATTTCATGTTGCTTTCATAATAGGCTTCAAGCATTTCCATGCATGAACTTGGCAAATAAATGATGCAAATTCTGTTCTCTTACATCGTTGTAAACCCTTCTTGTTTTGAGATGATTTATGGATAAATGCCAACAATGATGTGTATGTTGCAAGAGTTTCAATATTGCAGTAAAACCTCATATCATCAGCCCCAGCCAAACCATACCCACCCATGATCGCCAAAAGCCACTAAGTTCTCATTCCGAGTTATCATTTCACAAGGCAACTTGTCATGCTTGTTGAGCAAATCCAACCATCATAGAGCTTCGGTTTGAGTTCTAAGTGAGTTCCAAACACGTCCTTGCCTTATTCCTTCCATCACTCACCTTCCCTAATCTCCATACCACTGTCCAAATCAGCCCTTATGCTTTCGGCCTATTCCTATAGGAAAACAGGGGATCTTGTAGGTGAACTAGGACATCCTGTAGGAAAACCTGTAGTGGCCTATTTTGAGCCTGATTTGTGAAAAATGCATCACGAAAGCTAGGAGAAGACTCCTTCTTGCCTCCCAAGCCATTTGACCCATCACACTCATATCCCTCCATACCTATCCCACCTGCCATGCAACCAAGAAGGATTAGCATTCATGTTTTCAAAAAAAGACAAAAAGAAAAAGGTTGTTATGCTTATTCATGTGCATAGCAATTAAGTGCTTGTTTAAATTAGATTTCATGCTTAGGTTAGTTAGGATTTCACATGTGTTAAATTAGAATTCTTTTGAAGTAAGGTATCTTAACAAATAACTAGATGATTTGTGTGTTTTAGGCATCTATTTCAGTCTTTCATTATTGCAGTAGGTAGAATTTCAATCCTCTCAATTCAGTCTTTCATTACTGCAGTAGGTAGCATTTCAATCCTCTCAATTAGGGTAAAATTCTCCTTTCTCAATTGGTAATCAAACTTCTTCTAAATCAATAGAAGGTTGGTTTGAGAAACCCTAGTGGTCTATCGCCCCAACTCAACAGTGACAAAGAGTGGACCCATTACATCTATTTGTGTATACAGCACTGTCACCTCCAAGTTTGTACGAACCCCGGGTTGATGAAGTAAAGTTGGTATCCCCAGGAGTTGCAACATTCTTGTTGCAATACTGGTGCTCATCAATCGGCACAGTAGGTTCTTGAGTACATTTTGGTTAAGCCTCTAGTCGATGTTGGATACCAAACTCACTAAGTTCACAACCTTCCACCCCCAAATTGATGGCCAAACAGAGGTCGTCAACAGGATGATCGTGCACATTATGCACATGTACAACTCGAAGCACCCATACACATGGGATGAATTCATCTCCTATGTCCAACACAACTACAACAGAGCTCTCCATAGCTCAACTAGCCACAACCCCTTTTAGGTGGGATTGGGATTCCAGCCACTATGTCCCATTGATGTGGCCATACCATTTGTCGCTACTCAGGAAGATTTGGCTCATGCCTAGTCTGAAGCTGACTAGGGTAAAAAATTCATTGAGCGCATTCAGCACATCCGCCAGTTGGTCCATGACATATTATACAGAGCCAATGCTAAGTAGTGTCATGATCAACATCAGGTGTCACACAAGTTCCAGGTGGGTGACAAAGTTTGGTTACATTTGTAGAAGGAGCGCCTTGTTGGGCCCCACCACAAGCTTCACTCACTCTGATATGGGTCGTACACCATCACCAAGGCTATAGGGAAAAATTCCTTTGAGCTCAACATTCTTCCTTGGCCTGCACCCAATATTCAATGTGGACCGGTTGCGACCATACTTTCCTCCATTGTTGAAAACATCCGACGTTCCTAAGCAGCTAACACCAACAGAACTCAACCCAAGTTGCATCGAACAAGCCACAACTGACAAGATCATGGAAACACAGATCAATAACACTCGCCAACAGAGGATCCAACTATATCGAGTTGTCAAAGCAGACCAACTCCTTCACCAAGGTAAGTGGTTCACCAAGGACCAAGTTCAGCAGAAATTTCCTCCCCTCATGGAGGCTCTACACGCAATAGGGACAATTTCGTCCTAAGAGGGGAGGATTGATCTAGGTGGATATTGGTGGCCACTCGCCTATTACACCTAGACCTTTAGTCGGTCTCATTAGTTTCCTTGATTATAGCAACATTTACTATTTTTAGCAATTTTTTAGGTTTTGAACTTCCGGAGTTGTTTTAACCCCCTAAACGGTGTTATTTTGAGGTCCGGAGCAAGCCCGTGCTTGCACGAGCCTACCGCAAATCCTATAGTACTCTAATATATATTTCCAATGAGGCATCGTACACACCAAACATAGATCATATGACCAAGTTATGACCCAGGAAGTTGGCTTCCCAACTAACCCCAACAGGGCCCACAAACTCTTGGGAGTTTTGAGGTCTAAAATGGGCCTCCTACGGAAATTATAAAATAATAGTAGAAATAATAAAATAAGATTAGATTACATCATCAAATTTTAGAAGGAAAAAAGAAAAAACTATTTTTTCAACTCGTATTTTCAACTTATTTCCCTATGGGTTTACTCAAATTTTGAGTGGAAAAACTCATTGGATGCAAAATTTGATTCATCAGCCAAGGAGTACCCATGATGCATTCTTTCGATGGACCCTACTACACGAAAAATGAGAAATACATGAAAAACGTGATTGCAATCACGTTTTTTCATGTATTTCTCATTTTTCGTGTAGCAGTGTCCATTGAAAGTTTGCAAAATGGGTACTCCTTGGGTGAGGAATTAAATTTTGCATCCAATGAGAACTCCGGCTCGAAATTTGAGTAAAAAGTTAGGGAGATAAGTTGAAAATACGAGTTGAAAAAGTAATTTTATTATTTTTAAATTTTTTTACACTTTTTACTCCAAAAATGGTGGATCATCCCCCATGGTTGACATCATCATCTTGAATCCTATTGGTTCTTATAAAGTATATTTTGTTTGTACATTTTTCTTAGGAGGCCCATTCTAGACCTCAAAATTCCCCTAATGGTTGTTTAGGGTTTCCTTTTTTTTGTTCAATAATAAAAGAGGCCCTTGAGCCTCATTGTAACACAGTTCAGAGGCATGTAGCCGCCACATCTCTTTTCATAGATAAGATACCATTGCCTGAGCTAGTTTATTTCCATTTTGTATGTAAGCATATTTCAGTTCTTTGATATTAATGAAATGAAATTTTATTTCTGTTGCACCTCTATGTTTATGTTTATATCTATACTATGTTGCCTTACTGTATAAGTCTAGATCATTTATAAAATGTAACAAATCTTATTCCAAATTATCAATTCTCTCTCAATGAAGACCTTGTTACAAGAACCATGACACACAAGACTCTATAATGCACTGAAAAAGTAAGACTCACCTATGCTTTGATGAAACACATAATTGCATATGCACAACACTATCAATGTACTGTCATCATCTAGACAAAGACCTAGAACAGTTAGACAACATCTCAACAAGAGGACCTGTCTCTTACTCATAACAACAGATACTTTATAATTAAGGACCTTACAAAAGCTAGGACTTTGAAAAAAATACCACAAAGAAACAAAATTGTCCGACCACCATTAAACATGATCAAGGACTTGAATTCTAACCATAACAGTACAAGTGAACACAAATATTGAGTTGACCAACTAGACCAATGACACAAGACTAGAAATTGGAAAATTAGAGAAGATATAAGCAATAACTTTCTCACCAACTCGGTATTGTAACTTAAGCCACACACTTGAAAGTAATTGTCGGCACCAATACAACTCTTCAACAACGAAACTCCATACCAGGATAGACTATAAACCAACAAAGCAACTGAAAACCAACAATTAGAGGTTGAGGGCCTGGCCTCGCCTCCACTCTCACTTGCTCCTTCAGACTCCAACTCCATCATAGGAAACGAAACTTAAATACATCAAGTCCACTTGTACCCCTACATGCTTCCTCAAGCTGGCGCCTACAACAACTTGCGATCCTTAAATGAACAATGCACTTGGAAGGTGGAAGGCACATCGTCCTACGAATCTGTCACATCCATAATAACACCCCCATTGGGGATTAATATAACAATATGTTAATATTAATATTAAACTTAATATTATATTAAAACTGTTTATATTATTCATATACCTAAACTTGGAGCCATATCTCAAGTTGCAGTAAGGCCAAATTGGATAGAAACGAGTCCTCAATGGCAACCTTCACTTGTTTTTTCTATCATTTTGAAGTTTATTCCCGACGTACTCTTTATAAATTCCATAAGGGATGTATCACCTTCATCTCTCAAACATACAAGAATCTTTATCTCACATGAATAACTTAATAGGATATAAGATATCTAACCTAGTATCATGTAAGATATCTAGCTTATAGTAAATTTATTATCATAATATCATAAATAATTATGATGTGATAATAGTTATAAAATAATCATGTAATCATTAATATATATTATTATGTGTGAATCATCATTTCTTTGTACTTTAATTATATAAATCAATAAAAAATCAATAATTATTATTTAATTCTATATGCATTTATATATGAAATTTTCACAGTTGAAATAGATGTTACTATTTTGGTGGAAAGACTTGCTTATATTATGGTCCGCAACAAGTCTAGATAAATATACTTATTTACACGAGTATAGATTTATTTGTTTATATTAAGCCATGAGATATAAAGAATTGTCATATGAATTCTAAACCTAATATGGATTTATATAATCTTTGAAGGATTTTTTTATTGAGTGGACATTTAAATGTTTACACTCACAACAACATCTCCCTTATCCTAAATTTTTATTTAACAGACATTAAAATGTTTATACTCATTTAGAGACACTACAACATCTCCTCCATATTGTTTTATTTATGTTAAACTAGCCAACATATAAATGTTTATGAACAAACATTTACACCACTTCAACATAACCAAAAAGGTTGAAAATCTCTTTTAAAATATATGGAATTACGACGACATAAAATTCCACTATTGTGTAGGTATCCATATTATTATCCTAAAACTACCCTTTGTTTGAAAAAGATTGGCTTTCATATTTTGTTGTATCTTCATTTCCATCTTACCATCTATATAATTCTTGTAAGAGGACAAGATTTTCCACACCCAATTAGTATTAGTGTTAGATAATGTGACCAGTTGACATATTAGTATTAGTGTTAGATAATTTGAGTAGTTGACATACTACTATTAGTATGTAGAAATTTGAAAGCACATTTTAATTTTCCTATTTTAACAATACCATACCACAAGACACATTTAATCTTATTTTTTATCACTAATATCACACACTATCAATTTTACATAAATATCTTTTATTACTATGAATAAACTTCATATTATTTATGACACACATAGAATCACTCTCTTCAAAACTACAATATATTTACATTTTAAAATATATCTATCATGAATTTTTTTGGACTTTTCTTTCCCTCCCCATAAAATTAATCACATCAATATCTTTATTTAAAAAATAATGTTAAAAAAATAACCCAAAAATATAATCACATCAATATCTTTATTTTAAAAAAAAATATATTAAAAAAATAACCCAAATAATTATCAAATATTTAATCTAATAAATATTAAAAAAACAATATTAAAAAATAACCCAAATAATTATTAAATATTTAATCTAATAAATATTATAAAAACAAAAAATATATATAGATATAATTTTATTTTATTTGAAACAACAAATTACAGTAAAACTTTAATAAATATTATAAAAACATTTATATAGATATATATAATTTTATTTGATTTGAAATAACTAATTACAATAAAACCAATTTAACTCAAATGTAATTCGAATATAATATAATATGTAACAAGTATCATAATCTGCAATTAACATTTACCGTAACCATGCTCCAGAAGGCATTTCTTTTTTATAAAATGAAACCCCACTCAAACGACCCTGCATAGTTCAATCCTCCCTAAGTTTTCATGCCATCATGATAAACCCAGGTTTCACAGGAGTTCATCAATGTACATGAATCCCGGATTCACAGGAGTTCTCTTCATCTTGAATTTGCTCTGAACGAAAGCCCGTAGAGGAAGCTGACCAAATCACATAATCGATGGACGCTGGGGTGGGTGATAAACGTACGGAAGTGGAGGCTTTTTGTCCTTCAAAAAGGCCATCAAATCTGATCCAACTGTATCTCTGTCCAATTGGACCGCTGAAAACTCAGATAACATATGCTCATGGTATGGTATTTGGTGAATAAAACACCGTTAAAATAGTGGTTTCTATCATGTCCCCAAAATGAGGGATGGAAGGTAACCTTTCGCCATCTCTTGGCAAGCAACCTCTCCCTCTTGCACACTGAAAATTTTCCATCACTTTTTCTATCAAAAAAATTTCATCAGCTTGTTGGGAATACTGTGAAAACCGCTTAGAATACCTGACCTCAGCTTTAATTCGCTACTGGGTTCTTTTCCAAAAGCAATGTCTAATCTACAAACTCACATGGATAATTTATAGAGCCTAAGCAACTGCTCCAGGGTCGTAAATTCAGCGATCTCACTGAGTTCCCATGAGATTGCAAGTTTGCAACTGGTATCTATATGTTAGAGTATACTCTGATATTTTGATGTCTGAATTCCGAAGATCAGTTCATTTGGTTGTTTGAATGGTGTTCTTCAAATGAAAATGCATCCATTTCAAATACCAGAAGCCTCTGCACATTGAATGGTATTTTTCACAGAATTTAGAATGGAACTCCCAATATTATTTTAAGTGACACTTAAAATCATAAAAAAAATACACTGTGTCCAGTAAGATCACCTGTCAATCAATATAATTGGCCAGGAAAGCCTAAAAAGTTACTAGAATGGAACCAGGAAATACTAGAAAGTTCCAAGAATGAGACCATAGGTTCAGTTATAGGGTTTCTGTCCATACAATATCAAATTGAGGTTCCATCCAAATCAGTTGGAGGGCTTGTGTCCATACAATATGAAAGTGAGGTTCCAGCCATATCAAACTGAGGTTCCATCCAAATCAGTTGGAGGGTTTGTGTCCATACAATATGAAAGTGGGGTTTCAGCCATATCAAACTTTGGTTCCATCCAAATCAGTTGGAGGGTTTGTGTCCATACAATATAAAAGTGAGGTTCCAGCCAAATCAGTTAGAGGGTTTCTGCCCATAAAATATGAAAGTGAGGTTCCAGCCAAATTAGAGGGTTTCTGTCCATACAATATGAAAGTGAGGTTCCAGCCAAATCAGTCAGGGTTTATGTGTCCATACAATATGAAACTGAGGTTGCAGCCAAATCAGTTAGGGTTTATGTGTCCATACAATATCAAACTGCTATAGCGCCACGCAAAATTGCCAATAACTTAACAGATAGGTCACTGTGGCTGCTTTCTGGTAGATCTGATCGTTGAAGTGAAACAAACCCACTAATTCTTTTAAGGTCTCCTAGAAATATTGTTAAGCAAGAGACTTTTGAGAACTGACCTATTGTATGTGGGATATGTGCAAGTACCTTGTTTGAATGCAAATAAAATTTGGACATTTCCAGTGACTCCTGAAGCGTAACTTAGGTAAGTCATTCAAGCTTGCTCAAATTGGGCATGGCTTCAGCGACCTTCTAGTGAGACTATTTGCACTTAGATCTGTGAAAGGTCAAGTTACCCAAATTGATAGGGGCTTCAGATATATTATTACCAGTCGGCCTATTTCGACTTAAAGTTGACACAAATTGGCAATAGCTGTATGTTGTGCTTATTTTCCCACCTTAACTTCAGATCTGTTATTTCCCCTGTTGCAATAAATCAATATTGGTTATCTACAAGTACAGATTTAGGGTTGAGATGAGCCTGCTATTTGTCTCAAATTCCTAAACCAACGAGCAAATGAGAGAAGATGAAATAATTCCACTCAGACCATTCAAACATTATTAGTCCCGTTGAATTTAGATCAACTACAGGTGTCTGCAACTAGACAATGATTTTGCAAAACCCCATAGTGGGTCAAAGTTGAGGTCATGTATTCCTAGAAGCTTTAAGCTACCAACTCTATGAAATTGTCTCAGCAGAATCCTCTTCCTCTGTTTTTTGCTTATGTATATATTTTGCTTCAGATAGTCGATTCTGCTTATGATTTGTGCTCTCTATGATCTTTGGATCTATATACAAGGGGATCTCCCAGATCTGTATTTCCTGGCATGAACCTGTTATTTTATCTAGATATGCTTCCATGCTGATCTTTTTTGATAAAAAAAAATCAAATGTTTTGGGTCAACTACAGTTGTAAACATATTACCTCTTATATCTCTCATATAATATAATATCTAGCTTTTTTGTCCTGAAAAAGAAATTGTCTCTCTCAAAAAGTCACAAGAGAGATTCAAAGTGTGGAATAACCAGAGGTTATCAGGTGAAACAGTACCTTGCAACCCCAATTGATGAAGACTATATCAAGCACTCCTTTATATTAAGTTTTCTGCACCAAAGACCATTCCAGGAGCATATGTTCTCTGAGCTAAGCGGCCCACTTGGATAGTTATCCAGTTAGATCAGATTTGATCACCCTTGTGAAGGACAGAAGAGACTACACGTCCCTACTTTTATTCCACGCGCCCGCGTCAATCCACGAGCTTCCTCAGACAAACAAAAAAATCGAAATGAGGGACTTCCACCCAGGTAGGGTCATAGAGATTATCATAAGCACGATCCTCTGTATGATGCAAAATATGGGTGCAGGAGTTACAGTGTTGGGGTCTGCTGTGGTTGCAATGACCACAAGCCACACCAAACACGCAGCATCAGAAGAATGGCTTCATGATCGATCCACTTCTTCCGGTAGGACTTCACCGTTCTTAAAGCCGCTGCTCTTTCCTTTGTCCGTAGATACAGAGGACTCTGACCCCACCAAAAAACCATTGGTCCATATTCACATGGACCGGGTGGAAGCATTAACAGATTCAATTGACCCAAAGTTGGGAGCAGTGATGAGTTTAGGTGAATGATTTATAGGATTTGTAACAGCTGGAAGGTATTGGAAGACTTGGGTTGAGACGAAGTTTGGCGAAATGGTGATATTAGGTGAGAATTTGGTGAAATGGGATGTTTGGTGAACATTTAATTACCAGTAATTTTTATGTTTGATTTTTAAGAAAGTTTTATGGTTAATTTTTTTTATTTAATTTGTTTAGAAAGTTGGGGATTCATTGAAATTATATATTAAAAAAAATTAGTTTAAATATTTACCATTCAAGATTTGGTTACAAATTTTTTTATCTAATTTTAACTAAATATTTAACAATAAACTCCAAAAAATCACACTTAAAAACTATTTTTATTAATTATATTATTATATTACTACACAAAAAAGTGTTACATAAAAATCCAAAAAGTGTGGTGTAATGGTGGCATTCAGAGTTTGGTGAAATGGCCTAGTCTTGAAAAAGTGTGGTGTAATGGTGGCATTTAGAGTTTGGTGAAATGTCTTGGTCTTCATAAAAGAATTAGGTTGGGTTTAGGTCAGGGTGTAATGGTGGCATTCAGAGTTTCGTGAAATGGCAAGGTCTTCATAAAAGAATTATCTTAAGTTTAGGTGGGGTTTTTAAATTTCTATGAAAACTAAACTTTATATAAATTAATTAATTTATGAAAACTAAACTTTATATAAATTAATTACTTTATGAAAACTAAATTTTGTATAAATTAATTAATTTATAAATAATAATGTTGTATGAGAATTGTTATCCTTACAATCATATTCATAAGAAAACTGATTATTCTCCGCTTGCAACACCATGCCAAGGTTATTAATTTTTGTCTCATGCATCATGGATATAAACAACACTAAATTATATATCAAATCCACCGAATGCACATAATAAAAGGTGTGAGATAAATTCATAAACATTAAGTCATTATAAAATGCAGTAAATACATATGATAAAGGTTATGGTAGTAAAATTCGCGTACATGGATTTTCAAATCCCAGAGCTTGAGTCTTAAGAGCATGATGAGTTTAGGTGAATATTCCATATGATTTGTAACAGTTGGAAGTCATTGGGAGACTCGCGTTGAGCCAAAGTTTGGTGAAATGGGGATGTTATGTGACAACTTAATTATTGACTAAGCCGTTATACTCGCACACGAAGAAAAAGTGACATAGGAATCAAGAAAGTGTGTTGTAATGGTGACATTGAGAGTGTGATGAAAGGGTTTGGTTTTATTAAAGAATTAGGTTGCGTTTAGGTTGGGTTTATAAATTTGGGTGGAAACTAAATTTTATATAAACTAATTAATTTATATCTAATAAAAATAAAATAGTGAAAATGAAATTATTTTTAGGAACCGAGTTATGGGAAGGGATAAGAGGAGTGATGGCATTTGTGCTTAGGGTTAGTTTCAGGTTTGTATTTATTGTCGTGAGTTATAAATCTGATCTATGCACCAAGCGCAAGTCACGGATCCCGATTGCAATATCTAGTATCATACCAGTTGATGGAAGATGGGAGATCAAGGTTTTCTTGTGGCGGAAGGAATGAATTTTCATCTTGGGATGCCTTTGATCTCAGAGGATAAGTGGAGATGCAAATATTCAAATCTCCCTAGTGAATGGGCTCCCCGTGATAAGAAATCACAGAGGAGTAAGGTTGACACATAGATCAGGTTTCGATTTGTGGCCACCGTCGACGGGGATGTTTCTAGTCAAAGGACCAAGTTCATCTCCTATGTTGATGAAAGGGCGTGACTCTTTCTTTTGAGTTCAATGAAGTTGATGAATTTATGAAGGTGTTGGCATATCTGATTTCTTACATGGCAACTTCATGCAGATTCAATCATGTAATCGTAGATCTACACTTTCCCATAGTGGATCTGATCACAACTTCATGTGGATCCAATCCTCCAATTGTAGATCTACATCTTCCCATTGTGGATTTGTTTGTAGAGGAGTGGTTCATACGGGAGCAAAAATTCCAAGAAAAAGGTTGTCGAGATCAGATCTGTGCCCCTCGTCTTCAAATCTGCTACTTTGGCCTAGATTTGGAGGAAAACCATGTAGAAAGGATTCCTCAAATACCAAATCTAAATCCATTAATTATAGATATGTATAAGTCCTTAAGGATCCCTTCACCAATTATGCATTGGAAAATGCCATCAAAAGTGAAGGGGGACCTTGAGGGCTGTAAACTAGATCTACCTATGGAAGATTTTATCCAGATTTTTGTTAAATCCCTCAACGAGAAAGCAACTCCTATGAAAGTATGGGCTGGAGATCAAATCCAAACTCTCAAGTGGAAGATACAAATTTGATGGGTATTCCTACAATCCTCCAAAGCCTTTTTTAAGTAGGGAAATTATAGTAAGAGCACAACAAGCTACAAGATTGTGGAATTGAATGAGATTCTTATCCTTAGTATGAGATTACTTGGAGGATGTCCTGGATCTAGCTCCAAAGGCCCAGTTTCTTTCAAAGATGTGGTTAAAGGAAGATCTAATCCACACAAAAAATCAGATATCCCCCCAAATATCCCTGATCCCTATATTGTGGAATAGATGAACCAGGTGCCGACATTGATAATAAATCTACCAAAGGTCAATAAGCTCTATCTTGAGTTCCATTCAAAAGTAGTAATATGCATATTTAATGGTTTCTGGACCAAGACGGAGGATTTACATCATGGATATATTGTAGCCAAGAGGCCATTAAGCTAAAGCACATTTGAATGTTATTATTATGATGTATTTGTCACTTTTTGAATGATAATGAGAAGTTCTGTTTTGATCCAACACTAAGTTGACTCAAAGGGCTAAAGCTCTTGGGTTAGGGCCCAACCCTAGCAGCAGAAGTTCCTCTCTTGTATCTATATTCTTAGGCTAGAATGTTGATTAGTTGTTGCAGTTTATTCATGTCTCTTTTAGCTTAAAAGATTGATTGAGTTGTTGGTTGATTCATGCTTCCATTAGCTTGGAGGATAAATTAGTTGTTGTAGTGCAATAGAGTAAAATACATCAGAAAACTTGTGACAGTGACCCCTATCTCATCTCTCTCATGGGATCATGACAAGAGGACCCCACTCTCACAACCCAAAAACAAAGTTTGTTTTCTTGTCAATTGCATAAATCAAGTTGTAGCATTAGTTAGATAGTTTTTTATGATTTCTTGGAAAGGGTTACACTTGTTATTTTGCTTCTCCTGATTGCTATAGTTTAGAAGATATTCGATTTCATCAATTAAGTTCTTAGCAGCAGTTAGATTAGCTTTTCGAAATTCAATTCATCTTTTCCATATTGACATAAAACAATTTGCAAATGAAAAGTAATAAGTGCAGGTGGTATGCTAGGATTGTTGATCTGCAGGAAAGGATCCTTTCCACCAGCTCCATTTAGGTCCTCTCCCCCTTCTGTTGATGCATGCCAACCCATGTTCCAAACCTCTATTTCCAGGTCATCATGAACAAGCCATCTTAGCCAAACTCGATCTTCTTGAAGTAATGGGCTTGGGACAGATTGAAGATCACCTTCCCCACACTATCCCCAGCTATCATACACCCTTCCAACACTTAATATCACCATTCTTACTCTCCAAAACCTCTCAGCCAACTTCCTGTAGCATTTCAGGATATCTTGTAGCAAACATCTTGTAGCTCACCTGTAGCAGCCTATTTTGACCTGCAATGATATCTTAGCTTAGTTTAGGACTAGTTCCACCCCTCAGCTTGGACTCCATGACCAGAAGTGCCACCTAGACCAATTATTTCACTCCTTTCCCTTCATGCAAGATCAGATAGCATTAGTACTTTGATTTTTGAATTTAACAATTAGAACTTTATTTACTCTGCAAGTGTGAATTAGATAGTCAATGCATGCATTCTTGAACTATGAAATGGTAGAATAATCTTCTGTTTTCAAGCAACCCTGATAGCTAGATGATTGAGTGCAAGTTAGCATAGTTTCCTTTCTGCAAAGTAGCATAAGATTGGTGTCATTTCATAGCATTTACAAGTTGACAACTTTCATCTCCTGAGTGTAAAAGCATTTACTTTCTCTGCACTAGGACTAGACTTCACATTCTTCTTTCATTGGTTAGACTCCTTTCAGTTTAGTAGAGAAATGGTCTGGAACCCTAATGATCAAGTGACCCAGATGAGGGTGGCATGAGTAGAATAATGCATCTACTATGTATATATCACTGTCACCTCTAAGTTTGTACGAAACCCCAGGTTGATAAAGTAAAGTTGGTAGCTTTAGGAGTTGCAGCATTCTTGTTGCAATATTGGGGCTCATCACTTTTTGGTTTCGTTGCCGAGGAGGTGTCTAGGTAGATGTAATTCTGCTTTTCTTTTTGTTTTGCATTCAGTAGGTAGATGTTATTCTTAGTTTCCTTTCTGTTTTTCTATTGATTTTGAAAAACACATAAAAAGAAAAATATGTTTCATGCCTCATAGGAGTAGATACACTTTAGGGAAATTCTTGCCAAATACCCCCACACCATCAAACAATCAACCTTCACTCTTCTTCGGTAACTGTCAATTTCCCTCTATGACTGTAGGGGAGTTAGAGGACCTCTTAGGTGAACAACCTGATATATTTGAAAAGCCTATTAGGGAAGAAGAAGAAGAAACCATTCCACATACCCACATGATTGCTGAAAACATAAATGAGGGTGATTTTCCCATCAGGGAAACTAATGGAGATGCTAGGATGAAAAACATAAGCCCTTCTTCTCTTCCTCACTTCCATGGCTTAACCTCAGAGGACCCTGATACCTTTCTATTTAAGTTTCATATTGTGTGTAGAACTTATGATTATACCTCTGATGACTAGAAGTTGAATTTGTTCCCATCCACCCTTAAGGATGCAGCCTTGTGCTCGTTCATGGGTCTACCCGGGGATAACATCACTACTCGGACTCAAATGAGGAAATACTTTAACAAAAAGTATAGGGACTATTGTAGGTCCAAGGACACCAAAGAGGAAATATTTAGGATGACTCTTGGACCAAATGAATCCCTGGAATACTATGAGGAAAGTTTCCAACTCAGTTGTAAAAGGGCCAGATGCACCCTTGATCTTGAACCACTCAAGTTTTCCTTCTTAGAGGAATTAGGGAGGACATACTGGAAACCCTAAAAATGATGTCTGGAGGGGAAATTTATCATCTATCATATGACAACATCAAGACAATATTCAAAAACCATTCTAGGGTTGCTAGGAAGAAGGGTAGGTCTAGTCAAGCTCTTGTCAGTTCCTCTTCCTCCAACACATCTATCAAGAATGAAAATGGACACCATGCAGGTCAAGAGGAAGCAAGAGGAAGCAAATAGATCCTTATCTATCTTTTTCCCTAAATGCACTAGAAGGCACCCTAGAAATTAACATCCACTAAATGTTATAGAGATATGCTCGGTCTGTGAGGAAAACCATTCCACAGATATGTGCCCTTCCTTGCCTAGATTGAAAGTTGTATACCAAGGGGCAAAAGGTGGGGATAAACAACTATGTTACATCAATCAAAGGAGACCTCAAGGACCTCGGCCATACCAGTAGGGCATGCAAAGTGCATCCTATTTCTATTACCATCCCAACTAGAATGCACCCTTGGTATTCTCCTACTCATCCCTCATGGTCCACACCTTCTCCTTGGCCTTATGCACCTCAGTATCCACCCCAACCTGCCAATCAACCATTTCAGCCATATGATTCTACACATCCTCAGTGGAATCCCCCATCATAAGGTTGGAGGCCTCAATTCAACCAACCCCTGCTTTATTGCGTCCACCTCCATCTCAACCACAACTCATTCATCCTGCTCCACCTAAGCAACCCTAGATGTCTGCTCAACCAAATCCGAAACCGAAAAACAAGAAGACACAACAGGTCTATAGTGGAGAGACATCTTACCCTACCTATGTTGTGGAGATTAAAGAAATCAACCTTAGGTCTAGAAGAGTGCTCCCAGATAACCAACCTCCATCTCCACCTAAAGAGATTGAAGAGGAAAAGGAAGAGAGTGTTCCTCAAGCCAATCCACCCCATTTTCCTGAAAGATTGATCCATTCTAACCAGAACACCCCAAAAAAGACTTAACTTCTGGGAGAATTGAAAATTTTGTGTTAAAATCCCACTCCTCGAAGCTATCAAGGATGTTCCCATCTACAACAAGCTTATAAAGGAGAAATGTTTCAAACATCCTAGGAGGAGAAATAAAGACACCCCTACCATCAATGTCATTGGTCAATTTTCTGATCTAATGGTGGGGAGAGTGATTTTCCCAAAGTATCTAGACCTTGGAAGTCTTGTGGTAGATGTGCACATTGATGGCATCATTGTCCCCCACACCTTGATTGATCTTGGGGTTGCCATAAATGTGATGACTAAGGAGACTATGCTCAAGTTAAACCTCCAAGGATCCTTGAGAAAGACCATAATAATGCTGCAACTTGCAAATAGGTCCATAGTGGCTGCTGAGGGAGTTGTTGAGGATGTAATGGTATCTATCGATTCTTGGGAGTAGGATGCTTAGAGGATGAGAAACAATTTCAGTAGGGGGGTGATGATGAGGCTCATCAATAGGTATATTATATGGGTCACAATGTCATCCTCCAACTTATTAAATTATTTTTTTCTCACATTTATCTACAAATTTTGTTATATTATGCTTAGTGTGAGGAGTAAAGATGTGTTACTATGTCATGTGGCCTAATGTGTGTTAAATGCAGGAATTAGAGCACTTTTGAGATGATTTGAGTGTAGGAACTCGGACTAGAAAAGAAAGAGAGATTCTAGGAGGTGGTCCACCTCTTTAATTCCTCAAATCAGTTGAAGATCCCCCACTCTATCTCATCAATTCAGTGTCATTGGCAGCCAAGCATGCCAAGTTCATTGGTAGCCGAGCTAGTGCAAGTCAAGGAAGAGTTGGATTCACCTATTCTCAAGTTAGGGAGGCAAATATCCCTATTTTCTAGGGAGCTGTTGGTAGCTACATTTTTGTATAAATAAACCAGCTAAGAGACTCATTAGGATTCAAAGTTTTATTGTAACCAAGAGGCCATCAAGCTAAAGCACAATTGACTATTATTGTTATGATGTATTTTCCACTTTTTGAATGATAATGATAAGTTTTGTTTTGATCCAGCATTGAGTTGACTTAGAGGGCTAAAGCTCTTGGGTTAGGGCCCAACCCTAGCAGCATAATTTCCTCTCTTGTATCCATATTCTTAGTCTATAATTTCGATTAGTTGTTGCAGTGTATTCATGTTTCTTTTAGCTTAAAAGATTGATTGAGTTTTTGGTTTATTCATGCTTCAATTAGCTTAGAGGATAACTTAGTTGTTGTTGCGCAATAGAGTAAAATACATCAAAAATCTTGTGACAATGACCCGTATCTCATCTCTCTCATGGGATCATGATTAGAGGACCCCACTCTCACAACCCAAAAACAAAGTTTGATTTCTTGTCAATTGCATAAATCAAGTTGTAGCATTAGTTAGATAGTTGTTTATGATTTCTTGGAAAGGGTTACACTTGTTATTTTTCTTCTCTTGATTGTTGTAGCTTAGAAGATATTCTAGTTCATCAATAAATTTCTTAGCAACAGTTAGATTAGCTTTTCCAAATTCAATTCATCATTTCCATATTGACATAAAACACTTTGCAAATGAAAAGTAATAAGTGTAGGTGTTATGCTAGGATTGTTTATCTGCAAGCAATGATCCTTTCCACTAGCTCTGTTTAGGTCCTCTCCCCCTTCTGCTGATGCATGCCAACCCATGTTCCAAACCTCTATTTCCAAGTCATCGTGAGCAAGCGATCATAGCCAAACCTAACCTTCTTGAAGTACTGAGCCTGGACAAGGGTTAAGATCACCTTCCCCACACTGTCCCCAGTTGCCATACACCCTTCCAACACTTCATATCACCATTCTTACTCTCCAAAACCTCTCAACCAACTTCCAGTAACATTTCAGGATACCTTGTAGCAGTACAAGAGATCTTGTAGCTCACCTGTAACAGTCTGTTTTAACCTTGTTTTGACTTGAAATGATAGCTTAGCCTATTTTAGGAGTAGTTCCACCCCTTAGCTTGGACTCCATGACCAGAAGTGCCACCTAGATCAGTCCTTTCACTCATTTTCCTTCCTGCAATATTAGATAGCATTAGTACTTTGATTCCTGAATTTAGAAATTAGAACTTTATTTACTCTATGAGTGTGAATTAGATAGTCAATGCATGAATTCCTGAATTATGAAATGGTAGAATAATCTTATGTTTTCAAGCAACCCTGATAGCTAGATGATTGAGTGCAAGTTATCATAGTTTCCTTTCTTCAAAATAACATAATATTGGTGTCATTTCATAGCATTTACAAGTTGACGACTTTCATCTTCTGAGTGTAAAAGCATTTACTTTCTCTACACTAGGACTAGATTTCACATTATGCTTTCAGTAGTTAGACTCCTTTTAGTTCAATAGAGGAATGATCTGGAACCCTAATGATCAAGTGACCCAGATGAGGGTGGCATGAGTATAATAATGCATCTACTGTGTATATAACACTGTCACTTCTAAGTTTGTACGAGACCTTGGGTTGATAAAGTAAAGTTGGTAGCTTTGGGAGTTGTAGCATTATTGCTGCAATACTGGGGTTCACCACAAAGTACCAACATCTTTAGTTCACCAACAGTGGAATGTGAATATTTCTCAAGAAAAAGAAGCAAGTGGCACCAAAAGACTCCATGGAACAAAGAGTTCAGACTTTGATAAATAAACAACTGTAAATACAAAAGAACTTCAAATGGTCATTGTATACTCCACTCCTAACTCTGAAGGTTGGCGGAAAGTGGAGAAAAGAAAGGATGAGAGATTAAAGTAGTGTTACTTATTTTATGAGCTTTCTATCTTGGGTACCCAGTAAGGCTGGTCTACTTGAATGTTTTTTAACATACTTTTTGATATGCCATTCGGTATCTACGACACGTAATTTTCATTATATTAATGGGAATTAGAAATTTTCCTTTCAGAAAAAAATGTATCTCTATATATATATATATATATATATATTATAAAAATCATATTCCACTTTTAACACCTTACCAAGGTTATTGTTTTTTTTTTCTCTTTTAAAAACCATATATGGCTATGACAATGGATCTTAGACATAGAAATACTAAAGTATATATAAAATCCACTTAATATACACAATAAAATGTATGACATAAATTCATAAACATTTTAGAGTATATATAAAATCCAACAAATAATTGTGACTAGCACAACAACATTAATAAAATGTGGTTGATATGTGTTGATAGGTGTACTCTCTAGTTTTGTTGTTCAAAATATGAAGTGGATTTAAAAAAACTATTCGAGTCATTCTCATATTCTCATCATTCTTGGAACTTGAACAACCAAAATCATTAATTATTTTAAAATACTTTAAATAGTGTTTGTTATCACAACAATTCTTTTAAATTTTATTAACATTTATCATTATAAAAATTCTTTTAACTTTGCTTAAAATAATTAGAACCCATTAAAAAATTAAAACAAAAATTGTTGAAAGGAGAATCAACATTACATGGACGATAATTCAATGTTAAAACACATAACTTTAGCATTTTGTAATTTACCCTATGTATATCCCAAGAAAAGACAAAAAATGTTTATTTTCTCAATTGTAATGCAATTAACATAGATGCATTTTAAATACGGATGAGTAGAGAGGGATCCAATTTCTTTTCGTGTAAGCATTTTGTAACTTACCCTATATATATCCCAATAAAAAACAAAAAAATGTTTAGTTTCTCAAATTGTAATGCAACCAACATAAATCCATCTTAAATATGAAAGAGTAGAGAGGGATCCAATTTCTTCACGTGTAAATATTTTTATAAGCCGATGTTTTTTAAATGTTTTGTATAGTTATTTATTTATTTTTATTTTTAGATTTTTCATAATTTTTATTTTCGAGGACATGAACAAAATTTCAATTCAGTGTTGATGATAGACAGACAACATTACACATCATACTAGATTGTAAAATAATCCTCACAAATCACTGAATATGATTCTAATTACAAGCACAAAAAAACCATATATTTTCAAATAAAAAAGTATTATTATTAATATTATAATATTAAATCTAAACCCATAACCCTCACACCTAAAAACTATAATTTTGGTTTAAAATTTAACACTGTATATTTTAAAATAGAGTATAATTTAATATAAAACCCCTAATTTTACCATTTTCTAAATATCTTACACTAATACATATCCAAGAGAAAAACTAAAAAAAGTTTATTTCCCTAAATTGCAATGCAATGAATATCATGTGAAAAAAAAATAATTTTTTAAACACTAATGTTTCACTCAAAGGAAAATCTAAAATTCCATTAAAAAAACCATTTCCCCGTTCGAAAATCTAAAATTCCATTTAAAAAAACCATTTCCCCGTTCTAATATATGATTTAACATACAAACAACAAATTTCATTATATTATTGTATCTCAGTGTAAATCGAGCTCTAAAAAGTTCAGAGCAAAATCATAGCTCCAACCTAGCTTCATCAATTTTTTTATTAAGCTTCCAAGTTTGTCCAACGTTATTCTATAAAATAAAAACTACAATTTGTACTTTGACTGCGATAATTGAAATATTGAATGGTTATGTTTGAGTTTTCTCGTGTGGCTGGGTCGGCGTGCTGTTCGTCTCCCCATCCGGGTTTGACCTGCCATTACATGACGCGCTACCATTTACAATTATTGTAATCTTCGGTTATCGTGCATATTCAAGAAAGCCAGAATAATTTTATCAAAAATTCCTTTATTATACGTGGGAAGCCTTTTTGTGTCTGCAGTTGTTGAGGTTAAAAGAGAGTAAGAAATGTTAAAGGAAAGATAAAAATATGAGATAATTTTTTTTTTATTATTTATTTATTTATTTTTTTCTTCTTATAATATCATATTACATATGTTTAATAATTTTGGTGTAATAATTTTAGGTTAAAAGTTTATGCAATAAAGTTAATAAGGTAAAATAAGACCAAGGTTATGGACATGTATTCCAAATTGAATGTTGGACAAAATCATCTTGGTGGGTGTTCATTTGGTTTATTATGGTTAAGGAAATTCACAAAGACTTTGAAAAAAAAAAGAGACATTATTTCGTATTTAATTTATGAAAATAAAGAAAAATAAGAGAAAATGAATGTGAAAGGTCACAAGATTGGATGTCAAGAAAATTGAAGGAAAATTACAGGAAATTGGAGAAAATAGAGGTCTCAATGATAAAAATGCTATGAGGATCAATTCAAAACCTTTAGTCAGTTTTAGCTTGGAGCTCTCCCTCTATTCTTTCTCTCATACTCTTGCACTTAGAGCATTCTTGGGGCACTCTAGCATTGGAGAAAGGAAAACAAAGGAAAGCAAAGGAAGAACAAGGAAGCAAAGGAAAGCAAGGATCAAGCAATGAAGAGTGGAATCAAGCAACTATAGTGGGATTACTTTGTAGAGATCGGGTTGCATGTATGATTTCCTTTCTAGTTTTGGCATGCATGATACATACATGAAAGATTTATAGGAAAACACTCAAAATCATGAGAATCATGAAGATTTACTAATTCAAGGATATATAAGATGTGGAAAACACTCTAAATCACGATAATGATGAAGATTTACTAATTCAAAGATATATAAGATGTGCTAGCCCAATGTAAGAAACCAGAAATATAATGCTTTTAAAATTTGCATCAGAAGCCTACATAGAGTGGCATTGAATACACTACTAAAATATAAGGGAAGGTAAGTAATACAAGAGAAACTTTTCATGGCCAAGTCAACAACAATGTAAAAAGTTTGATTTTTGCATTTAAAATTATTTTGAATTTGTCAAATTTTTTTATTTTTGCACTTAGTTAGGGTTATTCCACATTTATCAAGTTGTTTCCTCTTTTACTTGACATATATTTTAGGCTTGAATCATGAGATCTAAACTCGAGAAGGTGTGTCATGTTATGTCTATAGTTTACTACTTTCTCATTTATTATGGTTTTGACTGGTACTTGACATGCATTTTCATATTCTCTATGGATTCTTTAAGGGGTGTCATGTCATGTCTAATGTCTAAAATGTGTATACTTTTTTCTTCTTTTCAAACTAGACTAGGAGTGAGTGCATGAAGATGTGTTACACTTTTGGGCCAATGAAGTGATGAAATTTCAAATTTTTTATCTTTTATCAAATTAAAACTCTATAAATTCATAGAATCAAAATCATTTTTATGATTTTGAGACATTTTCCTAAAAAATTAATTTACTCTACATTAATTTTCTAAAAACTATCTTTAATTTCCTCACAACTATAATTTTATTAAAAATAAGTTCTCTATATAATTCTTTTTATCATTTTTCTTTGTTACACTTCATAATAATGAAATAATTATAAACTATAATATTTCATAAACATTTCACAACTAATAATACACATTTAAGATCATCTTAAACACTATCATGACTTTAATGGTTCTCACAATTTTCTACTATTTATTTGATTGCTAAACGTAAAACATCTATATTTGTTTGCAACTTTTATTTTCAATGAGTTAAAGACAACATATATAAAGCAGCGAGCATAAATTTATGGTGTTAAAAACGTTAACTATGTTTTTGCAGAACCTAATTTTGTGTAAGCACCATTATACTCAAAGCTAACTTCATATTAGGATAAAGGTTATCGCGTTTTTAAAGATTTTGACATTGTATTTTGTAAAAAAATCCAAAGTTCAAGTGGATTTAGTGATTGACATGTGATAAATTTAAGTGTGTGTTTGTTTTTTTAAGATCATTATTTAAAATTTAAAAGATCCTATAGTATATAATTTTTTTGGTAAATTTTTATTGTTAAAATATATTTTTTATTTTACAAATAAAACATTTTTATGTAATAATTTAATGTTTAAATGATAATAAATTATTTAATATTTTGACATAATTTATTTTTATATAAATAGATATGTTATGCCTGTTTAATTAATCATTTATATAATTTTATGTAATTTCATGTAAAGTAATTAAAAATAAAAAAAATTATGTGAGTAAGATTTTTAAACTTTATATTTTTAAAAAATATTTTAATTAGCGATATCAACTTCATATATATATAATAATAAAAAATATATATTTTAAAGTTGTATAGAATAAAATATCAATGTGGGTTATGAATAAAATATTTTAATATGAATTAATATTGACATATAATTAAAAATATATTAATAATAAAAAAATCATTTTAATATACATGTTTTGTAATATCTATAGCATTCAAAAATACAATTTAAATAATGAAAAATTACACATTGTTTTTTTGGACTCTAAAATAAATTTGCATATATAGAAATTTGATCTCTCAACTCAATTTGCATATATAGAAATTTGATCTCTCAACTCATGTTAGATCCCTCCTTAAGATAAATCTATATTATTAATCTAATTTTATTTTTAAATGATCATTATTTTATACTCACATTAGCTTTATTTATATTATCAATTTATTTTATAAAATATATTATAAAATTTATGATGGTTTGATCCATAAAATCTTAGATAAATAATAATTAGGTCAGTTAAGACACTTCTTGATGTAAAATCACTCTTTCAATTCCCCACCCCCAATAAATACTATTTAAATACAATATTTATCCTTATTCTTTCATTAAATTTTATATTTTATCTGAAAATATTAATTTTTTTAACACAATAGCTCTCCTTCCATTACTTTTGTCCTTCTATTAGGTTTTGTGTTTTATCTTTAAATATCTGAAGATATTAGTTGCCTCAACGCAATAGCTCTCCTTCCATTACTTTTGTGTTTCATCTTTTAATTTTGTAGGTTAAATTTACAGGGGTGAGCTGAGCTGGCATTCCCGATATAATAACTATCATCTTCATTTCATCCATTATCCACCGAGTTTAAGCGTCTTATCCCACTTTTTAATAAATAAAAACTATAAAAGGTCAAAGTATTGAATTACATAAAATACAATTTACAATTTTTTTGTGTAACATTTCAAATTTTGAAGCATAAAGGCGACGTCATCATTATCAATGAATTTTACAATGCAGAGGGGATGCAATCAGCAATCCATTGAGGACACAAAGTAGTCTCAACTTTCAAACATGTATAAAGCTGGTGTTATGATGCTACTGGTATTCATGGAATTCCCTGGAACTACTGCAACTTTTAATCACATGTATAATCCCTCGGATGATAGTTATCTTTGGCTTGAATTTGTTTTGAATGGACACACGCTGGAGGAAGCTCATCAATTCCCATCATCCATGGACAAGGGTCAGGGGAAAACACCAGGGACTTGGAGGCTTTATTCTCATTCCGAGAGGCGATTAAACCCGATACCACTGGAACGCTGTCGAACTGGGCCGCTGAGAACTCAAAGAACTTATGTTCGTGGAATGGTATTTCCTGCAGACAACACACGAAAAGAGTGGTCGCAATAATCTTCCTCAATTATAGGGTTGGAAGGTACCCTTTCCCCGTCTCTTGGCAACCTCTCGTTATTGCTCACTTTGAATATTTTTCATATAATATTTGAAAGAATCAGAATTTGGACAACTTAAAGTACTACTGGAATATTAATTGACATCCCCTTTATTTTGCAATGGGTTTTAATCCAAAAGCTTTGTCTAGTTGCACACACCTCAAATGGATTCAATTTCCATATAACTTTTGAGAGATGGACCAGCCAACAGGATTTGGTTGTCCAGAAGAACCACTGCACTGCACGCCTCTGGCTGGTCTCATCTTTATGCATTTTTTCTTTGAAATGAAATCACAATCACAGATTTGAACCTCTGTACCTGTTCGGATTTGTCAACAATGGCTGTTACATAAAATGCTCAGATACTTGGCTAACTAGTCCAGAGTAATTGTTGAGAAAGAGGAACAAGTATTTGCCCTTTCAGACAAATAGTAGGCTCTTAAGGCTTCTTATGCTATTGTTAAGCAAGTATACTCTGTTCATTTCACCAGATATTCCAATTGTTTATGATTGCAAATTCTCAGAACTTGTCATGGTGGTGAATTTACCGTTGGATAAAACCAACACCATAACAAACCAGCTTGAAAGATCCGTTTAGATAAACACCTGCACAATTATTATAATAAGTAAATAAGATCTGTGATCAATTCACAAAGACAAAAACCATATGAACAATTAAGGGAAACAAAACCCACTGCTCAACATAAAATTCTAAGGTCACCGAAAAAGTGATAGGTACCTGCAAAATCAGAGTCACTGCATTTGCATTTTCTATTAAATCCAGCAGCTTGATAGAATTAGCCCAGGATTCTGGCCGTTGATCAAGAAGTGATTACACCGACGAAGATTGTTATAGAAGCTGCAATTGCTGTGTCCATATTCCCATTGAGCAGCACACTGGATACAGTTGGCCGAGGAACAATGAACATAGAAAACTGACATAGATGCTAGAAAGCCTCTGTCCAGTTGCCATTGAGTATTAACTGAAACTTTGATGCAAATAGCCAAATATTGCAAAATATAGACAAAGAAGGGATTAGAATGAGAACACAGAACTGCCATCGGCTGAAAATCTTTGTTCAACTCTCAAATCGGTAGTTGCTTTAGCTATTCTGCCACAGTTCATTTGCATATAGAGTTAAGGTCAACTCATGATGGCATCTTATATCTTGCTATTGAGGCTACTTCTTCCCAGGCTTAAGAAGGACAACTGACTCAAACTTGCAATGGTTTCACCCCTGCAGTCCTTAAAACCATGTGCCCATATAACAGCAGATCTGTTATTTATATAGCAGTATCAATGTAATGGTGGTATCCATTGAATGAATCCACAACCACTATCCAAAAATTACAGATCTGGGGTTAAAGATGAGTTCGATCTAACTGGATCCAACTCAAACAGATACAGAGAATCAAGATGGGTTCAGAATCTCAAACAAGTTGAAAAACTTCCACACTCAAACAGATACAGAGAATCAAGATGGGTTCAGAATCTAAACAAGTTGAAAAACTTCCACTAATACCAAGTATGGACCCTCTCACACTTTTATATACAAAAGTTTCATCCATTGAAGGTGAGCACAATTAGACATTTCTCTTGCAATAAAATCCCACAGCGAACTAAAACTGAGTTCCTGTATTCCCCAGAAGAGCTTTATGCTACACAAACTCTGATGGAATTCTTCCATTGTCAAATATTTTTTATGAGAAAGATTAAGAGTGAGCAATAGCTAGAGGCTACCAAGAAATGGGGAAAGGGTACCTTCCAATCCTAATTGCGAAAAGATTATCGGGACCACTTCTCCGGTGTGGTCTGTGCACCAAATACCATTCAACGGACATGCGTTCTGTGAGTTCTCAGCAGTAAATTTGGACATCAAACCAGTTGAATCAAATTTAACTGTCTTTCTGAAGGACAAAAGAGCACCCGCGTCTCTGAATTTCTCAAACCACCCGCGTCCATGGATGATGTGAATTAACGAACTTCCTCCAGCGTGCGTTCATTCAAACAAATTCACCACAAGAAAACTGCCACCCAAGAGCTCATACAGATCATCATATAAACGATCTACTTAATCATCTGAATATGGCTTCTTAGAGCGACTAATAGTTGCAGCAGTTACAGTGGTTGCAGCCATAGCGGAGGCCATGACCACAAACCACAGAAGCCGCATCAGAAAACCTCCAACTACATTGAGTCGTGAATTCCATATGTTTGTGTGTCTATAAATAGATCAAATCTCATAAGGACTCTGTCGTGGCGCGTGGGTGGTCCACATGAGTTGTATCTCATGGAATTAGCTAAAGTGGAATTAGGTGTGGAATGCTAAATTAACTTTTTGACACACACCTCAAATTGTGGAAGAAAACCCACTGCTTTAGCTGAAGAGCCGGCAGCTTTATTTTGTTAAATATGTTTGGAAGTGGCTCCGTAGGTGGACGAATTGCTGGATTGTTAAAAGTGGTGGGAATTAGTTTAATTTTTTTTAAAATTTTGTATTAAAAATCGATTCAACATTATTAAAAGTTCTGAACACTCAAAACCTTAAAGTTTGAATCTCTGCAAAATTTTATCTCGTTAAAATTTCCATGATTTTCAAAGAAAAAACAGTCTATGATTTTCAAAGAAAAAACAGTGAGAATTTCCATAATTTTCGAGGGAAAAGAACCAGTGTGGTGAGTTCCACTTAGATCCAATTCCACGCGTGCTGAAAGGTCGGTATCAGGATTGGAATTTGAGTTGTTGATCTGCCTACGGAATTTGAATAGCAGATATGATGGACAAAAAAAGTGATATGGACACCAATATCCCCTTTCAACGGCGGTGTGTCTTAAATTGCCACTAATACAAATATGGTCCCTGAGTTCAAACCAGGGTTGAAAATCGATGGGTAAATTATTTATTATGTGCTGATTTGTTTATTAAATATAATATAAAGTTCAAGTTCGAAGAAAAAATAATAAATTTTAGTTGAGAATTTGAAAAATTATTAATTAATTAATAATGTTATTTTAAATTTTTTATATTTGAATAATTATTAAATATAATATAAAGTTCAAGTTCGAAGAAATTATAATAAATTTTAGTTGAGAATTTGAAAAATTATTAATTAATTAATAATGTTATTTTAAATTTTTTATATTTGAATAATTGTTAAATATAATATAAAGTTCAAGTTCGAAGAAATTATAATAAATTTTAGTTGAGAATTTGAAAAATTATTAATTAATTAATAATGTTATTTTAAATTTTTTATATTTGAATAATGGTTATTTTTATTAGATTTAAAAAAATGATTATATATATATATATATATATATATATATATATATATATATATATTTAATTATTTTTAATAAATATTATTGCAAATTAATTGAATAGGGAGATTTATTTTACAATTTAGTGTGAGGAGATGTGTAATTTAGTTTTATTCAACTTGGAGTTGACACATGTCTTTTAAAAAATACTTTAAATAAAAAACGTTGTTACTTATAATAAAAACATAAATAATTATACATATTTGTTTAGTCTTAATTAAACACAGAGTAAAATATTAATAATAAGGTTCATATTTTTCTCACTTGGTTAGTTGATATTTCACTTTCACCCTTTGAATAATAAATAAAATATTTCGAGTTATATTAAATAATATAATTTTATAGAGATAAAATAATTAAAAATATATATATATTTATATTATAAATATTTCAATATAAAACTTAAATAAACTATTTAAATATCCATATTAATTAATATATTTCAATATTATATGTGTGTTAATGTTTAACTTCGTAAAATATTTCAATGCCGGAAAGGAAAAAGTAATTAAAGGTAAAAAAATTATAAAATAAAATTGTGGCCATATGTAAAATTGCACTAATATGTTTAAACAAACAAACAAATTAAAAAATTTAGCAATTTATTTTACAATTCAAATGCTCTTGTTAATTATATTTACCAAACATTTTTAACCATCTATTTATTTTACATTACCATTGTCATGCGGGAAATCTCTGGCCATAATCCGATGAAAAATTCTTTAAAAAATAATTGGTAGTTTTTAAAACATTATTTTTATGGTTGAAGTGGATTTAGCAAAATTTTCTTAGACACCCAAAACCCTAAAAATTTACTACTGTAACCTAAAATTTTAAAAAATCTATTATTTTTTTCAAAATCATGTTAAAATTTCTCTTATTTTCTAACCCTCATTTTACATTTTCATTAGTCTTTTACAAATAATTTCCACGGAGATGATCAAAAATAGAACCCACTAATAATTTCCACGGAGATGATCAAAAATAGAACCCACTTATAAGAGTGAATTGTACAATGAAGTTTTGTCAAGCCCACCATAATGTGTCTGGTGACATTTAAAATGCGATAAGCTCAACGAATAATTGCTATATTGAAAGGGAGGCATTATTTCAGGTTGACGTGTATGCAAATAACAAAGTAATTTGGAAGGATTTTTTTATTTTTTATTTATTTTTTTTATATTGGGAGATTTTTGTGTTTTATAATTTAATTTTAGATTCCTAATTTAAGTAATTTTTTTTTATATAAAATATATATATATATATATATATATATATATATATATATATATATTATTATTATTAAGTTTATTGCAATTTTATTTTAGTTTTTAATTTTATATGTAATTAAAAAAATAAAATTTTAGTTTTTAATTTTATATGTAATTAAAAAAATAAAACATTAAAAAATAATAAATATTATAATATTTTTAAAATATTAAATTCATTTGTTTTTTAAAATATTAAATTCATTTGTTATTATGGCTAATAACAAATAAAATTATTACTTCTAAATTACAAATAAAATTTATGATTCAAGTTTTATTATTTATTTTTGATATTTAACTAGTTTAGACCCATTTTAATTTCGGATTTATCAATTGTCTAGAGGGATCAATTCTCTCAAGATACAAAACCTCTTTTCTAAGTATAAAACTTGAAGAAAAGTTTATGCCTAGAAACTTTTAATCCCCTCTCCAAGCTAGATAGATCCAGAGTTAATATGGATCTAGGCTAGTTTAATTATTATTATTATTATTATTATTTTTTGTTAAATTTTTTTATGAGTTAATGTTTTAATTAATATTTTTTTTAAATATCTATATTAACAAATATATTTCAATATTATATGTATGTTAATGTTTACCTTTGTAAAATATTTCAATGCTAGAAAGGAAAAAGTAATTAAAGGTAAAATAATTTAAAAACACTATAAAATAAAATCGTACTAGTGTTTTTCAATAAACAAACAATTTTTTTTTTTTTAAATTGTTTGTTTGTTGAAACACACTAGTACAATTTTATTTTATAGTGTTTTTAAATTATATTACTTTTAACTATTTTTCCTTTCATTGAAATATTTTACAAAGGTAAACATTAACACACATATAATATTGAAATATATTAGTTAATATGGATATTAAAAAAAAATTATTAATTAAAACATTGACTTATAAAAAAAATTTAAACAAATATAATAATAATAATAATTAAGCTAGCCTAGATCCATATTAACTCTGGATCTATCTAGCTTGGAGAGGGATCAAATTTTTCTAGGTGTAATTTTTTCTTCAAGTTTTGCACTTAAAAAAGAGGTTTTGTATCTTGAGAGAATTAATCCCTCTAGACAGTTAATAAATCCGAAATTAAAATAAATCTAAGCTAGTTAAATATCAAAAATAAGTAATAAAACTTAAATCATAACTTTTATTTGTAATTTATATTCATCTTCATTTAAAAAAATAAAATGATAATTGAATATCCATCAATTAACAATAGTGACAAATAAATCTAGTATTTTAAAAATATTATAATTTTTAAATTAAATATAAAATAAAAAACTAAAATAAAATTCCAATAAACTTGATAAAATTATTATTAATATTAAAAAATATTAATATATTTTATGTGAAAAAATTACTTAAACTATGAATCACAAAAATCTTAAAAAACAAAAAACACACTCCTTCCAAATTATTTTGTTATTTGCATACACGTCAACTTGAAATAATGCCTCCCTTTCAATATAGCAATTATTCGTTGAGCTTATCGCATTTTAAATGTCACCGATACATTATGATGGGCTTGACAAAACTTCCAAATTACTTAGTTATTTGCATACACGTCAGCCTGAAATAATGCCTCCTTTTCAATATAGCAATTATTCGTTGAGCTTATAGCATTTTAAATGTCACCAGACACATTATGGTGCGCTGGACAAAACTTCATTGTACAATTCACTCTTATGATCATTTCCGTGGAAGTTATTTGTAAAAGATTAATGAAAATGTAAAATGACTATTTATAAATGTAAAATTTTATTTAGAAAATAATAGAAATTTTAATATGATTTTAAAAAATATAATGGAATTTTTTAAAAATTTGAGTGCCCAGGCAGGTGACATGAATATGAACTAGGCAAAGCAAAGCATGTAAGCAGGAGCAGCAGTGTTTCAAGAGAGAGAGAAATGTGTTCGTCCAAACAAAATCACTAGCAATGTCGATCGGTCCTGGGATTCGAATAGGGATCGCAGACCCAATTGTAGAGGATTATCAACATGAAGAAGCAGCTTTCCCAATTGCTAAAGAGCAGAGGCTCATTGGACCCGGCCATTAGAGGTGTCCGCGTTAGCCTTAGGGACAACTATGAAGCCCTCTTTCTCACATCAGATACCTCTGCAAACGCTTACGCCGCAAAAGTTGAACAACCCCCCTGGATGCTTCACTATGGAGGCATTGAAGAGGTCCGCACCAAAATGCACAATCTTTTGCATCTCCCAACAACGACAGGACTGACAGACGAAACCTCCACAAAGACAGTCTGTCGCGGGTTGTGATTTTGTTTAAGGGATTTTTAGACAAGGCTTGCGGTTATTTCGATGGGCTTATTCTCAAATTCAGGGCAAATTATGGGCTCCCCACTGCCCCTTCACCGGGGGAGGTGTCTAGGTGCATCAAGACCACAGATGGTTGGAGTCACTACGCGGTTTCCTGCCATCAATTGTTCACGTATTCGGCGGATCTGGAAAGATATAAAGAGCTCTATGTTGTGCGAAATCCCAACAATCGTGACTGGACCATTGCTACAAATTATTACAAGCAAGTTGCAGCGATTTGTCCCTCTAGCAGTAACCCACATAACCAGGTTTGCCTTTTATCTTTTTAATTTCTTAGCCATTTTCTCACTTTTGTAGTCTTTAACCATACCACTAGAGAGAGAATTCGTAGAAGGGAGATTTTGGGTAAGGTCAATTGGTGAAAATCACGGGTTAAGCGAAATTGCCACATGAAAAGTTTTTGAATGGAAATCCTTCCAATTCTCTCCTAGAGAATTCGTAGAAGGGGGATTTTGGGTAAGGTGAATTGGTGAAAATCATGGGTTAGGCGAAATGGCCACATGAAACGTTTTTGAATGGCAATGCTTCCTGGTCTCTCCTTTGCTGTGCTACAATGGTTTGTAGTAGGATATAAGTCTCATCATACCATTATTCCCTTGCGAATAGGGGTGTGCATCATACCATTATTCGGGTTTGCATTATACCATAATTCCTATGCTGATGGGGGTGTCCAAAAGGCAGTGGTTCTCTTAGCAATGTAATGGTTGATTCGTTTTGAAATGAATATCCTTTATTATGTGGAAATGCAGGTACATACTAAACTTCAAAACATTAAATTGGATTGTATATAGTGTCTTCAAATAGTTTTCACAAATGGTGTCTTGGAATGAGACCTTAGTATACAATTTTGTATAAATTTGGTGCATTATATTTTTAAAATTTTAGAATTTCGAGTGCTGACATTTTTTATTTTAATATTTTATTTGTCCTTGATAGTTGAAGTAGTGGTCGTTGTCTTTGATGATTCCTTGCGCACACAGGTCACTTCTGATTAGCCTTACAGATTCACTTGTCCACATAGGGACTCGTGCATCTAATTGATTTCTTTATGAAGTATTAGTTAAAGATCTCTCGGTAATGACCAGTTTTAATGACTCTCTTTTATTTTTATTCTATTATGTTTATGCTTTTTGCAATGAGTCTAAGCCTTGACCATGTTATTATGTTTATGTTTTCCGCAATGGGTCTAAGTCTCAGCGAGGTTGTTTATTAAAGAAAAAAAGCAATCCATTTATAATGGAATAAAATTATTGAATAACGCACATCAGGATGCTTTTACATAGTTCTTTAATAGAGCACCCATAAATATGATCTACTTAGTGACCCAATCAAAGGAATAATCAAATGGTAGGTACTACAACATCAGATTCAATCAAGGAGAAATCGAGTTGCTTGCAACACAAGAAATTTAATTAAAGGAGAGATTGAGCTATAGAAGACCTACTAGAGGGTATTGTGCAATGGAATGGTTCACAATGATCACAAGAAAACAAGATTATCATCTACATATTACTAATGACAATGCTTTGGTTATAAGTGTTAAACAGAATTAGGAATTTGTAAATAATAAGTCGATAATGCACGTAATTGAGATCTACTTATCCACTAAACTACTTTAATACAAAATTTCAAAATCTAACATACATAATCTACTCCACAACCTATTCCTTATTCAACAAATGCGACCCCACCAACTCACCTTACCTACCTAATTTTAGAAACTCACTCACCACCTAATCTACTTATTAACACCTAATCTACAAAATTATCCTAACTAACCCAATTAAGTGTTAATTTACCCCACTAACCTACATAATCTTCCAATTCACTAAGCCACCTTTCCTGCTAACCCAATATCACACCAAATTTTCTATTTTATCTTAGCATATCGATCCATGCAACTTATGTAAACTACATAATCCTTTTAACTCAACCTTCCTAGCCCTTTCAACCCTTATAACTTACATAACCTACTATTCCAAAAGCTACTCAAAACAAAATTGACATAACTTGTATCTAACCCATTGACCCACTTAAGTTACTTTGGTGAGATAAACCGAAAACCAATTAATCTCATTGGAGTCTCTAAGTAAATAAGTTAACCCCATGGAGAAAATATCGGAATAATAAATATTTTCTTGTGAATTTATTTCTTAAGATTCTTTGGATGGAAATATAGGAGTTACTCGATGTGGATTTATAAATACATTATTATATTTCTAGGAATGATAATGTTAGGATTCTAATCCTATGGGTTAGGCGAAATAGCCACATGAAAAGTTTCTAAATGGAAATGCTTCCTAGTCTCTCCTTTGTTGTGTTACATTGGTTTGCAGTAGGATACAAGTCTCATCACATCATTATTCCCTTGCGAATAGGGGTGTGCATCATACCATTATTCCTATGCCGATGGGGTGTCCACAAGGTAGTGGTTTTCTTAGCAATGTAATGGTTGACTGGTTTTGAGATGAATATCCTTTATTATCATGTGGAAATGCATGTACATACTAAACTTTGGAACATTAAATTGTCATATAAATTGTATCTAGTGTCTTCAAATAGTTTTCACAAATTCGCAACGTCTTGGAATGAGACCTTAGTATACAATTTTGTATAAATTTGGTGCCTCATATTTTTAAAATTTTAGAATTTCGAGTGTGGTTTCCTTTTATCATGAAATTTTTTATCTTAAAATTTTTTTGTCATTGGTTTGTGTAACTATATTCCTAACACCTACTTAGGAATTACTAGTAAAATTTGCTGAAAATTTTAATTAGGTTTGGTCTTAATAATGACATGTGTAATTGTGATTTTGTGTAATTGATGAAAAAGAAAAAAAATAAAATTATTGTAATGCTTGTCAGATATGTTTCATGAGCAAGGATTTTTATTTTAGTAATGGCTCCCATTGTGAGCCTTTAGGATTTGTCATCTAGTCATAAAGGTCAATTCGAGTCTGTCATGTATGAAGAACCATTCTTGGGAATGTTACATTTGTGATTCATTAGATAAGTATGAAATCCCTCCCTGACCAGCACACGAAATCTCCCTTCAAGTCGGCTTCAAGAACGATAATAATACCTCTCTAAATGACACTTTGGCCCAACTTGCAATCATGTCTGCTTATTATGATGGCAAACAAATATAAATAGGCCACTCTGCCCCATTTCATAGTAAGAAATTTTTGGTCAAGTTTTGAAGTCAACAAGGGGTGTGAATATCAGCGAAAGGGTCAAGAAAGATAGTTCTATAACCAATGAAGTGAAGAAAAGGGAGAGCGATGTTTCTAGTATTATTTGGATCTGTTTTTGGAATATTTTTTTAGGCATACGAGTGAAGAAAGGAGATGAATTTTGTTGTAGAAAGAACCGAGAGGAATTACAGTCCTCTTAGGTAGTTGAGTTGGAAGCAGTTCAAGGAATAAGGGAGGCCGAGTCAAGCTAGAATGAGAATCCATCCCAAGCGAAGGAAATCAAGACATAAGAAGAGGTCTTGTGTACAAGTTAGGGTTTTTGAATTAGGATTGGAGAACTAATTCAAGGAGGCCGAAGGTTTGAAGCAGAAGGAGGTCAAAGTGGAAGAGGAGTCGAGACAAAGGAAGGAGCAGAAGGGTGAAGATGAATTTGTGTCTTGGTCTTGGAGAGGAAAATAGGTCAAGGGTCTTGGTCTTGGTATTCATCAATTGTAATCTCTACAAGAAGAAAAATTTGTTTGGGTTTTCCTCTCAAGTGGGAGATATTTTGGCCTTGGTTGATAGCTTATCTTCCATGCATTTGTGGAATGATTTCATAATTTCCTTATATACATTCTACTTGTGGATATATAGGTCAATTTATACACTTGTTCATGAGTTAATATGTTAGTGTGTCACTCTCTTAAATCACTTTATAGTGTATCATATGGGTTATGCACTGAGGACGATGTTGCATAGGGGGACTTGTCCCTACTTTTGGGATGCATCCTCTGGATTTTCCCCTCCTTGGGGATTGCAAGGGGAAGTCCCTATTTTGAATGAGACATCTCTGAGGATGTGTGATCCTTTCCCACAATGTCTAAATGTTTCTTTCTAGAAAATGGGATGTTTGGGAGACGTCTTATGATGGTTTGGGGACTTATCCCAGATCCTCTAGATGGTTCTTTCGAAAAATAGGGAGTTTTGGGAGATCTGTTGGGATGGTTTTGAGGAAATTTGAATACCCACTATCGAAAATAGTTCCCATTTGGTTCCAATTCTCAAATAAAAAAAATTCACCAAGTTGTTCTACATTCAAATTTGGACAAAGGTTATCTATGCATTTCATGCCTGAATACTATGTAGTTGTTTTCGTGATGAGGGCTAATTTCCTTCATAGTTTTGGCTCCCATGTTTGGTAGGTTTGTTTATCCTATATCAACTCTTTCTTTTGGGATGGTTATAATATCTATTTAGACAAGATATTTAAGATCTATTATCTAAGACTTGTTACTTTTATTGAGTTATATTAGATCTATTATCTAAGGAAGACACTTTTTTGACTTATATTATAGAACCATGTTCTAGAATATTTGTTTTTAAATTTTAAATTTATTTATTTATTTTTTAAATATTTTTGGTTGTCCCATTGAAATTTGGGGTTAAATTATAGCCATCCTTGAAACCCTTCCCCTCGCCCCTATCCCTGAAACACCATGAAAAATAGCCCAAGTTGTTCACAAGTTGTAGGATTTTGTATGCATTGTACTAATTTCTTAAACAATTAGGCATTTGACCCTTTTTCCCACTTATCATTTGAAAGTTGAAATCATTTTACTTTCCTCCCTTGATTTTCTCATTGGGTTCACCATGCAAAATTTCTTTAGTTACTAATTTACCTCACATATTCCTTACCCCTTTATTTTCCATTCATTTATTTTTTCAAAGTTATAAAGTATAATAAAAGGGATATGGAATTGTATCTCGGGTTCTATTAAAATTGCCATATTATTTTTTGAGTTTTCCATTTTCACATAAGACATTCAATAAATGGAAGCACACCTCAATACAATATGTAGGATCAAAATTTGAGGCTTTGTGAAAATGAACCAATTATTTATTCTTTATATTTCTTGGAGTTTGATGGATTGGGACAGTGGTGGAACATGTTTCCATGCTTTTCCATTTAAGTTGTTTGTTTGCCTTATTTTTCTCATACACTCATTTTTCTAAAGTTATAAAGGATATGCAAATTGTATCTTGGGTGATATTATAACTGTGATCTTGTTTTATGAGTATTCCATTTTCACATAATACCTTCCATAAATGGAATCACATCTCAATACAGTATGTAGGATCAAGCTTTGATGCTTTGTGAAAATGTTCCAATTATTTATTCTTTATATCTCTTGAAGTTTAGTGGATTGGTTCATAATGTTGGACCATGTTTCAATGGTTTTCTATTTGTCTGTTTGGTGAGTTGTGTTAGAATACTAAAACTAAAAGTTGTTATATGGTTTCTAGATAGTTAGCTTAGGATTGAGTTTTTTCAATCAAATTACTTAAGATGTTAGTTATCTTGTTGAAAATAAAACTAGTTCATATGGTGCTGATGTATAGGGAGATGTTTTGTACTTATTCCTTGAGACAAAGAATGTTATCACAATGTCAGGAGACATTGGTGTCGAAAAAGCATTAATCAAGAGCCACTTCGAAACATTTAGGCATTACTTTAGATGAAGAGTTTCATCTTTCTCATCCTTATGTTTTTCACAATGATAGGTAGGTGAGGAAATATATATCTTATTAATGTGATTTCATAAACATATGTTTGGAAGTGAAGGATGTTTCATTGGGGTTATTGTTTAATTAGAACTAAAAGTTGACTTCTTGAAATCTAGGTAACTTCTATATAATTATGATCTCACTTTAAGTATAATATTCTTATTAATACATGCATTTCTTACAACCTTTGTCCACATTTTCTCTTCTATGTTATTGATATTTACATGCTCAATGAGGCAATACCTTAATGGGTAGGACTTGTACTCTCCTTAGGGTATGTATAGGTCAACTAACGACGTTTTACCACTCACCCACCCCATTGTGATCATGACAAAGTCCTAGGTCATGGTGATTGCAATATAGAGTTCTCAAAGTGGTTGGGGTGACCCTCATAAGCCATGATGAGCACATGGGTGCATAATAAAAACATAATTATGCTCAAGCTCTAAGTCTCACCAAATCCAAATCAAAATCAATTTGCACTTTTAAAACTTCATCTTGTAAAATATAAATGAGACAATTTGTTTAGTAAATGGTTTTGTGAAAATTTTGAGCAACATTAAGATTAATTGGTAAACTTTTATGGAACAAAATTGTGATGCGGTGAAGGAAAAAATGTATTCCTTGGGATTTTGGTTAATGGATCTTTGATTTATAAAGAAGTTTGTTACCGGGTGCAAGCCCTGGAAGTGATGATTGATGCTATGTGATTCATTCACTAGTTTCAATCCCACTTCTTCACCCCTGTGAGCATCACCCGATGCAATGAGTGCTAAGTGAACTATTCAAAAATCATGAGAAATTAGTCAGTTACGACTACCTCTCATGGAAATGGTCATACGTGAATGACTTACTTAACGCAGTTGAATCCCAAAATGATATATAATATAATGCACTGCGTAAACCCCCATACTTAAATTCAAAAAGAGTCAAGGGATCTCTACTTGAATGGTTCATGAGGCACAATACTTGCTAAGGTTTTGAAAATGGGGTAGCAAGCTAAGTGGGCTTGATTGTGGGGAAAACTCCACAGTTAAGCGCGCTTGAGCCAGAGGAGATCTGGGATGGGTGACCTCCTGGGAAGTCCTGGTTACCGGGTGCAAGCCCCGAAAGTGATGATTGATGCTATGTGATTCATTCACTAGTTTCAATCCCACTTCTTCACCCCTGTGAGCATCACCCGATGCAATGAGTGCTAAGTGAACTATTCAAAAATCATGAGAAATTAGTCAGTTACGACTACCTCTCATGGAAATGGTCATACGTGAATGACTTACTTAACGCAGTTGAATCCCAAAATGATATCTAAGAAGTTTGTTAATAATGAAAGAATGTTTTTGGAACCTAGAAAGATCAACATTATTTTTTGCTTGTTTTAAATGCTAGTTTGAAATCATCTGAATTTCTCCCTTTATCATCATCTTCAGGTTACACTTTAAAATAGAAACACTTTTTAGTAACAACAACTTGATGATGTTTAGGAGCACTGGAATGAACAAAATTGTAATAAGGGTGCCATTTTTCTTGTGTAAATTTGAGATTTGTTTTTTAATTCTACCTGACTTTTTCCTGATGGAAATAAATCAGGGTTCATAATTTTCATTTTGTTTTCTCATTATGTCATCATTGTCATCTATTTCAATTTTATAGATATTTGTTTCTGCACATTTTCCTCTTACATTGTTGTTTTGTATATGCATATATACATGATTCCTGAGAGTATCCAAAAAGGGGATCTTCATCTTTACCAGGAATGGAATTTTCCTCTTGAGTGGAGAATGGAGAAGGTGCTTCTTAAGAATTTTCTTGTAGAAACTTTCTTGATCCAATATAATGAAACTTATTGGCTTTTTGGATTAGATGTTAGTCAATTTAGTGCAATAAAAAATGGAGAACTGGAAATATGGTATGTTAATTCGCCACTTGGCCCTTAAAACGTGTAACTTAGTTTGCATGATTATATTGCCTAAGCTTTTCCATAAAGGTTGAATACTGAGTTCCTAAGGGTTTCTTTTCTACATGATGTTTTGCTTACTTTCTTTATACAATTCATCTAGTCACATGGTAGCCACTATTTCCCAACTAAAGAAAACTTGTTCAAGTTTCTAGTAGGGATTCCTATGGTTTTTAATGATGTGATTATTTCACCTCATGGTTATTTTGGGCAAGAAAACCTTTTAGGAATGCCAGACAAGACACCAATGGACAGGTATTTTTTTTTCTTTTTTGTTTTATGATTGCAATGTCCATTCCATGATATCCTCTCTTCATTGTTTGATTGTATTTTGAATGTTTCTTTTGATTTTGTTTTGTCTTTTAACTAAGAAATTGAAAATACTTGGTATCATGTCCATTTAAACAACAACCAAAGCTTGAAGAAGAAATTAGTATTACACTTAATTGATTAAAATCTTTTTAGTTGTTTTCTGTCAAAATATTTTCATGACAATTGGAAAAGTTTAATTTCATGTTGCTATTTGAGCACAATTTGTTTATATACTTGACAAAGTTCATGCGTTAGAGAATGAAATGTTTTTGCAAATAAAATGACAAGGATTAGACATTACACCTCAAATTATTTGTTTTCACAAGTTATTTACAACCTGATCATTTTAGCATGTAACTTAGTTGACATGATTGTGCCTAAGCTTTCCCTGAAGGTTGAATACTAAGTTACTAAGGTGTTCTTTTCTATGATGACATTTTATTTTCTATGTTTATACAAGTCATCTGGCCATATAGTGGCCATTATCGCCCAATTGAAGGAAACTTGTCCAAGTTTCTTGCTTTTATGGGGAAAATGGCTTTGGCATTGCTGATGTTGAGGTATATGTTGTATAAATCCTTTATAGTCTACTTTAGTTTATAGTCTAGTGTTCATCATTTTTCATGTCTTATACTCTACATTGTATCTTATTTTGTTTTCATAAAATTAACTCAACATTGATGGTAAGAAGTAGGAATTGAAGAAAGAGTAGAACAATAAAACTGGAGTGACAAATGCAAAAAGAGAGAGATAAGAGAATCAATCTAGTGATACCCTTAGATCCAATATCCCGCATAAGACACACACATAGAGACTGATGAACAAGTCTTCAGAGTTGGTGAATTCACTTGCAATGCCTTGGAAACACAATCATAATGTTTTGAAGTGATGAAACAATATTGAATGTGTAAATTGTAGTCCAACCAATATTAAGTTGGAAACTCATATTGTAATACTTAAGACTTCATATAATATAATTTTTGAGGTTGAAATTATTTGTATGACATTTTTTAATTTATTTGCAAATTCATATTAATAAATTTATGTTCACTAATAATGAATGCATAAAATCAATCTAAAAATACTAAATTAATAGTTTATGTTGATTAATGATAAACACAAGTAAAATAAGTATATGACTAAATTAGTTATTTATAATGATTATTAATGAAAGTAAATGAAATGCATATAAACTACTAAATTAGTTGTTTATATAATGAATATGAAACTATCAAGAAAAAATATATGGCTACTATAAATGACGACTAAATTTTGCATATATACAGCTATTAGTAGTTAATTTACAATATCTTATAACACGATCAAAATTTAGTCATATTTCTTTGGTCATTAATTTGTTTCAAGTGATGACTAAATTTTTCATATATATGACTATTAGTAGCTAATTTACGGTACCTTATAACATGACTGAAATTTAGTCATATTTCTTTGGTCATTAATTGGTTTCAAGTGATGACTAAATTTTGCATATATATGACTATTAGTAGCTAATTTACAATATCTTATAACGCGACCAACATTTTTGCCATATTTCTTTGGTCATTATTTGGTTTCCTAGGGTGATCATATAGTAATACATTTTGTTTTATATTTGGTCATTAATTGTGACAATTAATGACTAAATCAATGACTAACCAAATTTATGACTAAATATATTACTAGACAATAAAATTGACACAACAAATTAATGACTAAGATAAAAACAACTAAAAGTTGGTAGCGTTATAAGATACTGTAAATTAGCTACTATCGGTCACTGACTGAAAAATGGTCATTTATATGCAAATTTTAGTCATTTTTTTAGTAACTAATTAGCCATTTTGTACTAGTGTTTATTCATTTCATAGGATCTTGATTTGATAATGCACACATGATCCTTTAGAGTAAATTTCATTTCATGCAATTTCATTTCTAAAAGAATGGTGTGCTTTTCAATTCCTGCAAGTGTGTTAGATTAAGATTTCAATTCCACGCGTTGTACTATAATTTCTTTTGAATTGATTATTGAATTAGAATAGGTGAATTTGGTTTGTCGTTATTTGGTTTCGTAGTTAGGTTGATCTAAATTGGAAGTTAATTTCTAGCATATACAGTGCACGCATGCGTCGCAAGTTTTACGAAACCCCCGGGTTGACAATTAAATGATAGGTAATTAATTTTCCTAACACACCTTAAGCTTTCAACTAGTGTGACCAAGGAGTTTCCAGAGGTTTCGAAAAGATTGTTAAATGAACTCATTAACATAAGGTTTAGTGCAAAGTTTCTATAAGCCCATAACTTTCAAGGGAACTCAAGGTAACATGGGTGCGAGAGTAAGATAATCCCATATGCCATATGTATTCAAGGCCTCCCAAATTCAAAAAAAAAAAACTTCTTCATCAAGTAGTAATGAATAATAATCACCCAAGTGGGGCTCATATGAAGTGTAAATAGAATACATAGACTTATAATGGAACCAATAATAACCACCTCATTATATATTGACCTTTGGAAAGTATTAGTTATAAGTCTTCATGTTCTTATTAAAAGGGTAATGTTGTATAAACATGTTGTTTAGTTTCGTGGAAAAAAGTAAAAAAATTGATAGTGTGTGCCATATTATAAAGGAATCACAATATGTTTTTTTTAAGAAAAAGAAACTATGAAAACAAAATCAATAAGCTCTCAATGTAGAATAAATATAACTATAAATTATGACTAAGAAAAATGATGTAATGGGTTCTAGGAAGGTATAAGCCTTAAGATTATTGCTTTCTTTCTTAGTTTCCCGCATTCTTTAGATTGTTATTAGTTCTTCAATTTATTTTTTTATATGGGGTGATTTACATCACGGGGATGTGACAACTGAGGTTAGTAGATTCATTTATATGTAATTAAAAATGTGTCTCAAAATTATTTGGTTCCATATTGTTTATTTTGTACAAATAATTATCTAATTAGTTTGTATTTGAATGTGTTATATTGCAGTACCAGCTTATGGGCACTTACTTTACATGACCGAACTCACATAAGAGTTCTAGTGGTACTTAGAGTGTCATAGTTTGTATATTTTCAAGCTCATTTCATAGGGTGTATTCACATGTCATACAGACTTTGTATATTTTCATACATAAACAGTTTATGGGTGCACCTGATGGACATTATTTTAGTTTATGGATGCTTATTATTTCAGTTTATGTATGTTTATGATATATTTGTAATTTGTATATATTTTCATATGAATAGTTTATTGATACATTTATTCACTAATTCAGTTTATGGATTTGTATTAATCCTGTTTATGGATGCTAATTAATTTTTGAAGTTTATGGATCTATTAAAGTTATTTCGTTATTTTTTATTTTTATTTTTTTATAATATAACTTTTATTAGTAAAATATGTGTTCAATTTTGATTTCCAGTTTCATAGACTAAGAAAATAAGTACAATCTTTGAAACTGGAAATCAAAATTGAACATATTTCTAGTTTCATAGGCTAATACAAGTTATAGAATTATTCCAATCATGCTTCATATTGGCTTGTATAAAGTGTCTCTTAGTGAAATCAATATGTATGTTATTATAATTCAATTTTAAAATTAAGTTATTTGAATTAAAAAGTCATATATATATATATATATATATATATATATATATATATATATATATATATATATATATATATATATATATATATATATAAATGAAAATTTTTGTGACTCAACCATATACCATTGCATGGACAACTTTTTAAAGTATTTCAATCAATTTCCTTATCTCAAGATTCAATTAAAAAACACAAATATGATTGAAGTAAGTTTTATTCAACATTATTTAATTTGAGATTATCTATAAGAGCTTAGTCGTAACATGATATAATTCAACTTTATTGAAACTTAATATATAGGTAAAAAAATATATGACAACATTTCTATAATGTTATCAACTTTCCTAAATTTACAAGTAGTCATCCAAGTATTTTAATCAATTCCTTATGTTGGAAATAAGTTTTATTCAACTTTTAAAAAGTCAAATATGATTGAAATAAGTTATATATTGAATTTTAAACGATGTGGAGATGTAAAAGTTGCAAATACAAGTTTTATTAAATTTTATTTATGTTTGAGGTTATCTACAAAAGCTTAGTCATAATGCACATCGTCAATAATTTTTTGTGCTTACACTAAAATCAATGCACAATGTTAAACTAATTACCTTGAAATTAGTGTACACCATATAGCTAGTTACATCAAATCAGAAATCAACATCTTCATTGAAATCAATGCATCTAATGCAAGCAATCAAATAGGATGGGAAATCAACATCTGTACACTAAAATCAGTGCATCTAATGCAAATAATTAAATATGATTAAAAATCAACATCTACACTGAAATCAATGCATTTAATTCTATAAGAAATCAAATAGGATTAGAAATCAACATTTACACTGAAATCAATGCATCTAGTGCTAGCAATCAAATAGGATTAGGAATCAACATCTATAATGAAATCAATGCATCTAATGCAAGCTCAATAAAACAAGATTAGAAATCAACACATTTAATGAAATTAGTGCATCTAATGCAATCAATAAAATAAAATTAGAAATAAACATCTGCACAAAAATCAATTCATCTAATGCAATAAATCAAATAGGATTAGAAATCAACATCTGTACACAGAAATCGATGCATCTAGTGCAAGCATTTTCTTCCCTTTCACTCCCCCCTCCAATATCCATATTGATATCTCCTTCTATCTCTCCTTCTTTGTCTCTCTAAGTCACCACCCTAGACACACATGCCCTCTCTCTTCATATCTATATATCTCTCCCTCTCTCACTCTATATCTCTCTTCTTCCATCTCTCCCCTTTCCATCTATATTGATACCCCCCTATGTATCTCCTTCTTCATATCTCTATATCGCCCCACAAACATACACATTGTTTCTCCATATCTATATATCTCTCTCTCCCTCTCCCTATCCCTCTCTCTCTCTTCCAATTCTCTCCCCTTATATCTCTATTCCCTCCTACTCCCCTCTCTCCCTCTCTCTCTATCACCCTTGTCACTCCCTCTCTCTCTCCATCTCTCTTACCACTCTCTCTCTCCCTCTCCACCTTTCTCTCTCTATACGAATTTCTTCCTACCTACCTCTCTCTCCCCCACCAACTCCATCTCTCTCTTTCTTCCTCCCTCTCAAGTCCTCTCTCTCTTCCTTCTCTCCCACCTCCCTTTGTCTCTCCCCCTCGTCACTCACTCTCTCTCTCTCTCTCTCAAGCTTCGTCCTGTAACTCTATTGATATCTCCATCCCTCTCTCATTCTCTCTCCACCCTCTCCATCTCTCCTCCTTTATCTTTCTATCTCACCCCCAAACATACACACTCTCTCTATCTCTCCCTTGTCACTCCCTCTCTCTCTCTATATGTCTTGAACTTTTTCCTTCCCTATCTTTTCCTCCAACTCCATCTCTTGAGCTCCCTCTCTTTCTCATAGACTCTCTCCTCCTCTCCCTCTCTCCATATTTGTGTCCCCCTCTCTCTCTTACCCTTCTCTCCCGCTCTCTCTCCTATATATTTCAAAAAATTTAAAATACTTTCACAATTAAAATATTATTTTTAAATAATTTTTTTTTATTTTGATGTCATTCAACAATTTAATTTTTTATATAATACATATTTAAAATTCAAGATTTCAAATGTGTGTTATGCATTCACCTGGAGGGAAAATAATACTTTTCCATGGAAATATTATCTAAAATTTTCCAAAATATTAATGTTCCAGTTACCTCCATCAAAGATACATAGAGCGCTTCATGTCTTCCAATTGAAACTGTTTAGGTTTTATTTCTTTAAAGGTAGATTTAGGTTATGATTACTTTAGGATTTTAAAAATATTATATATTTTATTATGTTAGATTTATAAAAAAATCAGGTTAAATAAAATTAACATATTGAGTCAACTTGTATGACTCTTTTTGTGGTAATGACTCTTTTGTTGATGCCTATGGCATATATCAACCACATTTATTGATGTGGTGGCTAGTATATATATATATATCCAAAATTAATCAATTGAATATTAACATTAAACTTTTTATATTAATATCACATTTCAAAATTTAATTTAATAATAATAATATTTTTTAATATTAATATTAAATTTAATAAGGTTTCTACATGACATGATAACAAAAATTCTAATATAATTTGGAATTTTAAAATACGGTAAAAGCTTAACTTTAGATCACTCATTTTTTTATAAAGGCCCGATCGAGCATAATAGCTCGATCAAACCATAGTGCTCAATCAAGCCCCCGCTAATCACATATAAGGCTCGATCGAGGGTTTACGAAACCCTCGATCGAGCTATTTCAATTTGAAATTTAAATGCTTGATCAAGCCTCTGAAGTCCTAAAATTCACAATTTCAACACCCCTTCAACAAAATTTCCTGCAACACTATTTTGTACCTTAACAGACTTAGGGAAAAAGTTGTCCTTAAGGGGCAAACTTGATCATGTTGGATTCATGAAAGAATCCTCATCCAATGGCATATGAGTTTGAAATTTTAGAATTCATATGATATATTTCATATAATTTCTTTTAAACATAATGCTTGAATTTTTTTTGAACAATTTCAAAGAGGTTGAATAAAAAAGCAATATCATAAACTATACACAACGAAATTGTTTAAAAAATACCACTATTGTTATTTATGAGTCCACTTCAAAAGGGTGCTCTTGGTTTTTTAATTTATTTAATTAGTTGAAAAACAACTTACGTGAACACATATGTCTACAAAATGCAATTGAAATATTACTTCGCTAACTATGAAAAATAATAAAAAATATAAATTTGTATAAAATAAAATTTAATATGAAAAAATTATCTCTCTATGTGTAGATCATGTTATATATATATATATATATATATATATATATATATATATATATATATATATATATATATATATATATATTATAAAACTTACACATTTTAGACTAGGTTATGCTACATGAACACATGCATATCTCTTAAAATGTGTGAAATTTTGCAAGGAAAAGCATTTCACTTAGTGGAAAATTGACATATTATATGACACTAAGTATTTTTGGAAAAAATATCATTAGGACAACAACATAATTCTCCACAATTTGTCCTTTTACTCTGAATCAAAATTCATAGTGCTTATATGCATTTTGAGAGTTTCAATTCGATAAAACAAGAAAAACTTGAAATTTCATCACCACATTTGGTCCAAAAGTGTAACCCATCTTCATGCATTCACCCCTAGCCTAGTTTGAAAAGAATAATAAGAAGCAAGTATACACATTTTATTCAGAAAATTCAACATCTTGAACAATAAATGCACTCATGGAGGATGATGATCCATGGATGATAGGTCTCATGCCATCTCGCATCCTTCCATAACCCTAAAATGGACAACAAGTGACAAAAAATCTCATTGTTGTTTAAAACTTAACTCAAGCCATAAACATAGTATGAATACACTACATTGATCTTGGAAAGACTCATGTAGCTCCATCTAATGCACAAGAAATGGATTTAGAAATCAGAAGCATAAATTATTCAAAATAGTTTACAAAATCCACATGGTGGATTTTCCAATTTCACTTCCACATGCATGTTGTTGATCCACAAAATTAGCGATCGATATCTTCTTCTCTTTTTAAACAAATGAAGTAAATTTCATGCTTGAACTTGTAGGAGTGTGCCAAATTTCAAAGCTTCACATTTCCAAATTTCAAGTTTGAATAAAAATTAGCTCTCTATGTGTAGATCATGAAAAAATATGAAAAAAATAACTCTCTCTCTCTCTCTCTCTCTCTCTCTCTCTCTATATATATATATATATATATATATATATATATATATATATATATATTACACATTTTAGACTAAGTTATGCTACGTGAACACACACATACTTCTTAAGATGTGTGAAAGTTTGCAAGGACAAGTATTTCATTTAATGGAAAATTGACATATTATATGACATTAAATATTTTTGCAAAAAATATAATTAGGACAACAACATAATTCTCCATAATTTTTCTTTTTACTCCGAATCAAAATTCACAGTGCTTATATAAACTTATAGGGTTTTAATTCAATAAAAGAGGAAAAACTTGAAATTTTATCACCACATTTGGCCCAAAATAACACATCTTCATGCATTCATCCCTAACCTAATTTGAAAAGAAAAGAAAATTATATACATTTTATTCAGAAAAATCAACACTTTAAATAATAGATCCACTCATGAAAAGAACTAGGCATCCTTAAATAATAGATGCACTCATGAAAGATAACTAGGCATGGGTGATAGGTATCATGCCATCTCACATCCTTCCATGACCCTTGAAGTGGACCCAAAAAGAAAAAAGAAAAAAAGAAAAAAAGCTCGTTGTTGTTCAAAACCTAAATCAAAGCATAAAACATAATATTAATACACCACATTGACCTAGGAAAGACTCAAATGTATTTAAAAATCACAAGCATAAATTATTCAAAAATAGTTTTAAATTCCATTTTCACCTTTACATGCATGTTGTTCTTAGCCATGGATATCTTCTTCACTTTTTAAACAAATGAAGTAAATTGCATGCTTGAAGTTGTAGGAAGGTCCAATTTAGGTTCCATATGTTGATCCACCAACGTAGCAATCGATATTTTCATCACTTTTTAAAGCAATGAAGTAAATTTCATGCTTAAACTTGTACGAGTGTGCCAAATTTCAAAGCTTCACCTTTCCAAATTTTAAGTTGTGAATAAGAAAAGTTAATGTTATGTAAATACACTTAAAATAATACTTTTTTTTTTTTTTCACTTCTGGTTCACGGATATCCGGGTCAATGGGTAGCCGCTACATCCAGGGTTGTTCAACACTGACTGGACGGACCCGAAGGCACCAACACCCCTCGGCCTATTTACTGACCTAACCCCAAGAGCTTTCGGGATTCGACCCTGTGACCTCCCATTGGCGAGGCACTTCATTTGACCGATTGAGCTAACTCTTGGGGCTAGTTAGAATAATACTTTTAATAAAGAATTAAAAAAATTACAATAAAATGAACATAAGGCCTACATAAATGCATACGAAAGTGAGTATGAAGGTAAAGGTTTGTAAGTTTGTATCTATTATATTTCTGATAAAAATTACATCTAATAACTTATTACTAAATACATATTTTAAATTTATCAAAATTGTTTTTTTCATTAAATTTGACAATTTTTACTAAAAGAATAGAATATAAAAGTACATGTCAAGTATCAATGAAAAACATAATAAATGAGAAAATAATAAATGATAAAAATGACACGACACACCTTCTTATGAAGTTAGATCTCGTGACTCAACCCTAAAGTGTATATCATGTCAAAGAGGAAATAACTTGATAGACATAACATGACACACCTTCTCATGAAGCTAGATCTCGTGACTCAACCATAAAATGTATATTAAGTAAAAGAGGAAACAACTTGATAAATGTGGAACAACCCTAAGTAAGTGAAAAAATAAAACAATTTGACAAATCTAAAATAATCCTAAGTGCAAAAAATCAAACTTTTTATATTGTTGTTGACGTAGCCATGAAAAGTTTCTTTGGCATTACTTACCTTTCTTTAGAGTTTAGTAGTGTATTCGATTATTATCCTAAGGATGCCACTTATGTAGGCTTCTCATGCAAATTTCTAGTTTCTTACATTGGGCTAGCACATCTTATATAGCTTTGAATTAGTAAATCTTCATGATTTTTATGATTTTGAAGGTTTTCCTATAAAAAAAAAAATTCAAAATCATTCTCTTGATTGAGACTTTTTCCTAGAAAATTTTCCTCTCAAGATAACCGGTTATGCATTAATTTTCTAAAAACTATCTTTGATTTCCTCAAACCTATAATTTGTTTAGAAATAAGTTCTCCATGTCATTCTATTCATCCTTTTCCTTTGTTACATCTCAATTATGAAACAATTATAAACTATAATATTTCATAATAATTTAACAAAAAATAATACACATTTAAGATCATCTTAAACACTATCATGACTTTGATGATTCTCACAATTTTCTAGTATTTATTTCGATGAATACATGTAAAACATCTATATTTGTTTGAAAATTTTATTTTCAATGAGTTAAAGACAACATATATAAAGTTGCAAGCATTTATGGTCTTAAAAAGGTTAACTATTTTTTCACAACCTAAGGCAACATAGTTAACTTCATATTAGGATAAAGGTTATTGCATTTTGATTTTTAAGATTTTTATTTTTAAATTATAAGTTAAAATTTAAAAGATTATATAGTATGTATATTTTTATAAATTTTCATTATTGAAAGAGATTTTTTATTTCATAAACATAAAAAGATTTATGTAACAATTTGATGTTTAAACGATAATAAATTATTTAATATTTTTTTTATAATAATTGGTATAACTGATTTTTATTGAGTCGAGAGGCCTATCCTATTGCCCAGTGTAAAAGCGATGTGTAAGTATATCCATACTCAACTTGGAGTTGATACATGTTCTTCTTAAAATAAGAATAAAACATTCTCTAAATAAAAGAATATTGTCAATTAAATGAAAAAGAAAAACAAATATGCTATGCATGTTTAATTCGTTCCATACAACCTCATATAATTTCATGTAAAGTAATTAAAAAATATATATATATATATGTGAGAAATATTTTTAAATCTTATACTTTTCAAAAATATTTTAACATATGATATCAACTTCATATATATCTATATATATAACTATTAAAATAAAATATTTTAAAGTTGTATAGAACAAAATATCAATGTGGGTTATGAATAAGATATTTTAATATGAATTAATATTGACATATACTTAAAAATATATTAATAAAAAAACATTTCAATGTACATTTTTGTTTTTTGGATTCTAAACTAAATAAGTTTGCACCTTAAGAAATTTGATCCCTCTTTTGTTAAATCAATGATTTAAATAGATATATTATAATAATGTGTGTGTGTGTGTGTGTGTGTGTATATATATATATATATAATTTTTTTAAAGATCATAATTTTATACTCATATTATTTTTATTAATATTATCAATTTATTTTATCAAATATATTATACTAAATTTATGATGGTTGCATTTTCAAATCGATAAATACTATTTAAATACAATATTTTGTGTTTTATCTTTAAATATCTAAAGATATTTGTTTCTTTAACACAATAGCTCTCCTTCCATTACTTTTGTGTTTCATCTTTTAATTTTGTATATTCAACTTACACGAGTGAGCTGGCATTCTACATATAATAACTATCGCCATCTTCGTTTCATCAATTATCCATCGAGTTTAATTGTCTTCTCCAACTTTCTAATAAATATTTTTAAATTAAGAAATAAAACTATAAAATGTCAAAGTATTGAATTATATAAAATACAATTTTTTTTGGTGTAATATTTTAAATTTTGAATCATAAAGGCAATGCCATCATTATCAATGAATTTTACAATGCAGAGGGGATGCAATCAACAACCATTGAGGACATAAAGCAGTCTCAACTCTCAAACATCTCATAAATGTATAAAGCTCGTGTTATGATGCCACTGGTATTCATGGCATTCCTGGAACTACTGCAACTTTTAATCACATATATCATCCCTTGGACGATAGTTATCTTTGACTTGATTTTGTTTTGAATGGAAACACGTTGGAGGAAGTTGATCAATTCCCATCATCCATGGACAAGGGTCAGGAGAAAACACCGGGGACCATGAGGCGTTTTCTCATTTTGAGAGGTGACTAATTATGATACCACTGGAACGCCATCGAACTGGGCCACTGAGAACTCAAAGAACGTATGCTTGTGGAATGGTATTTCCTACAGACAACACACGAGAAGAGTGGTCGCCATAATATTCCTCAATTATAAGGTTGGAAGGTACCCCTTAGCCGTCTCTTGGCAACCTCTCGTTATTGCCCAATTTGAATCTTTTTCATATAATATCTCATAGAAAGAATTTCATTAGAATTTGGACAGCGTAAAGCACTACGGAATATTAATTAACATCCACTTTATTTTGAAATGGGTTTTAATCCAAAATCTTTGTCTAATTGCACACACCTCAAATGGATTCAATTTCCATATAAATTTTGAGAGAAGACCATCTAATAGGATTTGGTTGTGGAGAAGAACCACGGCACTGCACGCCTCTCGCTGGTCTCATCTTTATGGATTTTTCTTTGAAATGAAATCACAATCATAGATTTGAACCTTTGTACCTGTTCGGATTTGTCAATAGTGGCTGTTACATAAAATGCTCAGATAATTGGCTAACTAGTCCAGAGTAATTGTTGAGAAAGAGGAACATGTATTTTCCCTTTCAGACAAATGGTAGGCTCTTAAGGCTTCTTATGTTGTTGTTAAACAAGTATACTCTGTTCATTTCACCAGATATTCCAAAATTTATAATTGCAAATTCTTAGAACTTGTCATGGTGAATTTACCGTTGGATAAAACCAACACCATAACAAACCAGCTTCAAAGATCCATTTAGATCAACACCTGCACAATTATTATAATAATTAAATAAGATTTGTGATCAGTTCACAAATACAAAAACCATATGAACAATTAAGGGAAACAAAACCCAATGCTCAACATAAAATTCTAAGGTCACTGAAAAAGTGATAGGTACCTGCAAAATTATAGTTACTGCATTTTCCATTAAACCCATCAGCTTGATAGAGTTAGCCCAGGATTCTGGCTATAGTGATCAAGAAGTGATTACACCGGAAAATATTGTTTTAGAAGCTGCAAATGTTGTGTCCATATTCCCATTGAGAAGCACACTAGATATAGTTGGCCGAGGAACAAAGAACATAGAGAACTGACATAGATGCTAGAAAGCATCTGTCCAGTTGTCACTGAGTATTAACTGAAACTTAGATGCAAATAGCCAAAGATTTCAAAATATAGACAAAGAAGGGATTAGAATGAGAAAAAAGAACTGCCATCGGCTGAAAATCTTGGTTCAACTCTCAAAATGGTAGTTGCTTTAGCTATTATGCCATAGATTATTTGCAGATAGATTTAGTGTCAACTCATGATGGCTTCTTATATCTTACTATTGAGGCTACTTCTACCCAGGCTTAAGAAGGCAAACTGATTGAAATTTGCAATGGCTTCACCCGTGGAGTCCTTAAAATCATGTGCCCATATAACATCAGATCTGTTATTTATATAGCAGTATCAATGTAATTGTGGTATCAATTGAATGAATCCACAAACACTATCCAAAAATTACAAATCTGGGGTTAAAGATGAGTTCAGTCTAACTGGATCCAACTCAAACAGATACAAAGAATAAAGATGGGTTCAACAACTCAAACAAGTTGAAACACTTCCACTAATACCATTAATAGTATGGACCCTCTCAAACTTTTATATACAAAAGTTTCATCCATTGAAGGTGAGCACAATTAAACATTGCTCTCGAAATAAAACCCCACAATGAACTAAAACTGAGGTCCTATATTCCCTAGGAGAGCTTTATGCTACACAAACTCTCATGGAATTCTTTCAGTGTCAAATATTTTTTATGAGAATGATTAAGAGTGAGCAATATCTAGTGGCTATCAAGAGATGGGGAAAGGGTACCTTCCAATCCTAATTGCGAAAGTATTATGGGGACCACTTCTCCGGTGTGCTCTGTGCACCAAATACCATTCAATGGACATGCGTTCTGTGAGTTCTCAGCAGTAAATTTGGACATCAAACCAGTTGAATCAAATTTAACTATCTTTCTGAAGGACAAAAGAGCCTCCGCGTCTCTGAATTTCTCAAACCACTCGCGTTCATGGATGATGTGAATTAACGAACTTCCTCCAGCGTGCGTTCATTCAAACAAATTCAACACAATAAAACTACCACCCAAGAGCTCATACAGATCATCATATAAACGATCTTCTTAATCATCTAAATATGGCTTCTTAGAGTGACTAATAGTTGCAGCAGTTACAATGGTTGCAGCCATGGGGGAGGCCATGACCACAGAAGCGGCATAAGAAAAACTCCATATGTTTGTGTGTCTATAAATAGATACAAATTTCATAAGGACTCTCTCATGGCGTGTGGGTGCAAAAATGAATGGTCCACATGAGTTGTACCTCATGGAATTAGCTAAAGTGGGATTAGGTGTAGAATGCTAAATTAACCTTTTGACACACCTCAAATTGTGGAAGAAAACCCACTGCTTTACTGTAGCTCAAGAGCCAACAACTTTATTTTGTTAAATATGTTTGGAAGTGTTTTCTAGACGGAGGAATTGTCTGGATAGTGAAAAGTGGTTGGAATTTGGGAAAAAACAATTCAAAAAAATATTGTACCAGCAACTTTTGAATCATGTTTTCTATAGAGGAAATGGATTAATGCCATTAAAAATTTTTGAGACACCCAAAAACTTAAAATTTAAATCTTTACATAATTTTATCAAATATTACTAAAATTTCTATGATTTTCAAAGAAAAAAAAGCAGTGTGGTGAGTTCCACTTAGACCCAATTCCACGTGTGCTGAAAAGTCGGTATCAAGATTGGAATTTGAGTTGTTGATCAACCCACAGAATTTGAATAGCATATATGATGGCAAACTTTTTATGATATTTTCCTTTATGATGGTGGTGTTATCACTCCAAAATTTCTCTAGAGTTGTTATGAAAGAAATGATAGAGGTAACCACAAACCTACTTTGGAGATTAGTATCTAACCTTTCTAATGCTCAGAGAGGGCTCTCTCTTTATGATTTAACTTTGTTTAGTTAATTGATTTTAGGCTAGTTATGATTGTACTTGGGTTTTGATTTAGATTTGGTGGTCGGATCACTGACTTAGATGGATAGAGGGATGTCTTTTACCATTGGGCTATGGGGTCAAGTGTCAAGCAAACGGGAGTAGATCAAGTTCTAAAGATAGTGTTTATAGGGAAAGGTAGCTGAGTAAATTCAGGTCTTAAGGATGGATGGTGAAGTGGTTTTCAATCGGATTCAACGAGCAATTAATGGTTCCTTAAACCAGATAATGACGGAAATGGTAGGGGTTAATCAAAACTAGGGAGCAATGAAGGATTCTCTAATCTAGATATCAGAAGAAAACATTGAAATAATTAACTATTCAAGACAGAGTGTACTTAAAAAAATTCTGTAATATAATTCCAGTTAATTGATTCAATTTAGATAACATGCAAGTTTGTGAAATACTTAAGAAAATTAAATTTTGGCAAAATAAAATACTTCACTGAAGTAGATCAACACATGAATCCTGTAATGTAATCTCTTTATTACTTAGTCCAGTCTGCTGACTTGAAAAATTGGTACAATAACCCTCAGGTTTCAGATCAATACAACTATAGAAATGTCTAGCAATCCACCCTCAATAGTTCGAATTATGAAGTATTTATACAAAAATAGTTTACAAAATATCCCAAACTATCTTGGGAATTAATCTAGGAAAAAGAAATATCTTCATGCAAGAAGATAGAGGCAAATATTCAACCGTTGTAATATGTCCCTGTTTATTAGGCTCTGCAGTCTTATTCTTTGATCTTTTGCTATTTATTCTCCTTTGTTGTTTGTCTTCCACGTTGAATCATCTTTTTACTTTGGCTTTTAACTGATACTCTTTCATATGAGTTGGCCTTCTGCTTTTCCTTTACTGCTCTGTTTTCACTTTTAACATTGCATTTTTACAGTAAGTCATTTAATTTCTCCCAAATGTCTGCATCTGGTAATTTAATATTTACCATTTTCTCGTAAATTTCATCTGCTTCTATGCACTTAGCAAAGGTGGGCATGTTCACAAAAAGGTGTTTTATCTCATGCTGGAGGTAAAATAGGTTCTCAAATGTCTAGTACAAAACCTTTCATGTAGGCATCCCCTTCATAGAGGAATTATTGGCTTGATCTCTTCCCACCTCTCTGATTTTCCTGTTGTAGTTTTCCTGTGGCATCAATCTGTCATTTATCACCAAGGGATTTGGCAGACCTTTCTGCCTTAAAGCATCAAACTTAACCATTAATCTGTCTACAGCCAGCTGCATGGTTTGGCATTTTTCCTCAAGGTTCATCATTAAATTCCTATTGGTGAGCACTTTTTTCACCTCTAGTATGGTGCCAGTCCTGTCAGCTATGTCCAGCTCCTGCAATTCATATTTATTTTTAGAGTTAAGAAAGTGGATTATTCTGGTGGCTTCTTCTGGCATGTCTCCAAGTTCAACCTTAACTCTTTGAATTGCTTCTGTAGCCTCTTTGAATAAATAATTTTGTTCAAATATGACTTGTATAGATGGCCAAATATCATTGATAGAGTCAATGATACTGGCCCATAGTTGTTCTTTAGCTTGGCCAAGTGGCTCCTTCAATGTTAGCTCTTTCTCTAAATTCTTCATTCTTTCAGTCAACCTAGTTGACTTCTGGACTTCATTCTTGTGCATAATCTGTGCCAGTTTCTTCTCATCCTCCAGACTTGTTATTTTTTCTTTTAGTTTATTTATCTCTGTGGTTTGAATGGACATGTCCTCCATTTCTTTGACCAATTTATTTTCCTCATCACTTGGCTGAGCTGCCGTTGTTGTTGAACCTGTTGCTAATGTAGATGTTGTTGAAGTTGAAAGTGTTGTAGCCAGTGGAGCTGTGGGATCCAATGAAGCTGCCAAGGTTGATGGTACTATTGTAGTGACTGTTGGACTAGCAGTGGTAGTGGCGGTCTCAAGGCTGGCCTGTTTTAACTGTATCAAACTATCCAACTCCTTCTCCATTTCTTTTAATTGATCATTTAATTGGAGAATGAGATCCATCATCTCCTCTTGCTGGGTTTGACTCTGAAGGACTTGCTTGGCCTATGGATGCTCTGGATGAGGCAGCTTTAGTTGCTTCTCCAAAGCAATAATATCCTCATTTCTCTTTTTTATTAGTTTCTCTGCAGCCTTGACATCATTGGGATTATACCCAAGCTCAATCACCAAGTCTTCCAGTGACTTGATTCTATTGCCCTTGGCTTTTGAGGATGTCTTTTCCATCTTATACTGTGTTGTGATATTATCCAGTGAGCCTTGGAGTTTGTGCACAGTCATTGCTTTATTTTTCATGGTGGTATAAATAATCTCTCCTGCCTGCTTATGGAACTCAATTTGGTCAATAGGGTGAACATCCCTAGCCAAAACTTCAAATTTAGTCTTCTTATAGTCTGATGATGATTTGGACCACTGGACTTTAAGCTGCATGAATGTCATTTGCATTTTACCTGTTATAATGCCAAAGGCTGACATTAGTCTATTTTGATTGGCAGGTGTTTGTTTGATGTACCGGGCATAAGTCTCAGCCTTCAATGCCTCATTCATTAACTTAATTTCCTTTTAGTTCTCTTTAATATCTTTCTCTTTATCCACGGGCTTGCTGGATGAAGAGACTTCAATGCTGCTTTGTTTCTCAATAATTTGGGTGTTTGAGGTAGAAGGCTAGTGTGTTTCTTCTGAAACTGCTAGGCCTTTACTCCTTCCAACCATCGTGTCAGTGTCAGTGAGTTACATTGTCCCAATGGTGTCTTCTTGCTCAGTTACAGGATTAAGCTTGGGCCTCTTCCTGTAACTGATCTCAAACCTTTCATCTGTAGTGTCCATTACTGAGCTAGGACCTTTTTCCCTAGTTCTTTTCACATTTATGTCTTCATTTGCTGGAGTCTGTAGGGTGGGAGTAATAGTCATCTATTCTTCTAGGGCTGGAACCTACAGAAAGAAACTAGTATCATTGTGCTTTTCCACATCTATCAAAGTATTCTCCATATCTACTACAGTATTGTCCACATCTATCAAAGTGTTTTCCAACCATTCTGTCTGGTTGGAAAATCTCTCAATGTCTAGCCTAGGATCATGTATGAAAGGACTCAATTTGAATTTGAGCCTTAGTTTATTTATGACTCCATGAGGGTCATATTGCCACATAAAACTTCTCTTGAAATTCATCTGCTGTAAAATTTTATCTGCCTCTGGTTGAGCTTCCCTATTATTACAAATAAAGTGGTCCAATTGATTTTTCATTTTAAACTGGGTCTTCTTCCTAGCTGAGAGGAAATTAACTTCATCAGAGTTTATGAGTTGCCTAAAGTACCCTAATGAAAATATCCTCATTGGGAGGTATTTGGGCAGTTTGTAGGGAGTAAGTTGGCATCCATATATCTTGATTTCTGTGTGGTCCTGGTATAGATACCGGTCTCCCACTCTACTATTCTTTGCCAACTGTAAAACTCTCTTAATCGCGTGACTGATCCTGGGTTGATAGCTACTGGTTAGCATATTTATAACTCGATGAACAAATGAGTCAATGAACTCTTTATAGTAAAAAACAGTGGAGTATCTTTAGATCATTTGTTTCCAATAGATGACAGATCTTGGATTTCCTTTGGTGTCTAACTTCTGAATGCTGACTGGAAATTTGTTTGACTAAAAGTACAAGAACATATGAAATACTACTGATGAATATTTGAAGACTCTCTCATTTCGCAGTCTAATGAATTTTTCATGGATTATGTCTGCTATGAACTTAGCATAGTTGTAAATTGTAGCAGGAGGCTTACCTGGGCAAAAGATAGAAAGGAAAGCAAGGACAACCTCATCCACATGTTCAACTGTGGTGTACCCTGTAATGCAAGAGAGCATGGTTATAATTTTCCTACCTCTCTCAGAAAAAATGGTGGCAGCATATGGAGGACTATTTGTTGGAGTGTGAGACTCTTCAATGATGAAAGTCTGAAAGATCTGAGCTTTCTTGGGAAGGTCTAGCTTTGTGGAGTTCAAGTAAACCTTCAATGGAAAGCGGGGTCTCATTTGGCCTAGATGGATTTGCAGCATTTGATTTATTGATTCTGCTGTAATAGCGAATAAAACCTGTTGGTCAGGGGTGACTATGGATCTTTTTCTGGGAACATAACAAGCTTGGCAGAAGTGGATGATTTCTGGGAATTGGTGTAATTCTAGGAACAAGTACTTGGTAAAATTAGATACCCATAGGTGAATGTAGTCATTCTGGTTCAAAAACATGTCTTTACTCCAGCAGTGCAGTTTCAGTAGGTAGGCAGGGGAACTAGTGTCCTTGATTTGAAATTCTTTGTCGGCTAATGGAAGGTGGTCAATATCCAGGTGAGGAGTTTGCAGAGGTCTTACATCCAGAGAAGTTTGGGAAGCCATGATTTGGTATATTGAACTGAATTAGTCTTTACGTGGCTTTACGAGTAAGGTTTAGAAACTCTGGAACAGTGGGGAGGGTAATAACTGCCTGTAAAAAGGGGTTTGGGTGCACAATAGGTTTCTCTTCAATTTAGGAAGGCTTTTTAATTAATTTAATTAATTAACCTTGGATAATTACTATGTACAATTTCAAATTACAGGGATGTTCTGGTTATATTAGGAGTACCTGGAAATTTGACGGTTTGGTATGCAAACAGGGTTCTATGGTAGCTGCAGAGGGTACTGAGACTTGAACTAGCTATTCGCTACTTCAATTTGGTTCCCACAGCATCTTCAGGTGGCAAAAGGTGGCTAAATTGGTCGCTCAGAGGTTCAGGGTGTCAGAATTGGTTTAGTAGAGGTTTACAGTGAAAACGATCGAAAATAGAAAATCAGAGCTTTTTCGACCTTTTAACCAATAACGGTTACATTTTGGTGCGAGATTTATTTAATGAATAGTGGGCAAGTTTTGGTTTAGGCGGGGAGGTGGTTTTTGGCGATATCAAACCACTTTTGGATGGAAGGTGGTATTTTTCGTGAGCACGTGATATAACTTGGTGCTGCCACGTAGCCAAACAATAGTCGGCTAAAACCATGAATCTTGCATGCTCTCGGGCCGTTAACTATCAGACAATGAATCTGCGAGATATGGCTGTGCATTGTTGGATCTGGGGGTGGGAGATTGGAGGGATATCGCGCAGTGAAGTTGCACGGACGGAGTTAGGAAAGTGGTTGGCGGGAACGGGGATTTAATTACAAAGAATTGTAATTAATTAACAAACTAATGACAGGATTTAAATATAAGCAGCAAGTTAATTAAAGGTGGGACCATGGGTTACCTGATGGAGTTTTTTAACTGCACCAAGCATTGGTGGGTTAAAAGGGTGTCAGGAAATTATAACGTGGGGGATTTATAAAGTGGGACTTTAGGAAAAACTTAGGATAAAGGGTTTTTGTGGGTTTTTAAGGGGAAAAGGGAAATTAATAAGGGGGGGAAGTATTATTTGTGATGGAAATGTGTTTCTCACTAGGGAAAGGGGTTTTGGGAAGGGTGAATGATTTTTTAAGGGTAATGTCTTGGGATATGTGTGAAACCAAGGGGTAACAGGTAAAAATGAGGGGAAAGGGTATTTACAGGTAATGAAGGGATAAATGAGGGAAATTAGCAAATAAGTATGTGGGAGTGTAGTGAAATGAGGAGAAATTACTAAACAAGCTTTGGTTAATTTCTTTTTCAAAATTCCTCCTGCACATGAAACATAGGATTAAGCATGATGAATGTGCTTTTGACTTAGAAACCTTGTGCACTTGCAACATTTCTTCTACCTACTCTTTATTTACCCTAGCATTTTCTCTTCATTCATTGGGTGCATTTGAGCTTGATGACCCTTATTCATTTTCTTTTGATAATCAAACCATTTAATTCTAACCTTATAACTTCCAATGGCTCAGATTAAATTGATGAGCTCATTATTATTCTCCACCTAACTACTGATCTGCCAAGATTAAACAGTTTGGCTAAATCTTTATTCTCTATCTATCAACATGAAATTTAAAGCATGAATGAGTCAATATTAAACTTATTTGACCATCATGGATTGTGGAATTTTTGACAAGCTACACACAATCTTATTTGCGAAGTAAAGTAAAAGAAGTGGCATTTGAATTTGCACACTTTAATGATCTATTCTTATCTCTTTTTTGGGGTTCATATTTTTTACTGTTTTGATCTTTTTCTTTCTTTTTTTCCTTTGATTATTCTTTTAGGACATACTCTCTTTACATTTTTAAATTTTAATATGGGAAAACATTTTGCAGAAAGAAAAAGTATGTACAATATTACAAGACTAACCATAGCCAATTCAAAATTATGAATCCTATTATTATAGGACCCTAACAATGGCTCCACATGGGGATGACATTTCCTGGTGAAATGTTAAGAACTTTAAGATCAGTAGCCTTTGAAAATTTGATTGTAGTTGTCTTAAAATGCTCCTATGTGATCTACTTTATTCATACATATGATGGTAAATCTTTCAAAGCTCAGGGCCTTCTCTCCGGGCTTCAACCTCAAAAGATTACCATCCAATCCAATCTAAACTTTGCAATGTTATATACAATGAGCAAAGTAAAATGGACTATTTTTAATCTGTTGATAAGTAATGCTTCAACATTCACATTCTACCATTGACTGGTCCTCCTGGTAGATCTGTTCCATCTAACTGTCTCAAGAAAAATGCATTGTTACCTCTGTAACCATAAATGATATAAGGGCCTTGCCATAGGAAATCAAATTTACCATGTTTACCCTTTTCTTCTCTTCTAGAATCCCATTTGAGTACTTTGTCACCTATGTAAAAATCATCAGCTTTGGTCTTCTTGTCAAAAATATTTTTGATTTTATCTTGGATCACTTGTGATTTGACATAGACTTCTTCTCTGGTTTGCTGCAAGTGTATTGTCTGATTTATCCTCCTTTGGATATCATTTGGTTCTACTTGCAACTCTTGAATCATTTTCATCACTGGTACTCCTAAAGAGGATGGAAAAACAACATCCATTCCATATACTAGCTGGTAAGGAGATGTACCAATGGATTTTTTGGTAGTTAGTCTGTCTACCCATAAGGCATTAACCAACCTTTTGTTCCATGTCTTCTTATTGTCTTCTAACAATTTCTTGATGATATTGACAAGGCTTTTGTTTGAAGATTTTGCAAGTCCATTACCTTGAGGGTAATAGGCAATGGAATGTCCAAGGGTAATGTGATATCTGTTACAAAATTCTACCATTTTCTTGGATTTGAATGCAGCGACATTATCGGTAATGAGCTTTTGTGGGCATCCAAACCTAGAAAGGATGTTGTTCTCAAGGAATGAAATGATGACAGATTTTGTGGCTTGTCTAGGAGGGATGGCTTCTATCCATTTAGTAAAATAATCAGTGGCTGTCAAAATCCATTTATGTTGGGCTGAGGAGGATGGGTGAATTTCCCCAATGAAGTATAAACCCCATTGTTGAAAAGGGATTTTTGTCGAGATGGGTTTGAGAGGTAATGGAAAGAGTTTCCTTTTGCCTTCAAATATTTGGCACTTGTGATAGGAGGTCACATATTTCTTAACATCTGCAAAAAGGGTGGGCCAGTAAAAACCTGCCCTTAAAATCTTGTCAGCTATTGTTTTCCAGTGTAAGTGTCCTCCACAATATCTTGCATGAAATTCTTGCACAACTTTGTCATCTTCATCTTTTAATAAACAATTCAATAGGATGCCACCATTATCTTTCCAAAATAAAGCATTTTCTATGATACAATATTTCATTGGTTTCATTTTCAAAAATCTACTTTTAGTTCTAGATAAACCAGGAGGAGCTTGTAGGTTTAGTAAAACAAATATGATATCTTCATACCATGGTGAATCTATGAAAGGTTCACTGATCTGTGGAGTTGCCATCTCTTCCTGATCATCTAGGGCACCAATGAAATTTATATCTAAGGCCCGACAATTCGATTCAACCATGAGTTTAGCTAAACCTTGGCCTTTGATAAGTTTTGTAGGCTTTATTTCTATGTCATATTCCAAAATAGTGGCAATCCATTTGCCTCTCTTTCCTTCAGGCCCATTCTGTGTCAGAATGTCCTTTACTACTGAATTTGGAACATAAGCAATAATGTGTGAATACAAGATGTACACTCTGAAATATTTAATAGCTTTTACTAAAGCAAGTGCTTGTTTTTCCATTATGTTGTACTTTAGTGTAGAATCTCTCAAATATTTGCTTAAAAATTCAATAGGCTACTCATATCCTTGATCATTATTTTGCAACAAAACTATTGCAATAGTATGTTCTGAAGCAAAAGAAAAAATTATAAAATCTTTTTTGAAATCAGGACTTATGAGGACTGGTGTTTTAGTAAGGGCTTCTTTGATTTCCTCAAAAGATTGTTTAGCCTCAACTGTCCACTTAAGTGCTGAGTCTTTCTTTAACATGTTATTTAGTTCTCTGATTAGTTCCGCTAAGTTAGAAATCAATCTCCTAAGAAAATTTATTTTGCCTAAAAATGATTGTAATTCCTTGATGTTTCTAGGATGAGTGATGTTCAGAATTGCCTCTATTCTAGTTGGATCTATTCTAATTCCATATTTTGATATTATGTGACCCAAGAGTTTACCTTCTTCTAAACCAAAGAGTGTCTTTTTGGGATTCAATGAAATGCCAAATTTTGTACATTTAATAAAAACTCTTCTTAGGTGATCTAGATGTTCATTATCTGATTTGGAAAACACTGTGATGTCATATTTGTAAACCACTAGAAAGTCATGGATTTCTTTTGCAAAATCTATGTCCATAGCTCTTTGGAATGTTTCTCCTGCATTCATCAATCTAAAAGGCATTTTTAAATACATGAAAATACCCCAGGGAGTGGTAAATGCAGTCTTTGCTTGATCCTCTGGTTGAACTAAGATTTGATTGTATCCAGAGAATCCATCAAGAAATGAAATTTTGGATGACCCTACTACCCTCTGGAGAATGTGATCCATTTTAGGGAGAGGATAGTTTTTTTTAATTTATACTTTGCTCAAGTTCATGAAATCAACACAGAGTCTAATCTCTTCTGTTTTCTTTCTAGTAGTGACTAAATTAGAGACCCAATCTGAATATCTAATTGGTGCTATGATTTGTGCATCATACATCCTTTTTACTTCTTTTTCAATTAATGGCATAAGAACCGGATTAATTCTCCTAAGCTTCTGTTTAAAGGGTTTCTGATCTTCTTTGATGGGTATCTTATGTTGAATAATGCTGGTATTGTAAGACTTAAGGTCTTCATAACTCCACGCAAAGATATAATCAAACTCTTTTAACATACTTATGTATCTTAGCTTTTCATCTGGAGGTAATGCTTTGGATATTTTGATAAGCTTTGGTTTTTCTTCTGTTCCTATGTTACATTCTTCTACATTTGCTCTTAAAGGCTCCATTTTTTGTTTCCTAGCTACACCATTGGAATCAAACAAATATTCTAATGGGACTAATCCCTTAGGAAAAAAGTTATTTTTAAGGTTTAGAATCTCAGAATCATCATTGATTATTTCTTCTATTTCTACTTTTTCTAAGTTATCTATCTCTTCTTTAGTGAATCTAGTGGGTTTATCTACATCTAAAGAATTTATATCTAATTTATTGTCTATGATGTTATCTACTGTACAGTCAATATTTATGTTACGGTTTTGAAACTCTCCTTCAACATTCATGAAAACATAGATTTGAGAATCTTGTGAAAAAATCTGCTAATATTTCAAATTGTCAGGTATAATAGGTTTGTGTCTTACTTCTACTGTGTACTTGTGGTTGGGCTGAAAAGGTAGTTTGCAAGTGCTAACAAAAGTAGCCAAACTGTGAGCTTGCATGTTCTGTTTCCTGGGAATAGCAACAAAATCATTTTCATGAAGGTCCTTAATTAGATCTAGGAAAATCTCTCTATAGTGGCTAAGTCTTGGATTATTCACAGAGTATTCTCCTTTAATTTGTTTTATAATCAATTATGAATCCCCCATAATAGAAACTCTCTTAGCTCCAAGTTTCTTATAATTTGTAGTCCCAAGATTAAAGCTTCATATTCTGCCATGTTGTTTGTGCATTTAAAGTTTAATCTAAAGGCATGACCTTCAGAATGATTATTTTCCATGTTGTGAATCCAAACTCCTGCACCTGCTCCTAATATTTTCACAGAGCCATCAAAATCTAAATGCCACAGAGACTCATGAAATATGCTTTCACTATCAGGTGCTTTGTATTTTTCTTCTACAACTGTGATTTCATTTTTGTCATTGTCTGAATTGTACCAGATAAATGAGTCCATAGCAGAATGCATAGAGTATATGGGGTAATTATGTGGTTTTTCTGAACCACTTACCATGTATTTCATCAATGTTTCTCTGTAAAGTATTCTTTGCTAACCAGACATAGATATGGTGGCATATGACATGTCCAACTGTAGAGATCCCTGCAATTTTGCTCCCCATGAGCGAGATAATAACATTGCATACTTGGGTGGGATATCAACAACTACTATGTCCATAACAATACTCTTTGCTAGGCACTGGACTAGAGTCACACACAAATCTTTAATCGGGTCAAGGCATTTGACTTGGCTAGTATCAAAGAAAAACAGGTCCTTGTATGGTCTGGTGATATCTAAGTTTAATCTCTCTATTATTGCTTTAGGCATTAAGTTATGGGATGCCCCTGAGCTAGCATAGCATTATGTAAAATCTTATCATGAACATTTAAGCTAATTTAGAATGGAGGGATACCCCCTTGTTGATGTTTTCCATTGACTTTTGGACCAAATAATAACTCATGTTGATCATCATTAAGGTTTACTGCATCTTCTCCTTCACCTATGTTTAATATTTCAGTGATTTGTGTTCTGTATAATTGATTTTTCACTAGCTTGGTCAAAGGAACCGATATTTTCAACTTGGCTATCTCAGTCTTAATGTTGAATGGAAATTGATTTTTTCCTGATTGTAAGAGATCTTCCTTAGCAAATTTGGTCTGTGTATCTTTATCTTCTTTTTCAGCATTTGGCAACTCAGTTTCTGTTTCAACAGTTTTGTTTTGAATTCTATTATTTAGGATAGTTTGATTGACAGTTTCAGTTTGAGTTTCAGCTGAAGTTATGTCTCGTGACTTCCTCTAGAGAGAATTTGTAGAACTTTGGTCACAGGAACTTCTGTTATTTTTTTAGTTCGGGTTTGGACTGATTTCTTAGTGGGAATTTAAGTATTCTTTTTTCTTCTAAGGCTTTATTGTTTGTGAACTTCATAGATAACAGGCTCATAACCTTGTTTGTAGTCAAAGGACTCCCCAGATTCTAATTTCAATTGTTGTAACATGTACATTTCTTGTTCTACCTCAGTAAGAAGAACGACATCTTAATTTTTAATTCCTAATATATTTATCTAGGTATCCTCCTCTTCTTCATGGTTTTGTGCACCCTCAACATAGTTTTCTTGGAAAGGAGGTCTAATCTGTTGATCTGGTATAACATTTTTCTAGTGTTAGGATTTTTCCTAAAGTTGGGGTTTCTTATTGGGGGTGCTTTTTGATTCTCCCACTGAGATTTTCTTCCCATGTTTTCTAATCTATTCATTATCCTTTTTACACTTTTAGCTAAAATATATATTTTACCAGCTGAAGTGGATGTTTCCTCTTTAATGACAACTCTTTTCTAATTTCTCATCCTAGCTTTCTTAGCTAAAAAAATGGCTTCTACACTAACAACATTACTTTGCATTTGTTCCAATGTTTCAGGATTTGTTTCCCTCAATTGGTAAGACATATCAGTGTCTAAGCCATCAGGGAATTTGATTAATGCTAGGTCTGGTGGAGGTTTAATATTAGCAGGGATTGCATTGTAGATACTGTTGAACCTAGTACAATAATCCTGAACTGATTCATTAGGAACTCTTCTAATGTTGTCATATTCAGATAATATTTGCAGAGGGTTTTTCTTTCTCTCCCATCTATCAATAAACAATCTATGGAAAGCAGCTAAATCAACAATATGATTAGCAGGTAAACCTTTGAACCATTTTTTAACATCCCCTGTCAGTGTTTGGGAAAATAGCCTCATTTGGACATCAGACTCATCAATCTCATGCAATTCAAAGTAATCAATCATTTTATTCACATGTTGTTGGGAAGTATACTGACCAATAGCATCAAACAAAAAGATTTTACTTTGATAGTCTTGGGGCATGGCATGTAGTTGGGCTAGTAAAACCAAAGGTGCATATCTGTCTGCCATGGCTGAGATTTTGGTTTGATTGTGGGGAAAATTAGTGGTGCTTGAAGAAGGACTTGAGATGGTTGTAGATGAACTAGATGAACTTGATATGTTTGGTTGGAGATGAAGCTGATGTATGAATGGTTTAGGGAAATGAATTGTGGTGGATATTATAGGTGAGGTGGTAGTAAATGAAGCTATATTTACAGTTTTTGAAGACTCTGTAGAAATTTCAGGGTAGCAACAGTTAAGGCAGCTAATTCCACTGATTGTTGAAGATAGGCCTTGTCTATATGGCTTATCAAGGTTAAGGTCAAAGCTTCTAGTTTATCAAACATATCCAAAACATGTTGATCTAAATCAGGATGTATAGGCACCTTTTTTTACTCATTAAATTGAATAAAATTGGGGTCTATTACAGTATCATGAATTGGATTTTCAGATTTGGTTCTAAATAGAGAAAGCTCAAATGATAAATCAAACTGAATATCTTCTAAACCTGATAATTCTTTGGGGAGTGAATTTGTTTTAATTAACTGACTACTACTTCCTTGAGTTTCTACCCTTTTTGGTTTACTTAAAATTCTGTTAGGGTCATTAACTATTGTAGCAGGGTTTGGATCTGGATTTGCCCTGATGTAGTGTGTTCTCCTGGAAGCCAGAATTTTAATTTTTTAATCGTTTTATGAAACTTTTTAACAATTCTAAAATGACCTTAAGAGGCAACAAATAAGATTTAAGATTTCCTTAAAGTTTTATTAAACTGAGGAGTGTTCCCCAGTATGGTTGCCAATATGTTATCACTCCAAAATTTCTCTAGAATTGTTATGAAAGAAATGATAGAGGTAACCACAAACCTACTTTGGAGATTAGGATCTAGCCTTCCTAATGCTCAGAGAGGGCTCTCTCTTTATGATTTAACTTTGTTTAGTTAATTCATTTTAGGCTAGTTATGATTGTACTTGGTTTTTGATTTAGATTTGGTGGTGGGATCACTGACATAGATGGATAGAGGGATGTATTTTACCATTGGACTATGGGGTCAAGTGCCAAGAAAACATGACTGGATCAAGTTCTAAAGATAGTGCTTACAGGGCAAGGAAGCTGAGTAAATTCAGATCTTAAGGCTTGATGGTGAAGTGGTTTTCAATCGGATTCAATGAGCAATTAAGGGTTCCTTAAATCGGATAATGAAGGAAATGGTAGGGGTCCATCAAAACTAGGGAGAGATGAAGGATTCCCTAATCTGTATATCAGAAGAAAACATTGAAATGATTAACTGTTCACGACATAATGTACTTAAACAAATTCTGTAATATAATTCCAGTTAATTCATTCAATTTAAATAACATGCAAGTTTGTAAAATACTTAAGAAAATAACAATTTGACAAAAGAAAATACTTCATTGAAGTATCTCATCACATGAATCCTGTAATGCAATCTCTTTATTACTTAGTCCAATCTGTTGACTTGAAAAATTGGTACAATAACCCTCAGGTTCCAGATCAATACAAATATAGAAATGTCTAACAATCCACCCTCAATAGTTTGAATTATGAAGTATTTATACAAAAATAGTTTACAAAATATCCCAAACTGTCTTGGGAATTAATCTAGGAAAAAGAAATATCTTCATGCAAGAAGATAGAGACAGATATTCAACTGCTGCAATCTGTCCCTGTTTATTAGGCTCTGTTGTCTTATTCTTTGATCTTTTGTTGTTTATTCTCCTTTGTTGTTGGTCTTCCACGCTGAGTCTTCTTTTTACTTTGTCTTTTAACTGATACTCTCATCTGAGTTGGACTTCTGTTTTTTCTTTACTGCTCTGTTTTCACTTTTTACTTTGCATTTTTACAGTAAGTTGTTTAATTTCTCCCAAATGTCTGCTTCTGGTAATTTAATATTTACCACTTTCCTATAAATTTCGTCTGCTTCTGTGTACTTAGCAAAGGTGGGCCTGTTCACAAAAAGGTGTTTTACCTCATGATGGAGGTAAAATAGGTTCTCAAATTTCTGGTACAGAACCTTTCATGTAGGCATCCCCTTCATAGAGGAATTATTGGCTTGATCTCTTCCCACCTCTCTGATTTTCCTGTTGTAGTCTTCCTATGGCATCAATCTGTCATTTATCACCAAGGGATTTGGCAGACCTTTCTGCCTTAAAGCATCAAACTTAACCATGAATCTGTATATAGTCAGCGGCATGGTTTGGCATTTGTCCTCAAAGTTCATCATTAAATTCCTCATGGTGAGCACTTTTTTCACCTCTAGTATGGTGCCATTCTTGTCAACTATGTCCAGCTCCTGCAATTCATATTTATTTTTAGGGTTAAGGAAGTGGATTATTCTGGTGGCTTCTTTTGGCATGTCTCCAAGTTCAGCCTTAACTCTCTAAATTGGTTCTGTAGCCTCTTTTACTAAATCATTTTGTTCAAAGATGACTTATATAGATGGCCAAATATCATTGACAGAGTCAATGATATTGGCCCATAGTTGTCCTTTAGCTTGGCCAAGTGGCTCCTTCAATGTTAGCTCTTTCTCTAAATTCTTCATTCTTTCAGTCAACCTAGTTGACTTCTAGACTTCGTTCTTGTGCATAATCTATGCTAGTTTCTTCTCATCCTCCAGACTTGTTATTTGTTCTTTTAGTTTATTTATCTATGTGGTCTGAATGGACATGTCCTCCATTGCTTTGACCAATTTTCTTTCCTCATCACTTGGCTGAGCTGCTGTTGTTGTTGAACCTATTGTTGATGTATATGTTGTTACAGCTCGAAGTGTTGTAACTAGTGGAGATATGGGAGCAAATGAAGTTGCCAAGGTTGATGGTACTACTGTAGTGACTGTTGGAATGGCAGTGGCAGTGGTTGTCTCAAGGCTGACCTGTTTTAACTATATCAAACTGTCCAACTCCTTCTCCATTTCCTTTAATTGATCATTTAATTGGAGAATGAGATCCATCATCTCCTCTTACTGGGTTTGACTCTCAAGGACCTCCTTGGTCTATGGATGCTCTGAATGAGGCAGCTTCAGTTGCTTCTTCAAAGTAGCAATATCCTCATTTTTCTTTTTTATTAGTTTCTCTACAGCCTTGACATCATTGGGATTATACCCAAGCTCAATCACCAAGTCTTCTAGTGACTTAACTGTGTTTTCCTTGGCCTGTGAGGATGCCTTTCTAGCTTATATTGTGCTGTGTTATTATCCAGTGAGCCTTGGAGTTTGTGCACAGTCATTGCTTTATTTGTCATGGTGGAATAAATAATCTCTCTTGCCTACTTATGGAACTCAATTTGGTCAATAGGGTGAACATCCCTAGCCAAAACTTCAAATTAAATCTTCTTGTAGTCTGATGATGATTTGGGTTGTTGGACTGTAGACTGCATAAATGCCATTTTCATTTTACCTGTTTTAATGTCAAAGGATGACATTAGTCTATTTTGATTGGTAGGTGTTTGTTTGAAGTACTGGTCATAAGTCTTAGCCTTCAATGCCTCATTCGTTAACTTAATTTCCGTGTACTTCCCTTTAATATATTTCTCTTTATCCACGGGCTTGCTGGATGAAGATAATCAATGCTGAGTTGTTTCTAAATAAGTTGGGTGTTTGAGGTAGAAGGCTGGTGTGTTTCTTCTGAAACTGTTGGGCCTTTACTCCTTCCAACATTTGTGTTAGTGTCAGTGATTTCCACTATCCCAATGATGTCTTCTTGCTCAGTTACAAGATTAAACTTGGGCCTCTTCCTGTAACTGATCTCAAACCTTTCATCTGTATTGTCCATTGCTGAGCTAGAATCTTCTTCCTTAGTTCTTTTCACATTTATGTCTTCATTTGCTGGAGTCTATAGGGTGGGATTAATAGTCATCTGTTCTTCTAGGGATGGAACCTGCAGAAAGGAACTAGTATCAATCTGCTTTTCGACATCTATCAAAGTATTCTCCACGTCTACTACAATATTGTCCAAATCTATCAAAGTTTTTTCCAACCATTCTGACAGGTTGGAAAATCACTCAATGTCTGGCCTAGGATCATGTATGAAAGGACTCAATTTGAATTTGAGCCTTAGTTTATTTATGACTCCATGAGGGTCATACTGCCACATAAAACTGCTTTTGAAATTCATTTGTTGTAAAATTTTATCTGCCTCTAGTCCAACTTCCCTATTATTACAAATAAAGTGGTCCAATTGATTTTTCATTTTAAACTAGGTCTTCTTCCTAGCTGAGAGGAAATTAACTTCATGAAAGTTTATGATTTTCCTAAAGTACTTAATCAAAATATCCTCATGGGGAGGTATTTGGGTAGTTTGTAGGGAGTAAGTTGGCATTCATATACCCTGATTTATGTGTGGTCCTGGTATAGATACCAGTTTCCTACTCTACTATTCTTTGCCAACTGTAAAACTCTCTTAATCTCCTGACTGATCCCAGGCTGATAGCTACTTGTTAGCATATTTATAACTGGATGAACAAATGAGTCAATGAACTCTTCATAGGAAAAAACAGTGGAGTATCTTTGGATCAATGGTGTCCAATAGATGATAGATCTTGGATTGCCTTTGGTGTCTAACTTCTAAATGTTGACTGGAAATTTGTCTGACTGAAAGTACAAGAACATATGAAATAATACTGATGAATATTTGAAGACTCTCATTTGGTAGTCTGATGAACTGTTCATGGATTCTGTCTGCTATGAACTGAGCATAGTTGTAAATTGTAGCAGGAGGCTTTCCTGGGCAAAAGATAGAAAGGAAAGCAAGGACAACCTCATCCACGTGTTCATCTATGGTGTACTCTAGAATGCAAGAGAGAATGGTTATAATTTGTCTGCATCTCTCAGAAAAATGGTGGCAGCATATGGAGGACTACCTGTTGGAGTATGAGACTCTTCAATGATGAAAGTCTGAAAGATATGAGCTTTCTTGGGAAGGTCTAGCTTTATGTAGTGTTCAAGTAAACCTTCACGAAAAAGTGGGGTCTCATTTGGGCCTAGCTGGATTTGTAGCATTTGATTCATTGATTCTGCTGTAATAGTGAATAAAACCTGTTGGTCCGGGGTGACTGTGGCTCTTTGACTGAGAACATAACAAGCTTGGTAGAAGTTGATGATTTCTAGGAATGGGTGTACTTCTAGGAATAAGTACTTGGGAAAATTTGATTCCCATAGGTGAATGTCATCATTCTAGTTCAAAAACTTGTCTTTACTCCAACAGTGGAGTTTCAGTAGATAGGCAGGGGAAGCAATGTCCTTGATTTGAAATTCTCTATCAGCTAATGGAAGGTGGTCAATATCCAGGTGAGGGGTTTGCAAAGGTCTTATATCCAGAGAGGTTTGGGAAGCCATGATTTGGTATATTGAACTGAATTAGTCTTTTTGTGGCTTTAGGAGTAAGGTTTAGAAGCTTTGGAACAGTGGGGAGGGTAATAACAGTTTGTCAAAAGGGATTTGGGTGCACAGTAGGTTTCTCTTCAATTAAGGAAGGCTTTTTAAATAGTTTAATTAATTAACCTTGGATAATCACTGTGTACAATTTCAAATTACAGGGTTGTTCTGGTTATATCAGGAATACCTGGAAATTAGATGGTTTGGTGCGTAGACGAGGTTCTGTGGTAGCTACAGAGGGTACTAAGGCTTGAACTAGCTATTTGTTGCTTCAATTTGGTGCCTGCAAGGTCTTCAGGTGGCAAAAGGTGGCTAAATTGGTCGCTCAGAGGTTCAGGGTGTCAGAATTGGTTTAGCAGAGGTTTACAGTTAAAACGAGTGAAAAGAGAAATTTGGACTTTTTTCTACCTTTTAACCAATAACGGTTACATTTTGGTGTGAGATTTATTGAATGAACAGTAGGAAATTTTTGGTTTAGGAGGGGAGGTGGTTTTTGGCGATATCGCACCGCTTTTGACTGACGGATGGTATTTTTTGCAAGCACACGATATACCTGGTGCCGCCACGTAGCCAAACAACGTTCGGCCAAAACCGCAAATTTCGCGTGCTCTCGGGCTGTTAACTGTCGGACGATGAATCCGTAGGATATGGCTGTGCGTTGTTGGATCTGTGGGTGGGATATTGGAGGGATATCGCCCAGTGAAGTTGTACGGACAGAGTCGGGAAAGTGGTTAGTGGGGACGGGGCCCAGGGTCTAATTACAAAGAATTGTAATTAATTAACAAACTAATGACGATATTTAAATATAAGCAGCGGGTTAATGAAAGGTGGGACCATGGGTTATATGACGACGTTTTTTAATTGCAACAAGTGTTGGTGGGTTAAAAGGGTGTCAGGAAATTATAACGTATGGGATTTATAAAGTGGAACTTTTAGGAAAAACTTAGGATAAAGGGTTTTTGTGGGTTTTTAAGGGGAAAAGGGAAATTAATAAGGGGGAAAAGTATTATTTGTGATGGAAATTTGTTTTTCACTAAGGAAAGGGATTTTGGGAAGGGGAAATGATTTTTTAAGGGTAATGTCTAGGGATATGTGTGAAACCAAGGGGTAAAAGGTCAAAATGGGGGGAAATCGTATTTACAGGTAATGAAGGGAAATTAGCAAATAAGTATGTGGAGGTATAGTGAAATGAGGGGAAATTAGTAAATAAGCTCTGGTGAATATCATTTCTTTTTTACAATTTCTCCTACACATGAAACATAGGATTAAACATGATGAATGTGCTTTTGACTTAGCAACCTTGTGCACTTGTAACATTTCTTCTACATACCCTTTATGTACCCTAGAATTTTCTCTTCATTTATTGGGTGCATTTGAGTTTGTTAACCCTTTATTCATTTTCTTTTGATAAGAAAACCATTTAATTCTAATCTTATAACTTCCAATGGCTCAGACTAAACTGATGAGCTCATTATTATTCTCTACATAACTACTGATCTGCGAAAATTAAATAGTTTGACTAAATCTTTATTCTCTATCTATCAACATGAAATTTAAAACATGAATGAGTCAAGATTAAACTTATTTAACCATCATGAATTGTGGCATTTTTGACAAGTTGCACACAATCTTATTTGCAAAGTAAAGTAAAAGGAGTGGCATTTGAGTTTGCACACTTTCATGATCTATTCTTATCTTTTTTTTGGGATTCATATTTTTTTTTGTCATTTGATTATTCTTTTAGGACATACGCTCTTTACATTTTTTAATTTTAAATTGGGAAAACATTTTGCGGAAAGCAAAAGTATGTGTAATATTACAAGACTAATCATAGCCAATTCAAATTATGAATCCTATTATTATAGGACCCTAACAGGTGGAATTCCAACTTGCAAGTGGGATAGTAAGAGAAAACTGATATGGACACCAATATCCCCGTTCAAAGGCGATGTGTCTTAAATTGCCACTAATACAAATATTGTCCCTGAGTTTACATCAGGGTTGAAAATCGATGGGTGAATTATTTATGATGTGTTGATTTGTTTTTATTTTGTTTATTTGGTTAGTTGATATTTCACTTTTACTCTTTGAATAATAAATAAAATATTTTGATTTATGTTAAATAATATAATTTTACACAGAGAACAAAAAAAAACTTTTATTTCTCTTATAAATATTTCAATATTAAACTTAAATAAACTAGTTAAATATTCACATTAACTAATATATTTCAAAATAAAATTGTCGCCGTGTAAAATTGTACTAGTGTGTTTCAACAAACAAACAATTTAAAAAAATTAATAATTTATTTTACAATTCAAATGCTCTTATTAATTATATTTACCAAATACTTTTTCTGTTTTTTAATTGTGACGATGAAGCTAGGTCATGGTGATGTCCAAAAATAACATACGAATAAAGGGGAATTAAACCAATAACTTCCAATCTACGAGTGTCTTAACATCGCATGCTGATTTACCAAATACTTTTAACCATGTATTTATCTTGCATTGCCATTATCGTTGGAGAAATTTCTTGCCAAAATTCAATGAAAAATTCTTAAAAAAATAATTGGTAATTTTTAAGACATTATTTTTATGGTAGAAGTTGAAATGAATTTAGCATCATCAAAAAAAATTTAAACACCCAAAATCTTAAATATTTAAGACTTAGATTTTTAAAAAATTCCACCCGATTTCAAAATCATATTATAATTTCTATTACTTTTCAGATAAAATTATAGGTACGCGTTTTACATTTTCATTATTTCTTTTACAATTCCATTGAAATGATAAAAAAATAGAACCCCTTATAGGAGTGAATTGTACAGTGAAGAAATTTTGTCAAGCCCACCATAATGTCACGGTAACATTTAAAATGCGATAAGCTCAACGAATAATTGCTATATTGAAAGGGAGGCATTATTTCAGGTTGACGTGTATGCAAATAACAAAGTAATGTGGAAGGAGTTTTTTTTAATTTGTATTGATTCATAATTTAATTTTAGATCAGAGATTTTTGTGATTTATCATTTGTGTGATTCTTAATTTAAGATTTTTCATAAAATATATTAATTTTATTTTTTATTTTTTAAATATTAATAATGATTTTATTAAACATGTTTAAGTTTAATGGATTTTTTTTAAATTTTATTTCAGTTTTCAATTTTATATTTAAATAAGAAATAATTTCATTTAAAATAATTATAACAATATAGTTTTAAAATAATTATGTTCAAATTTTAAAGTCTTGTAAAAAATTATGGTTAAAAAAATGTTTTTAAAAAATAATAAATATTATAATATTTTAAAAATACTATATTCATTTGTCACTATTTTTGAGTGATGGATATTCAATTAGCATTATATTTTTTTTAAATGAAGATTAATATAAATTATAAATAAAATTTATGATACAATTTTTATTATTTATTTTTGATATTTAATTAGTCTAGATCCATTTTAATTTTGAATTTATTAAGAGTTTAGAGGGATCAAATCTATGAAGATGCAAACCTCTTTTCTAAGTGTAAAATTTGAAGAAAAATTTACACCAAAAATTTGATCCCTCTCCAAGCTAGATAGATCCAGAGTTAATATGGATTTAATTATTATTTTTTTTATATAATTTCTGCCTCAAAATGTTTATATCTCTCTCTCTCTCTCTCTATATATATATAAACTAATATATTTCAATATTATATGTGTGTTAATGTTTACCTTCGTAAAAAAGTAATTAAAAATAAAATAATATAAAAAACTATAAAATAAAATTGTGCCTGTGTGTAAAATTGTACTAGTGTGTTTCAACAAACAAACGATTTTAAAATTTGTTTGTTTGTTGAAACACGCTAGTACAATTTTACAGAAGGCCACAATTTTATTTTATAGTTTTTTAAAATTATTTTGCCTTTAATTATGTAACATCTAAACTATAAACTTTACAAAAATACATAAATAAATAAAAAATTGATATATCATTACCATTGGCATACAACCATTATACGGTATGTATTTAAATATATATAGACCCATGGGAATATACGGGTGACATAAATTCTATCTACATTTCTTGAATGCGAATAAATGTTAACTTAATGGCAGGCAAGGAGATCCGGCTAGGAATCCTCCTGGTTAATTATGCACATATATTCATGGTGTACAATGATGTATCGACTCTCGTCTATAGCACCACGCCGCAGGCAGCTGTTCTATGGGACGATACCTATGTTTGATCTTGCCACCTGTTTTGGCTTTCCACCGTTGATCTTCCCTCCATGATCTGATGGCAGGGAATGGATAGGGTTTAACCCTCTAACCAATTCTTCGCGTTGAACCCTGGTGGTCTCATTGTTGTGGCCGCTCCTCTACATTGCGCTGCTCTGCAATGGCTGGGTCTATCCGGGGTCATCCATTAGTTACAGTACTCTCCGAGAATTGAAACAGTGGAGACTGTTATACCCATTGGAGTAGGCATGCCTTAATGCTGTGTAACCCTGAACTTCGATTGCTTGGGTTGAAGGTCTGATACTTGCATGGGGTATTTTCTTTAAATCCACTCTAAGGTTCCTCGACGTTGTTCAGGGATGGCTCATGAAGATTTGAAGATGGCGGAAGGTAGAATGCACCCAGGACCATCTGCGACAGGTATATATTTTTCCACAACAAGATTTCATGGTGATTGTTTGATATCAATTTTTTGTTCCTAAGGTTTTCATTCTAGACTTTCTTTGCGTTAAATTCTTATTGCATAACTGAGATTCATCTTACCTTGCAGTTTGACAACTCATCGAGGCCGTGTCTTTAACTCAAGTAAGATTCCTCCTTGGTTATTATTAAGTTTATGTAAATGATTAGCAGGTTTTGCCTCTGCTAACATTGACTGACTCACAACCTCTAAAACAACTATGCAACCTTTCAGAAGGTCTGTTGTTTAGGACCGCAACCCTTAAATTCATAAGAGCTTATAGCATTCCTATTGATTTTCAGGTTGGAGCTATATCTTTTGGTTACTGTTCCGGATTTAAGTCGTTTAAGGGTTTTACGAGGAGGGTTTTTCCCTTATAGCGCATTTAGGTTGTTAATGCATAAACGCAGGTTTTATTAATCTTTATTTTTGGATATTCGAAAAATCTCCGGCTGTCGACAATTTTTCTTTTGAAATGCAAGTTATGAAGATCTCAAAGACCTTCGAGTCTGTTTCCGCTTGATTTCAGGGATGGCTGTAATAACTGTTTTAATTAATTTGAGAGGAGGCCGAGTATGTCGTCAATCAGCTGTCTGATGGCATTGATCGCTTCATCCATTTCTATATTTATTCAACAATATACCATTTTCTTTTTAGTTTAACTGTGTTATGTGAATGAATTACTTCATTCTCACTTTTCCTATGTATTGATATCTCGCGACATGGATGATAGAGAAATTGTATTTATTTAGCTGTGATAGTTTCTATGAAAAGACTTTTGTAGTGTTAACTACTATTTTATTATACAACTTTTGTTCATTATTCCGACATTTGATACTAAGTGTTTCACTATCATGCTATGGTAACTGTTTGCTTCACTCAGAATAGGATATCGTTCGTATTTGGATCTTTCAATTCCATTAGTAATGATGATTATTATACATTTTTCTGAGAGGTTGTGTAAGCTTACCTTTGCTTTATTAATAGGTTATATGCACAGGGATGCATTCTAGGGGTTTATATCAGTACTCTATCAATAACACTGCTCTAGAATTTATCTTCATTTTCTATGCTATAGATTAAATAACTCGACTGTGACCATTCAGTTTATCGTCATTTATTGAGTATTAAGTAAACTCCCTGGCTATTAGTTCAGGATTCAGCCTTCTACCTTACTTATTTGTTTACCTGTAGTTCAAATATTAATATTTATTTTCCAACATTAAATCCTTGTACTTTTTCTACCAAATCATATTTACAGTTCAACAATAAATCTTTAGAAGCTTGCTACCTTAATTATCTGTTAACCTATAATGTAAATATATTCGAAAGAGCTCTCCTCCCAGCCACGAGTCTGGAAATCACATCTAGACTCTCCCCTGAGCACCTTCTATCTTTCAAGCTGGATTTAGTCCAGTTACAGTCAGTACTATGGGCCACAGGACTACCGTCGAGCCTCCATCTCTGTACTCCCTTATTGACTGTGTTGAGCAACTTTCCAACTGGTTTGTTCCACCTAACTCTAGGATCCTTTTTTTTCTCTTCTCCCCCCTCTATATTTTCCTTCTCAGGCAGAGGGTAACTGTTTCTTGGCAACTGTTTCTTTTAAATAACAAAACAATTTTTATTTTTGTTAAAGTATTACTACCTATAATTTAGGTACTCACAATATATGTTTCTTGGCCTCCCAACCTCAGTCACTTAATATTTCCCATGAAAATGTAATAAAACTTAAAATATCATTTAGTAAAAATCAACTTAATAAGCTCAGTAATCTTTATGCAACTTGGGGTGTTACATCTCCCCCCCCATATGAGGAACATCATCCCTGGTGTTCTCTCTACTTTCAGAAAAAAATGCTAGATAACCCTTCCGCATAAATTCCTCCTCTTCCCAAGTGGCCTCTTCCAGACCAAGTGCTTCCATTGCACTTTAACCTGGTTGATGGCTCGCTTCTGCAGGTTGGTTTCCCGTTGATCGAGAATATGAAGAGGTTCTGCCAAGAACTCTCCTTCCAATTCGACATGAACCATAAAAAAAACAATTCTCAGTTACTTCCATATATATATATAACAGTACATCCAGTCTTATACCCATTAACCATTTACCTGAATATTTTCCCAATCAATAATGTGTTGAGGGTTATACACATATTTCTTTAGTAAAGATACGTGAAATACATTGTGGACCCGAATGTGGCTTGGTAGCACAAGCTTATAGGCCATCGGTCCAACTCTTTCCAAGACTTGAAAGGGCCCACAGTATTGGGGTGCTAATTTAGCACAACCCCGCCACTGTAAGGAACTTTTCCGGGGCTTCACCCTTAGGTAAACGTGATCTCTGGGTTGAAATTCCCTGTATGTCCTCTTTTTATCTGCATACACTTTCTATCTATCCTAGGCCCCCCTCAAATTTTGTTGAACTTTATTAACAACCTCCTCCATTTCTGCTAGCATGTTTGGGCCCAATGCTAACTCATTAACCAAATTATTCCAATTTTTGGGTACTATGCACTTTCTCCCATACAACACCTCAAAGGGGCTCATGCCTAACGATTCATGATGTCCATTATTATATGAAAATTCCACTAGATGGAGGTAATCCTCCCACTTGTGTGGTTGGTGCATCACAAACATGCGTAACATGTCTTCCAACACCTGATTTACCTGTTCAGTCTATCCATCTATTTGGTGATGGTAGGCAGTACTAAACTAGATTTGAGTACCTAATCCTGCAAAGAGAGTTTTCCAGAAGGTGGATGTAAATTTCACATCCCTATCTGAAATCACTACTTTGGGTATCCCATGTAAGCGAAAAATCTCCATAAATATTTATGCGATTTCCATGGTTTTGTATGTGAATTTCATAGGTATGAGTGAGCTGTTTTACTCATTTTGTCTACCACCACCATAATTGAATCATGTTGCTTCCTTGTGCGGGGTAAACCGGTGATGAAGTCTAAGGATATGGTCTCCCATTTCCATTCCAGAATGGGCAATGGTTGTAACAATCCAGCGGGATGTTGGTGTTTTGCCTTCACCAACTGACACTCCAAACATTTAGACAAATATTCTACAATATCCTTCCTCAATCCGGGCCAAAAGTGCCCTTTTTTGATGGCTAAAAACATTTTCTGGTAAACTGGGTGGCCAACACAAGGTTTCCTATGAAATTCATCCAATATCAATAGTTTGACCGAATTTTGGTTTGGAATGTAAATTCTGTCCTTAAAAGTAAGGAGATTATCAGAATTTATTTCAAATTTTGATTTTTCCTTTTACAGCAGAGCTTATTTTTTCTGTTTCCAAAGGAAAGTATACTACGGATCTCTGCTAGTTGCTTCCTTTATGATTTTAGGAATATTTGAACTTACTTGGCTCATTCATACCTCATAGATACAGTGTAATCTTTTGCTTAGTGTGTCAGCAACACAGTTTTCCTTCCCCTTTAAATGTTTCATCTCAAAGTCGAATTCACTTGGCCTGTCGTGCATTTAAGCTAGACTGATTGAAGAAGTTGGTAAGACTGTTATGATCTGTTAGCAACAAAAATTTCTTCCCCAATAGGTAATGTCACCACATTTTAAGTGCATGCACTTTCAAGGTCATAAGTTGAATATCGTTGTTCATACTCCTTCAACTTTCGAGATTCGTAAGCAACCACCTTTCCTTCTTGTGTCAACACCACACCAACACCTTCTTTGCTTGCATCTGTGCAAACCATGAAAGAATTTTATGAATCTGCTACTTTTAACACTTGTGCGGTGGTGAGCAGAAGCTTTAGTTTTTCAAAGATTTGTTGACATTCAGCTGTCCATTGGAAAGCGCGCCCCTTTTTCTATAAAGAGGTCATTGGAAAGGCGATATTTGAAAATACCTCAATGAATATATGATAGTATCCGGCTAATCCCAAGAATGATCTGATATCAGTGACATTCTTTGGGACTATCCATTCCATGATTGTTTTGATCTTTTTTGGGTCTACTGCAATGCTGTCTGCAGATATAACGTGACCCAAGTACTGAATTTGATCTTTTAAGAAGTCACACTTGCTGAATTTGGCATACAACTGATTTTCCCTTAATGTCTGCAATACTATTTCCAGGTGTTCTTTATGGTCCTCCTAGTTCTTAGAGTATATTAAAATATCATCTATGAAAATCAACACAAATTTATCCAGGTAAGGCTGGAAAGCACCATGAACTAGACTCATAAAGGTGGCTAGGGCATTTGTGAGGCCAAATGACAATACCACGAACTCGTAATGACCATAGTGAGTACAGAATGTTGTTTTGTAAATATCTTCATATTTTATTCTTATCTGATGGTAACCGGATCTTAGATCGATTTTCAAGAATACCTTAGCTCCTTGCACTTGATCAAATAGATCATCGATACGTGGTAAAGGATACTTATTCTTGATGGCTAGTTTGTTTAGTTTTCAATAATCGATGCATAATTTTAGGGTCCCATCCTTCTTCGTACAAATAATACGGGGGTTCCCCAAGGGGACAGACTCGAATATATATATTTTTTATGTAAAAGCTCTTGTAGCTGCATTTTGAGTTCTGTCAACTCAGGTATGCTCATGCAATAAGGGGCTCTGGATATGAGGGTTGCACCTGGAATTAACTCAATGGTGAAATCAATCTCCCGTTTTGGTGGTAGACCAGGAATGGCTTCCGGAAAAACATCCACAAATTCCCGAATGATAGGAATATTTTCCAGTGAGGTCATCTTATTTTTAGAGTTTGTAAATCCCACTTAGACAACATATATTTGACATCCTTTTCTAATACATTTTCCTAACTGACTGGAAGTAATAGGACGTAGCTTGGTGTCGGCTTTTATTCCTTGGAGTTCCTTCCTTTAACCTGATTTTGAACTAAAACTTATAGTTTTGTGTTTACAATCCACTAGGGACCAACATTTTTCCAACCAATCCATCCCAATTAAAATATCATAAGAACCCAAAGGAAGTATATTAAGGTCAACATAAATAGGTTGCCCTGAGATGGTTATGGGACAATGTTCTGTCTTTGCATTAACCCTTCTTTTTGTCCCAGTGGCTAATTGAACTAGCCAAGGTTTTGAAAATTTTATGCTCAATAGTTGACACTTTTCTACCACTTTAGGACTGACATAGCTTAAGCTAGCACCTGGATCAAATAAAATAGAGACAGGTTGCTTAGCAATCATACCTTCACATTTGATCATTGTGGGTTGGAATTTGACCTGATGATCATCCAAGGCGACATTAATTCTGGGCATGCTCCTCACCACTTCCCCAACTGTGGATGCTTCTTGCATATTTGATAACTGTTCTGTTCTAGCCCAGTGCAGACATTTTTTGTAATAATGGGGTTCTCTGCATCCCCAACATTGTAGCGACAGTTTTCATTGCTGATCATTGACAGATTTTGTGACTCCCTCTGCTGGTATGTTCTTAGAGTATGCAGTTTTGGGTTGACTCCTGGCTGGAAACTTGTTGAAAGTCTTTGTTGTGCATTCCTGTTGTTAGCAAATTTTGAGTGTTTGTTTGGAATCAGATTTCTACCCTTCTTGTTCAACTCCCCTTTTGGTCCTTCATTCTTCTGTTTCATTTGTTGATAGCAGATGTGGGCCTTCCACACAACATCATCCATTGTCTTGGGGTAGTCAAATTCCAGTTTTTCCTTCATAAAGTTTGGTAAACTACTAATGAAACGCTGAATTTTGGCCTTTCCCTGTTGCATGTAAGGGACGTAGCGTAGTAAGGACATGAATCTGGCCACGTATTCAACCATGGTTAAGGTCCCCAATCTTAACTCGTGAAATTATTTCACTTTTGCATCATAATAGCGTTCAGTTAGATACTTGTCCTTGAAATGTTTTTGAAACTCATTCCATGTAACCTGTTCTTCGTCAATTTTTCTTACCATCTTAATTTCCTCCCACCAGAGAGTTGCTTTTTCCCTTAGCTGATAAACTCCCAATCTTGCTTTCAGTTTGTCAGTGTACTCATAAATCTAAAATTACTTGCCCATATCGATTAACCAAACCCCCGTTGCCTCTTCACATTCTCCCTCAAAGAGTGAGGGCTTAATTTTTTTAAATTCTCCTTGTAGTTCTGAATTTTTTTTAACTTTTGTCTCTTGGTTTTATGCTGGTCGGAGACATTATTTGAGTGTCCCTCATCATCCTCCCTATGTCTTTCAGCTGTCTTAGTGTTTTCTTCTCCATCCTGAGCGGTTGGGGTCTTTTCCCAATCTTCTACACTTGGGTTTAGGTGCCACTGAATTTGTCAATTGGACAGACTTCTTAGAATTCTTTCTTGTTCTAAACACAACTGTTCATTTTCCGTTCTTAAATTGGTCATTTCCTCACGCAACTACTGTACAGTTTCGAGTAACATTGCATAGCTTGCTGGGATTCCTCGCCCGGCTGTATCTAAATATTTGGATTAGCATTCACATAAGTTGTTTCGGGCGATTCAGGTGGTTTGAAGTTCCTCTGCATGCTGAACTTTCTTTTGTTTTGCTGGTGTGATATTTATCTATTTATCTGTGTTCACACATAAGTTTATTTAGCTAAAAATACAAGCACATGGTTCCAATACACATAGTTATTCCCAAAGAGTCTTAGTGTGCGAACCTGAGCTACGATACCATGTGTAACATCTAAACTATAAACCTTATATAAACTTTACAAAAACACACAAATAAATAAAATTTGATATATCATTGCCATTGACATACAACCATTATACGATATATATATATATATATATATATATATATATATATATATATATATATATATATATATATATATATATACCCATGGGAATATACAGGCGACATAAATTCTATCTACATTTCTTGAATACGAATAAATGTTAACTTAATTGCAGGTAAGGAGATCCGGCTGGGGATCCTCCTCGTTAATTATGCACATATATTCATGGTGTACCATGCTGTATCGGCTCTCGTTCGTAGCACCATGCGACGGGCAACTATTCTGTGGGATGATACCTTCGTTTGATCTTGCAAACTATTTTGTCTTTCCATTGTTGATATTCCCTCCACGATCTGATGACAAGGAATGGATAGGGTTTAACCCTCTAACCAATTCTTAGCACCGAACCCTGGTGGTCTCATTGTTGTGGTCACTCCTTTGCATCGCGCCGCTCTGCGATGGTTGGGTCTATACGGGGTCATCCATCAGTTACAGTACTCTCCGAGAATTGAAACAGTGGAGACTGTTATACCCATCGGAGCAGGTATGCCTTAAAGCTGGGTAACCCTGAACTTCGATTGCTCGGGTTGAAGGTCTAATACTAGCTTGGGGTATTTTCTTTAAATCCACTCTAAGGTTCCTCGCCGTTGTTCAGGGATGGCTCATGAATATTCGAAGATGGCGGAAGGTAGAATGCACCCAGGACCATCTGCGACAGGTATATATTTTTCCACAACAAGATTTCATGGTGATTGTTTGATATTAGTTTCTGGTTCTTAAGGTTTTCATTCTAGACTTTCTTTGCGTTAAATTCTTATTACATAACTAATTTTCATCCAGCCTTACAGGTCAACGACTCATCGAGGCCGTGTCTTTAACTCAGGTAAGGTTCCTCCTTGGTTATTATTAAGTTTATGTAAACGATTAGCAAGTTTTGCCTTCGTTAACATTCACTGACTCACAACCTCTGAAACAGGTATGCAACCTTTCAAAATGTCTGTTGTTCAGGACCACGACCCTTAAATTCACAAGAGATTACAGCGTTCCCATTGATTTTCAGGTTGGAGCTATATCTTTTGGTTACTGTTCTGGATTTAAGTCATTTAAGGGTTTTATGAGGAGTGTTTTTTCCTTATAGTGCATTTAGGTTGTTAATGCATAAACATAGGTTTTCTTAATCTTTATTTTTGGGATATTCGACAAGCTCCGGTTGTCGACAATTTTTCTTTTGAAATGAAAGTTATGAAGATTTCAAAGACATTCGAGTCTGTTTCCGCTTGATTTGAGGGATGACTGTAATAACTATTTTAATTAATTAGAGAGGAGGCCGAGTATGCTGTCAATCGGTTGTCCGATGACATTGAATGCTTCATCGATTTCTATATTTATTTAACAATATATCGTTTTCTTTTCAGTTTAACTGTGTTATGTGAATGAATTACTTCATTCTCACTTTTCCTATGTATTGATATCCTGTGACATGGATGATAGCAAAACTGTATTTATTTAGTTGTGATAGTTTCTATGAAAAGGCTTTTGTAGCGTTAACCACTGTTTTATTATACAACTTTTGTTCATTATGTCGACAATTGATACTAAGCGTTTCACTATCATGCTATCGTAACTGTTTGCTTCACTCAGAATAGGACATCGTTCATATTTGGGTCTTTCAATTCCATTAGTAATGACGATTATTATATATTTTTCTGAGAGGCTGTTTAAGCTTTCCTTTTCTTTATTAATAGGTTATATGCACAGGGATGCATTCTAGGGGTTTATATCAGTACTCTGTCAGTAACACTACTCTAGAATTTATCCTCCTTTTCTATGCTATAAATTAAATAACTTGACTGTAGCCATTCATTTATCTGTCATTTATTGAGTATTAAGTAAACTCCCTGGCTATTAGTTCAGGAGTCAGCCTTCTACCTTACTTATTTGTTTACCTGTAGTTCAAATATTAATATCTATTGTCCAACATTAAATCCTTATAAATTTTCTACCAAATCATATTTACAGTTCAACAATAAATATTTAGACTTAGCTGCTATCTTAATTATCTGTTAACCTGTAATGTAAATATATTCGAAAGGTCTCTCCTCCCAGCCACGAGTTTGGAAATCACATCCAAACTCTCCCCCGAGCACCTTCTATCTTTCATGTTGGATTTAGTCTAGTTACAATCAATATTATGGGCCTCAGGACTACCGTCCAGCCTCCAACTATGTACTCTGTTATCGACTGTGCTGATCAACTTTCCAACTGGTTTGTTCCACCTAGCTCTAGGATCCCTTTTTTTGCTCTTCTGCCCCCTCTATATTTTCGTTCTCAAGCAGAGGGTAATTGTTTCTTGGCAACCGTCACTTTTAAATAACAAAACAGTTTTTATTTTTGTTAAAGTATTACTACCTATAATTTAGGTACTCACAAAATATGTTTCTTGGCCTCCCAACCTCAGTCACTTAATATTTCCCATCAAAATGTAATAAAACTTAAAATATCATTTAATAAAAATCAACTTAATAAGCACAGTAATCTTTATGCAACTTGGCCTGTTACAACTTATTTTTTCCTTTCCAGAGTTGAGTTATTTTATGAAGGTAAACATTAACACACATATAATATTGAAATATATTAGTTAATATGGATATTTAAATAATTTATTTAAGTTCTATATTGAAATAATTATAAAAGAAATAAAAGTTTGTTTGTTTGTTTTGTTTTGTTTTTGTTTTTGTTTTTTTTTTTTTTTTTTTTTTTTTTCTATGAAGCAATATAAAATTATATTGTTTAACATAAATCAAAATATTTTATTTATTATTCAAAGGGTGAAAGTGAAATATCAACAAACCAAGTGAGCAAAATCAGAACATTATAAATAACAATGTTTTTCATTTAAAACATTTTTTAAAAAACACATGTCGACTCCAAGTTGAACACAAACTAAACTACACATCCCGTCACACTAAATTGTAAAATAAATCTCACTACTCAATTAATTTGAAATAATATTTATTAAAAATAATTAAATTAACAAAAAAAATTTACATACAATTTTTTATCAATTATTATTATTATTATTTTTTAAATCTGATTAATAAAAATAACAATTATTCAAATATAAAAATTTTAAAATAACATTACGAATTAACTAATAATTTTTCAAATTCTTAAGTTGGATTTATTATAATTTCTTGGAACTTTGTATTATATTTAAGAAACAAATCAGCCCATCATAGCTAATTTACCCATCGATTTTCAACCCTGGTTTGAACTGAGGGACATTATTTGTATTATGGCAATTTAAGACACACCGCCTTTGAAAGGGGATATTGGTGTCCATATAACTTTTTTTCCCTATCCCACTTGCAAGGTAAAATTTCACCATTATAAAGGAAAAGATTAAAAAATGGTTTGCCATCATATCTGTGATTTCTGTGGGAAAATTAAGAATTTAAATTCTAATTTTAATATCAATTTTTAGTATGTTTGGAGTTAATATGGATTTAGACTGGGTTTATTATTATTATTATTATTTTGTTTTTTAATTTTTTTCTTTTATATAATTTCTGAGTCAAACTATTTTAATTAATAATTTATTTTTTTTGATCCGGTTAAAATGTTTGGACATTACAACAACTCTTCCATAATGGATGGGGAGTGTCCTTTGGCCAAAAAATGTAATAAAATGTAATAATGTAATGAGAGATTGATTTTGTTCATGTGGTATTGATGAGCCATGGTATTGGCCCAATGTATGGTATTGTTAATAATATCCATGGTAAAGTGGTGTGAGTATCCATGGTTAAAAGTCTTGTTAATTGTAAGTATTATTTTGGTTGTGAAACGAATGATGGTTTTTGGACATGTGGTATTGATGAGTCATCTTATTGGCCCATGGTATGGTATAGTTAATAATATCCGTGGTAAAGTGGTAGTGAGTATCCATGGTTAAAAATTTTGTTATATTGTAAATATTATTTTTTTTGTGCTTATTAATGAAATTTAGATATGGTTACAAAATTATTATTTTAATTTATATGGTGAAATGGACCTTAATTTATAATTACTATTTATATCTTATATTTTTTGATATGATAGAGGTGTAGATATATCTCAAAAATAATTATAATATTTTTTCTTTTAAATTTAATAAAAAAATGCTATAAAATTAAATTCAAATAAAATAGTTATAAAATACTTTTTTGTGTGAAATGAGAGATAGTTTTTGGGCATGTTATATTGATGAGCCATGGCCCATGATATTGCAAAAAAAACTATTTACAACTTAATAATATCTATGACAAAGTGGACATGAATATCTATGGTTAAACATATTGTTATATTGAAAGTTTGTGTGTTTATTAATTAAATTTAAATATGGTTACATAATCATTATTCTATTTGATCAGGTAAAAATGATATTAATTTATTATTGCTACTTATATATTTAATGTAATATGTATATTATGATTTTTTTAACTACAAAATTGTTCGTAATTTTATTAATAAAAACAAAATTACATTGTAACAAATTTGAATTTGATTAATTTTATTACTTTTAACTTTTTATGGACACTACAATGTCTCCCTTAGGCTCCATATTTCTTTTAAATTTAATAAAAAATGTTATAAAATTAAATTCAAATAAAATAGTTATAAAATATTTTTTTGTGTGAAATGAGAGATAGTTTTTGGGCATGTTGTATTGATGAGCCATGGCCCATGATATTGCAAAAAAAACTATTTACAACTTAATAATATCTATGGCAAAGTGGACATGAACATCTATGGTTAAACATATTGTTATATTGAAAGTTTGTGTGTTTATTAATTAAATTTAAATATGGTTACATAATCATTATTCTATTTGATAAGGTAAAAATGATATTAATTTATTATTGCTACTTCTATATTTAATGTAATATGTATATTATAATTTTTTTAACTAAAAAATTGTTTGTAATTTTATTAATAAAAACAAAATTACATTCTAACAAATTTGAATTTGATTAATTTTATTACTTTTAACTTTTTATGTACACTACAACGTCTCCCTTGGGCTCCATATTGATTTTAATAAACATGCAAATGTTTACCAATTCAATATTATAAATTGGATAATTATAAGTTTAATATTGAGTAGGATTCATGGTTAAGAGCATGCGTTTCCCCCTAAGAGGTCACAGGTTCAAAACCAGAGGGGGGTAGAGTATGTATGCCTTAGTAGACTTAGCAGTCAAATCGTTGTGCGGAGGTGGGTCCCTTGTCCCACAAACAAGGGGGTCCCATACAAAATTTACAAAATTTCTTACATTACATCTACACATTATCCCTATACTGAGCTATGCAAAGACTAAAAACATTTCAATTCTTAGCTATTATTTATTTGTTGATAAAGCATACCACTAACACTTTATCAGTATATCTATGTTTTTAAGTTCTAATTAATGAAAAACATTTCAATTCTTAGCTATTATTTATTTGTTGATAAAGCATACCACTAACACTTTATCAGTATATCTATGTTTTTAAGTTCTAATTAATGAAAAATCAAACACCTCAGGTTCTCCAGTTTCTAATTCACATTGGCATATCCCTATCACCTTATTGGCATATTTATGATTTTAAGTTCTAATTATTTCTGATTCCCATTTGAATTTATGTGTTATGAATAATGTCCATATTCAATGATTTAATGATTTACATATAATTTATTCTCCATTTTAATATATTTATATTCTAGTCTCCACCATAAATTTCATATAGAAGTTTGTTAATAGTAATAATATCAATCTAAATGAAAATTTTAACATGTGTTTTTAATTAAATTTAAATATGAACATGTGGACATTCCTTATATCACAAGCTACACAACATAGACATTCTTAATATTACAAACTATAAAACTTACAATTTTATTCATTCAATTTTATACATCATCAAATACCCATTTCTATTTTCTCAATTGTATGTATCATTTTCTTTCACACTCTCAATTTTTTTTTAATATTTCTAGCAATGTGACTTCCATCCCACAATATTTTTCCACATCAAACATTATGCAAATTATGCAAATGAATTAAAAAGTCTTCAAATCCGAAGATCCATGAAATGTATAATTTGCATTGTTAAACAATTTTTTTATATGCTTATATGGGGTCCTTAGGCAAGATATGAAAAACACAGCAAAATTGTTAGCAAGATATGAAAAACACAGCAAAATTGTTAGCAAGATATGAAAAGCACAACAAAATTGTTGTTATCAACCTATGTATTTAGGACTATGCTTTAACATACATTCTAGTGAAGATCCATGAAAGGTATAATTTGCATTCTTAAACAAATTTTTTATATGCTTATGTGGGGTTCTTATGCAAGATATGGAAAACACAACAAAATTGTTGTTATCAACATATGTATTCAAGACTATGCTTTAACATATATTCTAGATTGTTTTATATATTTTAAGAGAAAAATTTAATAATTGAGATTTTTAATAATGTTAATAGATTGGTTGGTTTTTACCATATTTTTAAAGTTTTTATTTGTATGGATTTTATCAAGTTCTAAATAATATACATTTTTTTTTAGTTTAGTCATCTATGGTTGTAATTATAATAGATTTATATATTTTTAAGGAGTATTTTTATACTAGCATAAATCCATCTAAAATACGCATCTAATTTTTTATTTTCTATATTGTTTTCTTTCTTGATAAGATATATAACTAACATACCATATTAATTGAGAGCTAGAAAAATGTAACTCTCATAATTAATCATGTTTGATGATATGCTTGAAATACAAATCTAAAATGTAATTCTTAACAATCTCATCATGAGAAAATTCCTTCATATATGAGTGTTTATAAAAGATAATCATTGCGCCATAAAAAAACACACACATACATATATATATTATTTCTTTCATAATTTAACAATTTTTTTAAAAAACTATCTATATTTTTATGGGAATTTATTTCAAATTTTATTATTTTTTATTCAAACTACAATTTATTTATTTATTGGTGGGTTACTTTTTTAACAATATGAGCAATATTTTATTTAGAAATTTTTTATAATGCATGCATTTAGTTTGGTCAATTCAAGCACAATTACTCTTGAAATTTTCTATGATACAGGGTTAGATGAATATGATTTTATAAATTGAAATTAAGATAAAAAGTTTAAATTTAATTATTAATTTAGATTATTTAAATTTAAATTTATTTTAATATAAATATATCAAGCGTGAAGAAGGATTAATATCGAGCATGAAAAAAAATCACATCATCAAAAATATAATTTTTTCTTCAAATTTATCGAAATGTATTTGAAAACAAATAATACATATAACTCAAATAATTAACAAATAAGCTAACTCAAAAAATAACTTTTTACTTTTATATGATAAAGCGATAGATAATAAAGGACATGGAATGGATGGACATGTAAAATATGAGGAATTATTATTATGTAGAGCCTTACGCACACAACTTTGCATTGTTGCTTGAGCTTAACTCGAGCATTGTAAACACTGAAGATTTGGATGACGAGGTTTGTTATTATGAGCATTGTAAACACTGAAGATTCACTCTCAAATTTATTGAAATTGTTTTTTTTAAGTAGGAGAAAGCAATAACCCTCATAGGTGAAACCCTCTCGAGTTATGTTAAGTTCTTGTATCGTGATAAATTTTAATATAATATATTTGAATATTATATGTAATCATATATGTAGGTGAAACTTTCAAGAGTTTCATCTTTTAAAATTTTCCTTTACAATATATTGATTTATTACATATACATAGATTTATTACATATATAGGTTTTTGTTAATTTTGGCATTTACATGTCTAGATTTAAAGAAACAAAATATAGAGAAAGTACTTTAATATAATGAGAAAGGCTAAAAGTAAGTAAGAATAATTTTATGAAAAATTTCTTTATGATATGTGGGAAGCTTTTTTGTGTCTACAGTTGTTGGAGGCTAAAAGCAAATAAGAAATGTTAAAAGTAGGTAAAAAGAATATGAGATAATTCAATTCGTTTTAAAGTTTTTTTTATAATATCACATTACATATGCTTGAAAATTTTTGTGTAACAATCTCGGGTCAAAAGTTCATGTAATAAAGTTAATAAGGCAAAATAAGACCAAGGTCAGGAGGCATGTATTCCAAGTTGAATGTTGGATAGAATCATCCTAGTGGGTGTTTATCTGGTTTATTATCGTTAAGGAAATTGGCAAAGGCATTGGAAAATGATTTGAAAAGGAAAAGAGATGTTATTTGGTATTTAATTTATGAAAAAGAAAAATAGGAGAAAAGGAATGTGAAAGGTCATAGGATTGCATGTGAAGGAAATTGAAGGAAAATTACATAAAATTAGAGAAAATAGAGGTCTCAATGATAAAAAGGCTACGAGGATCAATTTAAAACCTTTAGTTAGTTTTGGTTTGGAGCTCTCCCTCTATTCTTTCTCTCATACTCTTACACTTAGAGCATTCTTGGAGCACTCTAGCATTGGAGAAAGGAAAACAAAGAAAAGCAAAGCGAGAACAAGGAAGCAAAGGAAAACAAGTATCAAGCAATGAAGTGTCGAATCAAGCAGCTACAATGGGATTACTTTGTAGAGATTGGGTTGCATGTGTGATTTCCTTGTAGCTTTGGCATGCATGATACATGTAGGAATCAAGTAGCTACAATGGGATTACTTTGTAGAGATCGGATTGCATGTATGATTTCCTTGCTAGCTTTGGCATGCATGATACATTCAAGAAAGATTTATAGGAAAACAATCAAAATCATGAGAATGATAAAGATTTACTAAGTCAAAGATATATAAGATGTGCTAACCCAATGTAAGAAACTAGAAATTTAATGCTTTTAAAATTTGCATCAGAAACTTACATAGAGTGGCATCCTCAGGTTAATAATCGAATACACTACTAAAATATAAGGGAAGGTAAGTTATGCAAGAGAAACTTTTCATGGCCAAGTCAACAACAACATAAAAAGTTTTATTTGCACTTAGAATTATTCTTTTGTCAAATTGTTTTATTTTTGCACTTAGTTAGGGTTATTCCACATTTATCAAGTTGTTTCCTCTTTTACCTGACATACATTTTATGTAGAAATTCCTACTGTAGATCAACAGACTATGTAATAAACTAAAAGACAATACAAGATCTACTTCTACAACACTTTGCGGAACCTTAATCGAATTGAGCAAGATCAAGAGAACACATATAACTGAGAATGAGAAATCAATCACACATAACACAGAAGAAATATCACAGGGAAAGCCTCAGCCTAAAACCCCAACTCTGTATTATCATACAAGTGGAAATCTTGTTCAAGTTACAAAAATAATCAGTTCTCAAGCTATCCTGCTCTCTCTGCAATCAAACAATACAGCTCACAGACTGAATAGACATAGTATATGTCCTCCTCAAGCCCTCCAAGCCCCCTATTTCCTTGCGCAGTTTTTCTTGGGGTCCAATGAAGCCACATGTGTGAATTGGCCTCATCACACTCACTAAAACCTTTGATCTAACTGCGCAATCCTCAAGGAAAGAATTCCTTCTGCATGCAAGGAATATTCACAATGGAATATTCTAGCAACTGATAGTACATTGCCCCTCCATCTTATCTCAACTGGGTCTCTGTTTGAACTGACATGCATGAGTTATTTATGAGAGAATACTCAGTTATCTGAAGTGTAGTAGTTACATGCATGGAAGCATTAACCAATTGAACTTACATTAATTCAACAAACTGTTTGAACTAATCTAACTCGACTTGACTTAGTTAACTAAGTCAACTAATTACAACTCAATATTACAACTCACTCTTATCTCTTCAACTGATGGATAAATTCCTCAATTAATGGAGAAACTGTTGCATGTCCCCACATAGACTTTATGTTTGATTTTCCTTAACTAATTAACTCAAGATGAATTAATTAATTAATTTACAAACTGCTGCTAAGATCAAATTCGAATTTTACTTCATTATTTTAGTATAGGGATTGACTAAAATAGGAAGGTATCCCTAAATGATATTTATAAAATGCTATTTTTAGCACTTCCATTTTTTCCATCCATTGTTGCTAAGATCAACACTCGCTGAACTGTTATTTATAGCAATGTTATTTTTAGCATTTTTTTTGCTATTTTCAACACTCCCTCTCAACAAGAAATGAATTATCAGTAACCCCAATCCTGTCTCTGTGGAACTCAAACTTGCATTTTGACAATGCCTTTGTCAAAATATCTACATCATGTTCCTCGGTCGAAACATACAGCAACAACATGATCCTCTTGACCACACAGTTTCGAAGATGGTGATATCAGATATCTATGTGCTTGGACCTGTCATGAAAAACTAGATTCTCAGAGAGTTTGATACAACTCTAGTTATCACAGTAGATCACTGTAGGATCCATCATTTGACCAAACAATCCCACTAGAATCTTTTGCATCCAAATGGCCTCACATGCAGCATGACTAGCAACCATGTATTCAACATCTATTGAGCTAAGTGCAGCTGATCTCTATTTCCTGCCAGATCAAGAAACTGCAGCTGAACCAAGGTTGAAGATTCCTCCAGAAGTGCTCTTCCAGTTTGATGGACTCCCTGCCCAATCTGCATCTGTGAAGCCCTGAAGCTTCACTCCCTCTATCCGTCTGTACCACAATCTGAACTGAGATGTGCCTCTGAGGTATCTTAGCACATGCTTCGTTGCCTTCCAAAACAGCTTGGTAGGTTGAACCATAGCTTGACTCAGCTGGTTCACCACAAAGCATAAGTCGGGTCGTGTGTTCACCAAATACATAAGTGAACCCACCAACTGTCGATAAACAGTAGCAGTTACTACGTCACCTGAAGTAGCATCCTCCTTCCTCCAGTTCCCAGCTAGAGGAGTCTGCATGGGCTTGCACTTCTCCATGTGAAAGCGCCTGAGTATCTTATTAGCATACTTGCCTTGAGACACATATACTTCCCTATCTTTCTGCCACACCTCCATGCTTAGAAAGTAGTGCATGAGGCCCATGTCCTTCATCTCGAACTCTCTTGCAAGGTCCTCCTTGCAAGACTGTATCAGCTGAACATCACCCGTCAAAATCAGATCATCGACATAAAGAACAATGATCAATGGTTTACCTTCTACCATGATGTGGTAAAGGTTGGCATCTGCTTCACTCTTGGTGAAGCCCAACCCGGTGAAATAGCTATCGATCCTGGTTTACCAAGCACGGGGTGCTTGTTTCAGCCCATACAAATCCCTCTTGAGTCGACACACATGCGACTCACGATCAAAGGTCTCGAAACCTCTGGCTGCTCAATGTACACCTCCCCCTCAATATTCCCATTGAGGAATGTTGTCTTCACATCCATCTGGTGGATATTCCACCCCATCTGAGCTGATAGTGCCAATATCAATCTAATTGATTAGTACCTTGCTACGGGAGAAAAAGTCTCATTGTAGTCGATCCCCTCAACCTATGAGAAACCCTGGGAAACAAACCTTGCCTTATGTTTCTCAACACTGCCATCAGCTACCTGCTTTACCTTGTAAACCCATCTAGAACTCACCACTGACTTGCCGTGAGGCCTTGGGACAACATCCCACACATTGTTCTGAATGATAGAGTCGTACTCCTCTACCATTGCATCAACCCAGACTGGTTGCTGCACTGCCTCCTCGAATGAAGAAGGTTCGGTTTCTACACACTCTCCAACCAGGGCCAAGTACCCAGTGTACCGCTCGAGTGACCTCCTCTGTTTGCGCTGAGAAGATGGTTGTCCCACATTCTCCCACGCATCCAACATCAACCTGCTAGCTTCCCTTGAGCGTTTCCGCCCATCTCTGGAAGTATCAACATGAGTGGATGTCTGCACTTTCGGATCCTCTGCATGCGGCTACTCCACATCAATCTGAGGCTCCTCCTCCTTAGGAACTGAAAGTTCCTCATCTACATGCAACTTGAGCTCCCTCTCAAGTGATAAGTGCATGGCTTTCTGCTCGTCGAACTTCAGATCCCTGCGTACCACAGTCCTCTGAGTGGAAGGCAGGTACACCCGATAGTTGTGCGGTGTATCCGTGTACCCCACAAGTATTCCCAACTTTCGCTGTTGGGTCTAGCTTCTTCTTGGCATCTTTGGTCACATGATAGTAAACTGATGATCCAAATATTCGGAAGTGACTTACATTAGGTCGCTTCTCGGAATAGGCCTCCATAGGTGTCTTCATCCCCAGTATACGGTGCAGGCTTCTGTTCTACAAGTATATTGTTGTATTGCATGCCTCAGCCCACAAATGCAGTGGTAGGCTTTGGTCATGCAACATCGCTCGAGATGCTCCCACAATCGATCTGTTCTTCCTTTCGGCCACCCCATTCTGTTGTGGGTTATGGGGTGTTGTCAATTCCCGTTTAATACCTTCTGCAGTGCAGAAGCCTTTAAACTGTTGGGAGACATAGTCTCCACCATCGTCACTACGCAAGGCTTTTATTTTCTTTCCAGATTCTTTCTCTGTCAAGGCTTTAAACTCACAAAACCTTAAGAAGGTACGATCCTTCTTTTGCATAAAGTAGATCCAGCGTTTACGAGAAAAATCATCAATAAAAATAACATAATACCTTTGTTTAGCAGTGGAGGCTGTAGAGAAAGGTCCATAAACATCTTAGTGAACTCGCTCCAAGATTTCTCCATCTCTACTGTCTCGATCCGAAAAGGAAGATTTTACATACTTACCCAAGGTACAACCTTTGCATGTAGTCGTCTGCTCAAGTTTTCCCTTGGGTAATCAAGTAGAAATCTGTTGCATAATCTTCAGGGCTCCATGGTGCAAGTGGCCTAGTCTTCTATGTCATAGCTCGCCAACATCTTGGCTCTGCACCATCTCAGCTTTGGAACTCAAAGCAGCACAGTCGTCTACCTCCAGCTTGTAGAGATTCTTGATTCCAATCCCTATTTGCTTTGTCTGTCCAATACCAATATGCCTCATGAATACCTTTCCTTTACTAAAGACTACATCATAGCCTTTATCTTCTAGCATAGCGACAAACACAAGATTCTTCTTCAGACTTGGTACATACTTTACATCATTTAGGGTGAGGGGAGCTCCATGCTCCCTAAACACAACCATACCTTCACCTGAAGTACGGTACTTTCCATCATCGCCCATCTCGAACCGCATCTGGAGATCCTTCTCCTCCAAGGTATTGAAAAGATTCTTGTCACCTGAAATGTGGAATGAGGCTCCACTGTCCAGGTACCACACACATCCCAACATGGATGAAATCATGCATGCGATAAGTGAGAAATCCAGCTCAAACTATGAGGCCAGTGCCTCACCATCAGATCCCTTCGAGGAACCCTTCTTGGATTTCTTCTGTGGACAATTCGTAGCATAATGGCCCACTTCATGACAATGAAAGCATCACACTTTCGATTTGTCAATCTTCTTCCCACCATGGGAAGAACCGGATTTGGGATGGGGCGCCTTCCCTTTCTCTTTCCTCACCTTACTCGCTAAGGCTATATTTTCCTCATCTTCTTGCTTCGATGAGGATCCATCTATGGTGCTTCTTCTTATTTCCTCCTGCATTAGATCCAACCAAAGTCATTCCCAATATGATAGTTTTTCCCTTCCATTAACTGAGTCTTGGTAGCTATGCCAACTATTAGGAAGACCGAGGAGTGCAAGACTCACCATATCATCATCAGCGGTCGTGATCCCTACACTTCCAAGCTCATCCGTGCAGGTGGTGAGATTGTTCAGATATGTAGAGATCGTGTCACCCTTTTCATACTTGATCTTATGAAGCTTGTCTTTTAGCACCAGTTTCCTCTGATCGCTGCTGTTCTGATATAAATATTTCAATTTTTTCCACATTGAAAACAATATCTCCTTCCCATGGAGGCTCGATACAATGTGGTCTCGAACTCCCTCCTGGAGGACTCTCCTTGCTCTAGCCACACATTTCTTCCATTCCGCTAGTTGAGTAGCATCAATCGGCTTGGGGAATTCTTGATCAATGAAGTCCTTTAGACCGTTATCTTCTGACACTGCCTCCATGCGATCCTTCCAGGCTATATAATTCGAGCTGCCATCAAGGGCATGCTCGAGTCTTAAACCACTGAACGCCATAGGTGAAATTGAGATGTGATAAGAACTTGATTTCTATATTCAGGAACCAAACTTTGAACTTCTCCTTCTTGTATACAGTTCTTCACCTTGATCACCTTTGCTCTGATACCATGTAGAAATTCCCACTGTAGATCAATAGATTATGTAATAAACTAAAACACAATACAAGATCTACTTCTACAACACTTTGCAAAAGCTTAATCGAATTGAGCAAGATCAAGAGAACATATAACTGAGAATGAGAAATCAATCACACATAACACATAAGAAATATCACGAGGAAAGCCTCAGCCTAAAACCCCAACTCTGTATTATCATACAAGTGGAAATCTTGTTCAAGTTACAAAAAGAATTAGCTCTCAAGCTATCCTGCTCTCTCTACAATCAAACAATACAACTCATAGACTGAATAGACATAGTATATGTCCTCCTTAATCCCTCCAAGCCTCCTATTTCCTTGCACAATTTTTCTTGGGGTTTAGTGAAGCCACATGTGTGAATTGGCCTCATCACACTCACTAAAACCTCTGATCTAACTGCGCAATCCTCAAGGAAAGAATTCCTTCTGCATGCAAGGAATATTCACAATGGAATATTCTAGCAATTGATAGTACACTGCCCCTCCATCTGATCTCAACTGGGTCTCTGTCTGAACTGACATGCATGAGTTATTTATGAGAGAATACTCAATTATCTGAAGTGCAGTAGTTACATGCATGCAAGCATTAACTAACTGAACTTACATAAATTCAATAAGCTGTTTGAATTAATCTAACTGGACTTGACTCAGTTAACTAAGTCAACTAATTACAACTCAATATTACAACTCACTCCTATCTCTTTAACTGATGGATAAATTCCTCAATTAACGGAGAAACCTTTGCATGTCCCCACATAGACTTCATGTTTGATTTTCCTTAACTAATTAACTCAAGATGAATTAATTAATTAATTTACAAACTACTGCTAAGATCAAATTCGAATTTTACTTCACTATCTTAGTGTAGGGACTGAGTAAAATAGGAAGGTATCCCGAAATGTTATTTATAGAATGCTATTTTTAGCACTTCCATTTTTTCCATCCATTGTTGCTAAGATCAACACTAGCTGAACTGCTATTTTTAGCAATTCTATTTTTAGTATTTCTTGTTGCTATTTTCAACATTTTAGGGTTGAATCATGAGATCTAAACTTGAGAAGGTGTGTCTTGTTATGTCTATAGTTTATTATTTCTCATTTATTATGTTTTTGACTGGTACTTGACATGCATTTTCATATTCTCTATGGATTTTTTAAAGCATGTCCTATCATGTCATGTCTAGAAAATTTTATTTTCAAATTAACTGGTTCAACATTAATTTTCTAAAAACTACTTTTGATTTCATGACCTATAATTTTGTTAGAAATAAATTTTCTATATAATTTTCTTTATCCTTTTTCTTTGTTACACTTCATAATAATGAAACAATTATAAACTATAATATTTCATAAAAATTTAACAACTGATAATACACATTTAAGATCACCTTAAACACCATCATGACTTTAATGGTTCTCACAATTTTCTAGTATTTATTTGATGGCTAAATGTAAAACCTCTATATTTGTTTGCAAATTTTATTTTCAAATTTGTTAAAGACAACACATAAATTTATGGTCTTAAAAAGATTAACTATGTTTTTTCACAACCTAATTTTGTGTAGGGCAACATTATACTCAAAGCTAACTTCAAATGAGGATAAAAGTTATAGCATTTTGTTTTTTAAGATTTTGATAGTGCATTTCATTAAAAAAATCCAAAGTTCAAGTGGATTTAGGGATATACATGTGATAAATTTAAGCGTGTTTTTTTAAGATCATTAGTTAAAATTAAAAAATTGTATAGTATATAATTTTTGAAAATTTTTATTGTTAAAAGATATTTCTTATTTTATAAATAAAAAGGTTTTATGTAATAATTTGATGTTTAAATGATAATAATTTATTTAATATTTTTTTATGATAATTGGTGTAATTTATTTTTATACAAACAGATATATATGTTTAATTAGTTGTCTATACAATCTCATATAATTTCATGTAAAGTAATAAGAAGTAAAAAATATTAATAAGCGATATCAACTTCATATATATATATATATATATAAAGTTGTATAGAATAAAATATGAATGTGGGTTATGAATAAAATATTTTAATATAAATTCATATTGATGTATATTTAAAAATGGAGTTGTCTATAATGCGACTTTTTGGAGATTCCGGTGACGGAATCCGGTGGAAGAAATTGAGGTTAAATCTTGATTTGTTGCAGTTAAAATGGTTTTTTAACTGCATATTTGGATTCAGCACCCTGGAAAACAACCCCTGGGACGCTTTGATTGTACAGAAACTAGCTATCAAACTTGCGATTCCAATAAATTGCTACCGGATTTTGACAGGGAAAACCCACCAGAAAATCTTCCAAAAAGTCGCATTATAGACAACTGCTTTAAAAATATATTAATAATAAAAAAATCATTTCAATGCACATGTTTTGTAATATCTATAACATTCAAAAATAAAAATTTAAATAATGAAACATTATTTTTTGGACTCTAACATAAGTTTCTACTCATGTTAGATCCATGCTTAAGATAAATCTATACTATTAATCTAATTTTATTTTTGAATGATCATTATTTTATACTGACATTATCTTTATTAATATTATCAATTTATTTTATAAAATATATTATACTCAATATATTATAAAATTTATGATGGTTTCATTCACGGGTCTTGGATAAATAGTGATTGGGTGATCTATTAAAACAATCCTTGATGTGAAGTCACTCGTTCAATTCCCCACTCCAATATGTGCGAAAGATACATTTAACATGTTAAAAATGTAATCTTAACCATTTTTTTTATTATTATAATAAATTCATTTTAAAATTCAATAAATATTATTTAAATACCATATTTATCCTTATCCTTCTATTAGGTTTTGTGTTTTATCTTTAAATATCTGAAGATATTAGTTTCTTTAACAAAATAGCTCTCCTTCCATTACTTTTGTGTTTCATATTTTAATTTTGCATGTTCAATATACAGGGGTAAGTGGAGCTGAGCTGGCATTCTAGATATAATAACTATCATCTTCATTTCATCAATTATCCACCGAGTTTAAGCGTCTAATGCCACTTTTTAATAAATAAAAACTATAAAATGTCAAAGTAGTGAATTACATAAAATACAGTTTACAAATTTTTTATTTAAATTTTGAAGCATGAAGGCGACGTCATCATTATCATATGAATTTTACAATGCAGAGGGAATGCAATGAGCCATCCATTGAGCACATAAAGTAGTCTCAACTTTCAAACATCTCATAAATGTACAAAGGTGGTGTTATGACGCTACCGGTATTCATGGAATTCCCTGGAACTATTGCAACTTTTAATCACACGTATCATCCCTCGGACGATAGTTATCTTTGGCTTGATTTTGTTTTGAATGGACACACGCTGGAGGAAGCTGATCAATTCCTATCATCCATGGACAAGGGCCAGGAGAAAACACCAGGGACTTGGAGGTTTTATTCTCATTCTGAGACGCAATTAAATCCGATACCACTGAAACGCTGTTGAACTGGGCCGCTGAGAAATCAAAGAACGTATGCTTGTGGAATGGTATTTCCTGCAGACAACACACAAGAAGAGTAGTCGCCATAATCTTCCTCAATTATAGGGTTCGAAGGTACCCTTTCGCCGTCTCTTGGCAACCTCTTGTTATTGCCCACTTTGAATCTTTTTCATATAATATTTGATAGAAAGAATTTCATCAAGCTTATAGCAATACTGGAATATTAATTGACATCCCCTTTATTTCGCACTGGGTTTTAATCCAAAAGTTTTGTCTAATTGCAGACACCTCAAACGGATTCAATTTCCTTATAACTTTTGAGAGGGACCATACAACAGGATTTGGTCGTGGAGAAGAACCACTGCGCTGCACACCTCTGGTTGGTCTCATCTTTACGCATTTTTTCTTTGAAATGAAATCACAAACACAGATTTGAACCTCTGTACCTGTTCGGATTTGTCAACAATGGCTGTTACATAAATTGCGCAGATACTTGGCTAACTAGTCCAGAGTCATTGTTGAGAAAGAGGAACATGTATTTGCCCTTTCAGACGAATGGTAGGCTCTTAAGGCTTCTTATGCTATTGTTAAGCAAGTATACTCTGTTCATTTCACCAGATATTCCAAACATTTATGATTGCAAATTCTCAGAACTTATCATGGTGAATTTACCATTGGATAAAACCAACACCATAACAAACAAGCTTCAAAGATCCGTTTAGATCAACACCTGCACAACATTATAATAAGTAAATAAGATCTGTGATCAATTCACAAATACAAAAACCATATGAACAATTAAGGGAAACAAAACCCACTGCTCAACATAAAATTCTAAGGTTACTGAAAAAGTGATACGTACATGGAAAATCACAGTCACTGCATTTGCATTTTCCATTAAATCCAGCAGCTTGATAGAGTGATTACGCCCCTAGGGATTCTGGCCCTAGTGATCAAGAAGTGATTACACCGACGAAGATTGTTATAGAAGCTGCAAATGCTGTGTCCATATTCCCATTGAGCAGCACACTGGATACAATTGGCCGAGGAACAATGAACAGAGAAAACTGACATAGATGCTACAAAGCCTCTGTCCAGTTGCTATTGAGTATTAACTGAAACTTTGATGCAAATAGCCAAAGATTGCAAAATATAGAGAAATAAGGGATTAGAATGAGAACAGAGAACTGCCATCGGCTGAAAATCTTAGTTGAACTCTCAAATCAGTAGTTGCTTTAGCTATTCTGCCACAGATTATTTGCATATAGATTTATGGTCAACTCATGATGGCTTCTTATGTCTTGTTATTGAGGCTACTTCTACCCAGGCTTAAGAATGCCAACTAACTCAAATTTGCAATGGCTTCACCCGTGCAGTCCTTAAAACCAAGTGCCCATACAGCATCAGATCTGTTATTTATATAGCAGTATCAATGTAATGGTGGTATCCATTGAATGAATCCACAAAAACTATCCAAAAATTACAAATCTGGGGTTAAAGATGAGTTCGATCTAACTGGATCCAACTCAAACAGATACAGAGAATGAAGATGGGTTCAGCAACTCAAACAAGTTGAAATACTTCCACTAATACCATTAATAGGATGGACCCTCTCCAACTTATATATACAAAAGTTTCATCCATTGAAGGTGAGCACAATTAGACATTGCTCTTGAAATAAAACTCCACAGCGAACTAAAACTGAGTTCCCGTAATCCCCAGGAGAGCTTTATGCTACACAAACTCTGATGGAATTCTTTCATTGTGAAATATTTTTTATGAGAACGATTAGGAGTGAGCAATAGCTAGAGGTTATCAAGAAATGGGGAAAGGGTACCCTCCACTCCTAATTGCGAAAAGATTATGGGGACCACTTCTTCGGTGTGGTTTGTGCACCAAATACCATTCAACGGACATGCGTTCTATGAGTTATCAGCAGTAAATTTGGACATCAATCCAGTTGAATCAAATTTAACTGTCTTTCTGAAGGACAAAAGAACCTCCGCATCTCTGAATTTCTCAAACCACCCGCGTCCTGTTGAAACATTAATTTCACCTGCGGTCATTAACTCTAGCAAAACCACTTCAGAAAACCGCTGATCTTTATCGCACCACCTTTCACGCAATGTGGTTTCTGTCAGAAGGCCTCCGACACAATCCGCTTCAGCCATGCGTCCACAGTACGAACCCAAAACTGTCCATCTCCCGGACATTAAAAATCGTTTGGATTGTGTGGCTGAAGTTTGCGAAATGCGTCCGATCAAGTCAACGGACATGGATCTTTGTCAACCTGCCTGAACCTTATTTCCTGACCATGCACGTGAAGGAATTAATGTAATTAATGGTGTTTCGTAAATTGTAAGAAAAAGTTGGAACTGGGGTTTGCAGCATCGAGGAATGAAAAACTAGAGGTTTGCACAACAGTGCAAGGGTGAAGGTAAATAAAACGCAGACAAAGACTTTGTAATGTAATGAAATGGTGTATAACGCATAGGAGTGAGAAACATAAAAAAACCCAGGGTTGAAATGTAATTTTTGTGTATTGCTCAAACGAAGGGAAGCAAGAGCCAATGTAGAATGACTGTGTGAGTTTTTATTTTTGAGATTGAAATGAAATGTAAGAAATTTTTACAGTATATGTAAGAATTTTGTTTTACAGTTGTAAATGTAAAAGCCCTTTTTTACAGCAGTAAATGTGAATGAAGATTTTATACAGCAGTGTAAAAATCATTTGTAAAAGAGGCAGAGTATTTAGTTTTTGGTAAAAGTTTTGGTGAATCCATCTGAGAAAGAGGAAGAAATATGTATCAGGCATTTTATTAATGAATATAAATGTTTTATGGGTGTGAAAAATCTCTGTTCTCAGAAAACAATTTAGCTTCCCTGTGTAAAAGATCCTGTGGCAGAAACAGAGCATTTTCTCTGTTCTTTCTTTTGTGTTTGAAATTACCAAAAATCCCCAACCATGGTATTAGAGCAGATCCAGGCTCTTTGAAGGCGTCAAAGAAGCTGAAGGAAGGAGTTTTTTTTGCTGCAACAACTTCTCCAGCAGAGTGAAGTCTCAGGCAAAAGAATCCAAGGTATTTCTTAGATTAATTTTTTGTGTTGTTGTTGAAGAAACAGTCAGTCATTTTAAATACATAGTCAGGTATTTGAAGCATAGTTAAGAATGGCAAGGTCAATGAAGAAAGTCACCAATCCTGCTAAAAATGTTTCTCCCTCTGCTACTAAAATAGAAGACAATCTATTTGAAAGAATTCTATTTGAGGCTCCAAGGTTCAATGGGAACTTTTATATATGGGAAATAAAAATGAGGACTTTCTTAAAGTCTCAAGGGATTGAAATTTGAGAATCAGTGACTGATGATAGCAAGATGGATAGAGAATCCAAGGAGTACAATGCACAAGCAGCAAAGACAATCTTGGATGGACTACCTGATTCTGTAAAGAAGAATCTAGGGGGATATTCATCAGCAAAGGATATATGGGACAGACTTCATTACCTTCACGCAATGAGAGCACTGACCATGACCATCAGTGAAGAAGGAAATTCTAAGCCCATCATAGAAGCTGAAAATGAGAAGGTTGACCTCATCAAGCTTCAACTACAAGAAAGGGATGAGGAGCTCGCCAAGCTTAAGAAGGAACTTGATCAAAGCAAAAGGAAGCATTATGAAGAAGTCATATCCATGAAAAATCAATTGAATAAAGCAAAGAAACAGGAAGATACCTTGTCAAGTCAACTTGAACAAAGGCACAAGAGAGTGAACAAACTTGTAGAAGAGATTGGACAATACAAGGTAGAGGTCTCCTTTCTTAAGTCTCAATTGCAAGAAGCCAGGAAACAGGCACAAGAAGCTGAGAAGAAAATGGAGAGCAGTCAGGCAAAGAATGAAGAAATGAAGTCAGATATTATCTCCCTTAAAATAGTAGCAGCTGAAGCTACTCGTAGCAAGGAAGAAACTGAGGAACAACTTACAAAGAAGAACAATGAGTGTGAAATATTGGAAAAAGAGATTGTCCTCCTAAAGAAAAAGGTTGAAGGGATGAACCAAATCATGAAGAGCTCTCAAGCCTTGGATGACATGCTCAGCTATCACAGATCTCCATCTGATAAATCAGGACTTGGGTATGTAGGTGAACCCTCAAGCAAGAATGAAAATGCTTTAAGCAAAGGAGATGTGAAGAAGGCATAAAGAAATTATGATGCTCCTAGTTCCAACAAAAGCAAGGAGAAAGATCAAGGCTACAATAAAAGAAATCCTACTCCAAGTAGAAAACCAGCTCCAAGAATAAATATTGATGATGTCAAAGAGGCAAGAGGCAATGGTTATCATCAAAGGATCTCAAGGCAAAAAGGCTTCAGAAGTACATCAAGGAAACCTCCATCTCCCAGGTACCAAAGTTCATTTTTTGGTTATTGTTATTCTTGTTCAAACTTTGGTCATATGGCAAAAGACTGTAGAGCATTTCATAGAGATAGATGTTATGGTCTCCGACAACCTCCAAGAAAGAATTTTACAGGAAGAAATCATGAAACCTTATTCATGAACAATGTAGAATGTTTCAAGTGTCATAACATTGGGCATATGGCACATGATTGTAACTTAACATGGGCTCTTACACAAGGTAGACCCATGCAAAAGAAGAAAGTTACACAAGTATGGAGAAGGAAGGAAATACAGTCTGAAAGTCCCTTGAGCTCTCTAGTCGATCTAAGTTTTTTTTAGAAGACTTTGCCAAAAGGAGATGATGCATACACTTAGGGGGCATACACTTAGGGGGAGCCTGTAATTCTTGATCATTATTGCTGAACCAGATTAACAGTCATTCTTTGATGAAAATCTTCTTATAGGGGAGAGATATGAAATTAAATCTGCCATAAATGCAGAGAAGAAAAGTCTGCAGGGCATGGAGATTGTGTGGAGCGAAATTTTTGTTTGACCTCTGTATGTCTGGTAAAACCGTATGTAAACCTGACTGAATTAATTCCTCACCATGCTGACGTAGTAAATGAATTTATTATGGCCGTAGAGTTATTGGTAAAGTTCTTAAGTTTATTTGTTTTTACACGGCATGTAATATGGTAATGTAAATGGAGAGAACCCGACAGCAAATAAAGAAAGGGGAATGAAATGAACAGAAGTGCGAAGAGGGTAAAAACAGGGGTTGCATGAAATTTTTTTGTTGTTGCATTGTAATGCATTACACACAGAAGTGTGAGGTAAGTTTTCTTTATTGTTCAAAGTAATGTAATGAAAGTGAAGGCGCAGCAGCGCGATAAGGAAAAGGGGAAGAAACGCACAACAGTGTGAAACAAAATGCAGCAGAAGGTGAGTAAAATCAAAAATAAAATGAAATGAAGAATTTACACAGCAGAGTAAAATGAAGGAGGAGCATGTAATGTAGAAAATGGAAGCACGCATTAGTGCAATCATGAAATTTTTCACACAGCAGTGAAAAGGGTAATGTAAGTCTTGTTTTTGTTGTTGGAGAATATGTAGTAAAAACACACAGCAGTGTGAATATGAAAAATGCAGCAGCATGAAGATTTTTTGTTGAAGAAACGAAATGTAATGAGCAGCAGCACATGTAAAAGAAATTTTTCTTTACAGCAGTAAATGTAAGTGCAGTGAGTGTGTTGTTCATTGAACAGAAATGCAATATATGCAACAGCAGTGAATGTAAGAAATATTTACACACAGCAGTGTAAATTTGTAAGCTGGGAGAGAGCAATTGTTCCAAAAGAGACAGAGTATTTTGTTTTTGAAAAATGCATAGCAGTGCAGACACAGCAGTGCTTCAGCAGTGTTAATTTTGAAGACAGAGAGAGAGTATTCTTCAGAAGAGACAGTGAAGTTTATTTTGTTTTGGAACTGCACTTGAAGCATTCTTTTGGTGAATCCCTCTGTTAAAGAGGAAGATGCTCTTCAGTATAATCTCCAGTGAATCCCTCTGTTAAGAGGAAGATCTATTGTCTTTGATGAATCCCTCTGTCAAGAGAAAGATGCTTTTTAGCATAGACTGGTAAATCCCTCTGGTCAATAGGAAGATGCTCTTCAGCATAATCTCTGGTGAATCCCTCTTTGTGAGGAAGACTCTTTTGTAACAACAGTTTTGTAATCTCTCTGTTAAGAGGAAGACCTTTTTTTTGTAACAGGCAGCAAAAAGGATTCTGAGTTATGTTAAAGGTACTAAAAGGTTTGACATTTTATATACTGTCTCAGAATGTTCAGATTTAGTTGGATACACTGATCGTGAATCCCTCTGTTAAGAGGAAGATCTATTGTCTTTGATGAATCCCTCTGTCAAGAGGAAGATGCTTTTTAGCATAGACTGGTAAATCCCTCTGGTCAATAGGAAGATGCTCTTCAGCATAATCTCTGGTGAATCCCTCTTTGTGAGGAAGACTCTTTTGTAACAACAGTTTTGTAATCCCTCTGTTAAGAGGAAGACCTTTTTTTTGTAACAGGCAGCAAAAAGGATTCTGAGTTATGTTAAAGGTACTAAAAGGTTTGACATTTTATATACTGTCTCAGAATGTTCAGATTTAGTTGGATACACTGATAGTGATTGGGCTGGAAGTGTAGATGATCGGAAAAGCACTTCCGGTTATGTTTTTCACATGAGTTCAGGAGCCATTTCATGGGCTTCTAAGAAGCAGTCCATTGTGGCGTTGTCTACAACAGAGGCAGAATATGTGGCAGCTACAACAGCAACATGTCAAGCAGTTTGGATGAGAAGGATGTTGAGGTGCTTGAGCCAAGAGCAGGCAAAAGCAACAGTGATTTGTCTTAGAACATTGGAGGACTCAGGAACAGGTTGCAGACATTTTGACCAAGCCACTGGACCAGAAAAGCTTTGAATTTTTGAGAAAATGTTTGGGTATGACTGAATGCCCAGCAGCTGAAATTAAAGGGGAGTGTTGAAACATTAATTTCACCTGCGGTCATTAACTCCAGCAAAACCACTTCAGAAAACGGCTGATCTTTATCGCACCACCTTTCGCGCAATGTGGTTTCTGTCAGAGGGCCTCCGACACAATCCGCTCCAGCCACGCGTCCACTGTACGAACACAAAACTGCCCATCTCCCGGACGTTAAAAATCGTTTGGTTTGTGTGGCTGAAGTTTGTGAAATGCGTCCGATCAAGTCAACGAACATGGATCTTTGTCAACCTGCCTGAACCTTATTCCCTAACCGGGCACGTGAAGGAATTAATGTAATTAATGGTGTTTCGTAAATTGTAAGAAAAAGTTGGTAAGTGTTTTAATTTTTGTTTGCACGGATGTAAAGCGAATTAAAGAATGGTATGGGCAAGTCAACGCCCTAATTTTAATGCTTTTGATATATGTTTTTTTGTGTGAGTGTGCTCAATTTTTGTATATGAATTGAGCATTTCACAAGGAGATAAAAAGGGAAAAGGGTTCGGAGCAGTAAAAAAAAACCAAGGGCGAATGCACACCAGTCTTGACTTCTTTGTATTGAAGTTGACTTATTTGTATTGAGATATGCGCGGGTTGAAGAGATGTTTTTGCAGCAGGAAATGAAAACCTAGGAGAGCATAGCAGTGCGGAACCAGAGCAGGGTTGCGAAACCAGAGTGAGGATTAATTTTCAAATGAAGACATTTTGAAATACGCAACAGTGTGATTAATTTTGTAATGGCTTGTGTGCTGGAGATTTTGAAATATTCAGGGAACGCATAATGTAATTTTTTTGGTATTACAAAAGCATATGTAAATTTTTTTTACAGCAGTAAATCTTTGCAAGAAATTTTTACTTTTATAGCAGTAAATGTGAAAGAAGATTTTACACAACAGTGAAAAATCATTTGTAAAAGAAGCATAGTATTTTGTTTTTGGTAAAAGTTTTTGGTGAAACCTTCTGAGAAAGAGGAAGAAATGTGTATCAGGGTTTTATTAATGAATATAAAAGTTTTATGGGTGTGAAAAATCTCTGTTCTCAGGAATTTCTTTTAAGCTTCCCTGTGCAAAAGATCCCGAGGAGTTAATTTGTATTTGAAATTACCAGAAATTTCCAACACGTCCATAGATAATATGAATTAACAAACTTTCTCGAGCGTGCGTTCATTCAAACAAATTCAACACAAGAAAACTGGCACCCAAGAGCTCATACAGATCATCATATAAACGATCTTCTTAATCATCTGAATATGGCTTCTTAGAGCGACTAATAGTTGCAGCAGTAAAAGTGGTTGCAGCCATGGCCGAGGCCATGACCACAAACCACAGCAGCAGAATAAGAAAACCTCGAACTACATTGAGTCGTGAGTTCCATATGTTTGTATGTCTATAAATAGATACAAATCTCATAAGGACTCTGTCGTGGCGCGTGGGTGGTCCACATGAGTTGTATCTCATGAGGTGTAGAATGCTAAATTAACTTTTTGACACACACCTCAAATTGCGAAAGAAAACCCACTGCCTTACTGTAGCTGAAGAGCCGGCAGCTTTATTTTCTAAATATGCTGGGAAGTGTTTTTTAGAGGAGGAATTGTCAGGTGGTTAAAAGTAGCTAGAATTTCAGTAAAAAATTTCAAAAAAATCTTGTATTGGTAATGTTCGAATTATATTTTAATAATAAAAATAAATTTGGTACTATCAAAAATTCCTGAACACTTTGAAATTTTAAAATTTTAAAATTATAATTTAAATTTACAGAAATCATTACTAAAATTTTATCAAATCTTACCTAAAATTTCCATGATTTTCAAAAAAGAAAAAGCAGTGGACTCAATTCCACGCGTGCTGAAAAGTCGAATTTGAGTGGTTGATCTGCCCACGGAATTTGAATAGCAGATATGATGGCAAACCTTTTTTTTTTTTATCTTTTCCTTTATGATGGTGGAATTCCACGTTGCAAGTGGGATAGGAAAAGAAAAAAGTGATATGGACACCAAGATCCCCATTCAAAGGCGGTGTGTCTTAAATTGTCACTATGAGTTCAAACCAGGGTTGGAAATCGATGGGTAAATTATTTATGATGGGCTGATTTGTTTATTAAATATAATAAAAAGAATTTGAAAAATTAATAATTAATTAGTAATGTTATTTTTATATTTTAATAATTGTTATTTTTATTAATTAGATTTAAAAATGATTTTTTAATTAATAAAAATATAGTATATATATTTTTAAATATTATTTTAAATTGATTGAGTAGAGAGATTTATTTTACAATCTCGTGTGAGGATGCGTAATTTAGTCTATTTTTAATTGGAATTGACACATATCTTTTAAAAATACTTTAAATGAAAAACATTGTTATTTATAATAAAAATATAAATAATTATACATATTTGGTTAGTTTTAATTAAAAATAGTGTAAAACATTAATAATAATGTTACTATTTTGCTTACTTGGTTGATATTTCACTTTTATTCTTTGAATAATAAACAAAATATTTTGATTTATGTTAAATAATATTATTTTATATAACTTACTTAAAACAGTTGAATCTCAAAAAATGATATCTAATATATAAACTAATTAAAATTCAAAAAAAAATTCTATTTCTCTTATAAATATTTCAATATAAAACTTAAATAAATTATTAAAATATCTATATTAACTAACATATTTCAATATTATACGCTGCGTTAATCTTTATTTTAGAAAAATATTTTAATATTGAAAATGAAAAAATAATTTAAAAAAACTATAAAGTAAAATTACACCCGTGTGTAAAATTGTACTAGAGTGTTTCAATGAAGAGACAATTTATTTCACAATTCAATGCTCTTATTCTACCAGTAAGAAGTTTTGTCAAGCCCACCGTAACGTATCGTTGTCATTTAAGATCAGACAAGTTCAACGAATAATTGCTATATTGAAAACGAGGTATTATTTCAGGTTGGCGTGTATATAAATAATAAGGTAATTTTGGAAGGAGTTTTTTTTTCTAAATTGGATTTTTTTTGTGAGTTATGATTTAGGTAAAAAAAATTTGGATAAATTATATTGATAATTTATTTTATTTTTTTAATATTAATAATAATTTGTTGTAATTATAATTTATTTTGGATCCATATATGTATATTTTTTTGAATTAAGTTAAAAATTATCAAGATGTCTTGTAAATATGTTTAGGTTTATTAGATTTTTTTGGGTGTGCTTAGTTTTTACTTTAAAATTAGATAATAATAATAATAAAAATTAGTTTTTAATTTTATATTTAAATTAAAAAATTATTTCATTTAAAATAATTATAATAATATATATTTTAAAAATTTATGTTTAAATTTTAAAGTCTTTAAAAAAATATAATTAAAAAAATATTTTGAAGAAACAATAAATATTATAATTTTTTTAAAATATCATATTCATGTGTCACTATTATCAAGTGATAGATATTCAATAATCTTGAGGATGAATGTAAATTATAAATAAGATTTATGATTCAACCTCTACTACTTATTTTTGTTATTTAACCTATCTAGATCCATTTTAACTCTTGATATCTCTCAAGGTGCAAATCATAATATGTATATTATGCTTTTTTTAAACTAAAAAGTTATTCGTAATTTTATTAATTAAAAAAATGTAACAATGTAACAAATTTGAATTTTATTACTTTTAGCTTTTTATGGCCACTACAACATCTCCCTTGGGCTCTATATTAATTTTAAGATATATGTAAATGTTTATCAATTTAAGTATTATAAATTGGACATATTAATATAACTTCAACATATTAAGCCGGCATATAAAAATGTTTACAAACTTTCTGACATTACATCTACACATTACCCCTATAATGGGTTTTTTTTTCAGTACTACCCCTATAATGGGTTGTAAGCAAAAATTAAAAACATTTCAATTCTTATTAGCTATTATTTATTTGTTAATAAGGCATACTACTAACACTTTATCGGTATATCATGGTTTTAAGTTTTAATTAATGAAAAATTAATGTAACGACTAAATGACAAATTTCACATAAACTTATAAATTATATCGCAATTTAAAATAGACATATTTTTTTTAATACTATACACATGTGATACATCTACAATCATATGGATTATGAATATCAGCCTATAGTGACCTTTGAGCACTTTACATTTATGCATTCAATGATATTTATGAAGGTAATAAACCTATCGTATATGATTGTGAATGAGTCTTTTAATAATCAGGTGGATGGATCCATTCGAGGATACTCTGACATTAATGAACACAGCTACCCATGGCATGACTCGCTTGGTTGGAATTTGCATGTGGCAACACAGTGGCGAGCAGCCTGACTGAGGTGAGGTACTGATGTCCTATACCGCCATATGGATTTCTCTGGCATCGTCAATCTTCTGATGTCGATCTGACAGTGGAAACATGGCTAGACTCCATTTCCTTAACTGCCCTCTCGCATTCACTACTCTGGTGGTTCATTGTTACTGTTGCCTGGGTCTCTCGCTCTGCTCTGTTGTGGTCGAAATTTTCTCCAGTGTTCCTCGTTGCGCATGGGTGCTCTCGTTTGGAAAAGAGATGAAGACGACACCTTTCGGAGCAGGTATATCAGCAGTCTTAACGTTTAGAGGGCTTATTTGCTCAGCCTTGAGGGTTTTAAGACCGATGCGGGGTTTTCATCTACATACTTGTTCTAAAGTTTGACATCGATATACATGCATGGCTCTAGAGGTTATAGAGATGGCGAAAGACAGCCAACGCTCTGAGGCACCAGAAAAAAGGTAACATTTGCTACAGCCATAACTTACTGCGATTCCTTTTTATAATCTCACTATTGATTTAATGTATTTTTTTAATCCCAGCTTATGGTTTCGCTACTAAAACCCTTCATCATTTTTGCAGGTTATCACTTCAGCATGCAGAAGTCTCAACTCCAAGTAAGAAACCCTATCCTCATTAACAAATTAATATTACGCCAGAAGGGCTAATCTCGGTATTACATTTACTTATTCATGGCATTTTATTATAGGTAAGAATCTTACGGGGAATCTAAAGTTTGGGTCTGCGGCCATTAGATTCGTAAGGGTTTACAACCTTCCGTCATTTTACAGGTTGGTGGTGAGACCTTGGTAGTCTATTTCGGCCTGCCATTTTAGGGTTTCACGGAGGGTTTTTATCTTTAGAAGTTAGATTAAGAGAAGCACACATAACTGCTCTTTTTGATTTAAGTTATTCCAATGACAAGCTCTGGCTGTCGAATCTTTATTTTGGATGCAAATTTTAAATGCATTTATTTTGTGACGAGTACTGTGATTTGAGTTTGGTTTAAAGAGAGGACGGATGTATTCCTTTTTTTAATGCACACAAGGGCCGACAATACCTCTAGGTGGCCTCTCAGATAATATTTAATGTTTTTCTTTAGTCACTGACAACCGTTAAGTTATGTAGACTTACTATTGATACAATTGTTAGTATGATATATTCATTTTTGTCTCAATACTACAGAGTTCAAGTCATGTGACCTTAATCGTATGCACGCTATATATATATATATATATATATATATATATATATATATATATATATATATATATATATATATATATATATATATATATATTCGGATAAGAGACTCTGTCCAACTCATTTATAACAATTTATTGTATATACCTGAGTTTATTCATTACGTAGAACCCTATGGGAAAAGATTACCCGAGGGTTGTTACAGTAATGATATATAATGAATTTGTTCTTTACTTAAATCCGAATAGGAGAATTGTTTAATCCTGAATTCAACCTTTTAAACTGCTGAGTTTAAGAATATCTATGTTTATTCTGGAGTCTGTCAGAAGATATTTGTAACTGCTCTGTTTTACTATTAGATTATATTTGGTAAAAATTATCTCCTATTTCAGATTTGCAAACAATTAATTCCACTATGTCAGCTCTGCTATCCATCATATATTTCAGGGTTTTTACACAACAGTGAACCCTCTACTTTGTCATTAGTCTAACCTGCAAATTAATGATAACATTTGTGATCTAGCAACTTAAACAACATTCTATATTACACATTCATCTTAAACAACATTCTATATTACGCAATTTATGATCCTGTCAGTCTGGAGAAAAACACACAGACTAGTACTAAATCTTGGAGGTCCTTTATCTTACTTACTTGTTATCCTGTAGATAATAATAACAATAATAATACTGTTCAGAAAGTCTCTCCTCCCATCCACAAGTCTGGAAATCTCGTCCAGACTCTCCCCCGAGCACTTTCTACCTTCCACACTGGATTATATCTAGTTACAGTCAGTACCATAGGCCTCGGGACTACTGTCAAGCCTCTATCTCAATACTCTCTGTTCACTGTATTGAGCAACCTTCCAACTAGTTTGTTCCATTACCCCTCTCTATATTTCCTTTTTCAGGTGGAGGGTAACCATTTCTTTTAACTAAAACAAAACAGTTTCTTTCTTGTTAAAGTAGTGTCACCAATCATTTAGGTAATCACAAGATAACCATAACAAATGTTTCTTGGCCTTCCAGCCTCAGTCATTTAATGTTAAACATCAAAATGAATTAAAACTTAAATTAACATCTAGTGAAGATTTACTTAGTAATTCTCAGTAATTGTAATGCAATTTTTGGGTGTTACATCTCCCCCCCATATGAGGAACACCATCCCTGGTGTTCTATCTTCCTTTAAAAAGTGATGTCGGATAAGCCTTTCGCATAAATTCCTCCTCTTCCCAAGTGGCCTCTTTCAGGCCAAAGTGCTTCCATTGCACTTTAACCTGGGTGATGGCTTGCTTCTGGAAGTTGGTTTCTCTTTGATCGAGAATACGAAGCGGTTCTACCAGGAACTCTCCTTCTGGTTCGACCTGAATATTTTCCCAGTCAATAATGTACTGAGGGTTATACACATACTTTTTAAAAAAAGATACGTGAAATACATTGTGGACCTGAATGTGGCTTGGTAGCACAAGCTTGTAGGCCACCGATCCAACTCATTCCAAAACTTGAAATGGGCTACAATAGCGAGGTGCTAATTTAGCACAACCCTGTCATTGCAATGAACTTCTCTGGGGCTTCACTCTTAAATAAATGTGATCTCCTGGTTGAAATTCCTTGTAGGTCCTCTTTTTATCTGCATATATTTTCTGTCTATCTTGGGTTGCCCTCAAATTTTGTCAAATATTCCTCACGGTCTCCATTTCTGCTAGCATGTCAGGACCCAGTGCGAACTTATTAGTTGGATTATTCTAGTCTATGGGCACTCTGCACTTCCTCCCATACAACACCTCGAAGGGGCTCATGCCTAGCAATTCGTGGTGTCCATTATTATATGCAAATTCCAATAAATAGAGGTAATCCTCCCACTTATGTGGTTGTTGCATCACAAACATGTGTATCATGTCTTCCAATACCTACTTTATTCGTTCAGTCTGTCCATCCATTTGGGGATGGTAAGTGGTACTAAATTGGACCTGAGTACCTAAGCCCGAAAAGAGAGTTTTCGAGAAGGTGGAATTAAATTTCATGTCCCTATTCGAAATCACTACTTTGGGTATCCCATGTAGGCAGTAGATTTCCTTCATAAATATGTCTATAATTTCCATAGTTTTGTATGTGGACTTCACCGGTATGAAGTGAGTTGTTTTACTCAATTTGTCAACTACCACCATAATTGAATCTTGCTGCTTCTTTGTGCGCGGTAAGCCAGTAATGAAATCTAAGGATATAGTCTCCCATTTCCATTCCGGAATGGACAATGGTTACAATAACCCGGCGGGATGTTGGTGTTCTGCCTTAACCAGCTAACAACCCAAACATTTGGACAAATATTCTGTAATACCCTTCCTCAATCCAGGCCAAAAGTACCCTTTTCTGATGGCTGAAAACATTTTTGGATAACCAGGATGGCCAGCACAAGGCTTCCTATGAAACTCATCCAACACAAAAAGTTTAACCGAACTTTGGTTAGGGACGTAAATTCTGTTCTTAAGGGTAAGGAGATTATCAGAATTTATTTCAAATTCTGATTTTTCATTTTTCAGCAAAGCTTCTTTTGCTTGTTTCCAAAGGAAGGAATACTCCAGATCTCTGTTAGCTGCTTCTTTTATGATTTCAGGAATGTTTGAACTTACTTGGCTCATCTGAACCTCATAGATATAATGTAACTTTTTTCTTAGTGCATCAGCAACACGATTTTCCTTCCCTTTTAAATGTTTCATTTCAAAATCGAATTCACTCAGAAAGGCTGTCCATCTGGCCTGTCGAGCGTTCAAGCTAGACTGGCTAAAAAAAATATTGTAAGGCTACTATGATCTGTTAGCGGCAAAAATTTCTTCCCAAGCAGGTAATGTTACCACATTTTAAGTGCATGCACCACTGCTGTCAACTCCAGATCATAGGCTGAATATCGTTGTTCATATTCCTTCAATTTTTGAGATTCGTAAGCAATCACCTTTCCTTCTTGTGTTAGCACGCCACCAACGCCTTCTTTGCTTGCATCTATGTAAACCACGAAATACTTTTCCGGATCTGCCACTTTTAACACTCGTGCGATGGTGAGTAGATTTTTTAGTTTTTAAAAGCTCTGCTAACACTCCACTGTCCAGTGGAAAGCGCACCCCTTTTTCTATAAGGAGGTCATGGGAAAGGTGATTTTTGAAAATCCCTCAATAAATCTATGGTAGTACCCAGCTAAGCCCAAGAATGATCGGATATCAGCGAAATTCTTTGGAGCTATCCATTCCATGATTGTTTTGATCTTTTCTAGATCCACTGCAATGCCATCTGCTAATATAACATGACCCAAGTACTGGATCTGATCCTTGAAAAAGTCACATTTGCTGAATTTGGCATATAACTGATTTTCCCTTAATGTTTGTAATATTATTTTTAGATTTTCTTTATGCTCCTCCTGACTCTTAGAATATATTAAGATATCATCTATGAAAATCAGCACAAATTTGTCAAGGCATGGATGGAAAATACCATGCATCAAACTCATGAATGTGGCGGGGGCGTTGGTAAGGTCAAACGACAATACCATGAACTCGTAATGACCATAGCGAGTGTGGAATGTTGTCTTGTAAATATCCTCCTCCTTTATCCTTATTTGATGATAACTGGACCTTAAATCAATTTTCGAAAATACCTTAGCTCCTTGTACCTAGTCAAAAAGCTCATCAATACTTGGTAATGGATACTTATTCTTGATGGTTAGTTTGTTTAGTTTTCGATAATCGATGCATAACCTTAGGGTCCCATCCTTTTTCTGTATGAATAAAATGGGGGCTCCCCAAGGGGACACACTGGGCTGGATATACTTTTTATCTAAAAGCTCCTGAAGTTGCATTTTGAGTTCTGTTAATTCAGGTATGCTCATGCGATAAGGGGCTCTAGATATAGGAGCTGCACCCAGAATTAACTCAATGGTGAAGTCAATGTCACACTTTGGTGGTAGACCTGAAATGGATTCTGGAAACACATCAACGGATTCCTGAATAACAGGAATATTTTCCAGAGAGGTCATCTTATTTTTAGTGTTTGTAAATCCCACCTGAACATCATATATTTGGAAACCTTTTCTAATACATCTTCTTAGCTGGCTAGCAGTAATGGGACGTAACTTGGTATTAGTTTTAATGCCTCGGAGTTCATCCGTTTTGCCCGATTCAGCAATAAAACTAACAGTTTTCTTTTTGCAGTCCACTAAGGACCAACACTTTTCTAACCAGTCCATCTTAATTAATATGTCATAAGAACCCAAAGGCAGTATGTTAAGGTCTACGTAAATAGGTTGTCCCGAAATCATTATGGGACAACGTTCTTTCTTTGTAGTTACCCTTCTCTTAGTTTCCATGGCTAGTTGAACTAACCATGGTTTTGAAAATTTACTTCTCGGAAATATATATTTATCTACCACCTTAGGACTAACGTAGCTTAAGCTAGCGCCTGGGTCAAATAAAACGGGGAAAGGTTTCTTAGCAATCATACCTTCACATTCGATCATGGTGGGCTGAAATTTTGCCTAATGATCATCCAGGGAAGCATTAATTATGGGCATGCTCCTTGCCACGTCTCCCACCATGGAATCCTCTTGCCTATTTGATAACTGTTCTGTTCTTTCTTTATGCGGAGAGTTTTTGTAGTAGTGTGATTCTCCGCATCCCCATCACTATAGTGGAAGTTCATTTACAGATTTATCAGCTCCTTCTGAATGTCTGTTTTTTGGATAAGCCATCTTAGGTTGATTCCTTGTTGGAAATCTATTGAGGGGCTTTTGCTTTACATTTCTGCTACCTATAAATCTGGACTGTTTGCTTGGAGGTAGACTTTTGCATTTCCTATTTAAATTTCCCTTGGGTCCTTCATTCTTTTGTTTCATTTGTTGATAGCAGATGTGGGCTTTCCACACAACGTTATCCATTGTCTTGGGTTAATCAAACTCTAATTTCTCTTTCATAAAAATGGGCAAACTGTCGATGAAGCGCTAAATTTTGGCATTTTCTTCTTGCATGTAAGGCACATAACGTAGCAGGGAGGTAAAGTATGTCACGTACTCATCGATGGTTAAGGTTCCCAACCTTAACTCATGGAATTCCTTTTCCTTCTCATCGTAATAACGCTCCGTTAAATACTTATCTTTGAAATGCTTTTGGAATTCATGCCAGGTAACTTCCTCTTCATTGATTTTCCTTACTGTTTTGATTTCTTCCCACCACAAGGTGGCCTTTCCTCTTAACTGATAAACCGCTAATCTTGCTTTCAGTTTATTTGTGTACTCATAAATATGGAAATATTTTCCCATGTCAATGGGCCAAGCTTCTGCTGCCTCTTCCGATTCCCTTTAAAAAGAGATGGCTTAATCTTTTTAAATTCACCTTGCAATTCAGTTTTTTGTATTTTGGTTTTTCGCTATTCAGATACATTGTCTGAGCGCCCTTCTTCACCTTCCCCTTGTTTCTCAGAGGATTCAATGTTTTCCTCTCCATGATGCGTTGTTTGGGTCTTCTCTTGGTCTTCAACACTAGGATCTAGATGTCGTTGATTTTGTTTATTGGAAATACTTCTTAGTATCCTCTCCTGTTCTTCGCGTAATCTTTTATTATCTGATCTTAAATTCATCATTTCAGCACGCAACTACTGAATAGTTTCTAATAATGCTGCATTAGCATGTCGTGATTCTTTTCCTAGCTATATCCATATGTTAGGATTAGCGTTTACGTATGTAGTTTCGGGTGAACCGGTTGGCTGAGGGATCCCTTGCATTTTTCCTTGTCTCTTTTGTTGGTGTGATCTTTATTTATTAACTGTTTCACACATAAATTTGTTTAATTATAAGAAAGAAAAAAACTGAAGCAAAATTATTTTCCTGTACATGTTTGTTCCCAAAGAGTCGCAGTGCACAAACCTAAGCTCTGATACCATTTGTAACGAATAAATGAAAAATTTCACATAAACTTATAAATTATATCGCAATTTAAAATAGACATTTTTTTTAATATTATACACCTGCGATACATCTACAATCATAAGGATTATGAATATCAGCCTATGGTGACCTTTTAGCACTTTACATATATGCATTCAATGATATTTATGAAGGTAATAACCCATCGTATATGATTGCGAATGAGTCTTTTAATAATCAGGTGGATGGATCCATTCGGGTATACTATGACATTAATGAACACAACTACCCATGGCATGACTCGCTTGGTTAGCATTCACATGTGGCAACACACGGTGAGAAGCCTGACCGAGGTGAGGTATTGATGTCCTATACCGCCATATGGCTTGCTCCGACATCGTCAATATTCTGCTCTCGATCTGATGGTGGAAACATGGCTAGAGTCTATTTCCCTAACTACCCTCTCGCATCCGTTACTCTGGTGGTTCATTGTTATTTCTACCTAGGTCTCTTGCTTTGCTCTGCTGTCATCAGAATTTTCTCCAGTGTTCCTCGTTGCGCATGGGTGCTCTGGTTCAGAAAAGAGATGAAGACGACACCTTCCGGAGTAGGTATATCAGCAGTCTTAACGTTCAGAGGGTTTATTTGCTCAGCCTTGAGGGTTTTAACACCGTGCGGGGTTTTCATCTACATACCTGTTCTAAAGTCTGACATCGATCTACAGGCATGGCTCTAGAGGTTATAGAGATGGTGAAAGGCAGCCAGCGCTCTGAGGCACCAGACAAAGGTAACATTTGCTACAACCATAGCTTACTGCAATTCATTTTTATTATAATCTCACTAGTGATTTTATGTATTTTTTTTTATCTCGGCTTACGGATTCGCTACTAAAACCCTTCATCGTTTTTGCAGGTTATCACTTCATCATGTGGAAGTCTCAATTCTAGGTAAGAAACCCTATCCTCCTTAACAAATTAATATTACACCGGGAAGGTTAATCTCGGTATACATTAACTAATTCATGGCGTTTTAAGATAGGTAAGAATCTTACGGGGAATCTAAAGTTTGGGTCTGCGGCCATTAGATTTGTAAGGGCTTACAACCTTTCGTCGTTTTACAGGTTGGTGCTGAGACCTTGGTAGTCTATTCCGACCTGCCATTTTAGGGTTTCATGGAGGGTATTTCTCTTTAGAAGTTATATTAAGAGAAGCATGCATAACTGCTCTTTTTGATTTAAGTTATTCCAACGACAAGCTCTGGCTGTCGAATCTTTGTTTTGGCTGTAAATTTTAAATGCATTTCTTTTGTGACGGGTTCCGAGATTTGAGTTTGGTTTAAAGAGAGGACAGATGTATTCCTTCTTTTAATGCACACAAGGGCCGACAGTACCTCTAGGTGGCCTCTCGGATAGTATTTGATGTTTTTCTTTAGTTACTGAGAACCATTAAGTTATGCAGACTTGTTGTTGATACAATTGTTAATATGATATATTTGTTTTTGTCTCAATACTACAGAGTTCAAGTCCTGTGATCTTAATCGTATGCGCACAGTATATATATATATATATATATATATATATATATATATATATATATATGGATAAGAGACTCCGTCCAACTCATTTATAGAAATTTACTATATATACCTGTGTTTATTCATTATGTAGAACCCTATGGGAAAAGATTACCCGAGGGTTTTTACTATCATGATATATAATGAATTTGTTCTTTACTTAACTCCGAATAGGAGAATTGTTTAATCCTGAATTCAACCTTTTAAACTGCTGAGTTTAAGAATATCTATGTTTATTTCGGAGTCTGTCAAAAGATATTTGCAACTCCTCTGTTTTACTGTTAGATTATATTTGGTAATATGATTAAGAAGCTATCTCCTATTTCAGATTTGCAAACAATTAATTCCACTATGTCAGCTCCGCTATCCATCATATATTTCAGGGTTTTTACAAAAAAGTGAACCCTCTGTTTTTTCATTAGTCTAACCTGCAAATTAATGATAGCATTTGTGATCTAGCAACTTAAACAACATTCTATATTACACAATTTATAATCCTGTCAGTCTAGATAAAAACACGCAGACCCGTACTAAATCTTGGAGGTTCTTTATTTTACTTACCTGTTATCTTGTAAACACTAATAATAATAATAATCATGTTCAGAAAGTCTCTCCTCCTAGCCACGAGTCTAGCAATCACATCCAGACTCTCCCCTGAGCACTTTCTACCTTCCATGCTAGATTATATCTAGTTACAGTTAGTACCATATGCCTTGGGACTATTGTCCAACCTCTATCTCAGTACTTAGCACTTTCTACCATCCATGTTAGATTATATCCAGTTACAGTCAGTACCATATGCCTCGGGACTATTGTCCAACCTCTATCTCAGTACTCTCTGTTGACTGTATTGAGCAACCTTCCAATTGGTTTGTTCCACCCAGCTCTAGGATGGATTTTCTTGCCCATTACCCCTCTCTATATTTCCTTTTTCAGGAAGAGGGCAACTGTTTCTTGGTAACCATTTCTTTTAACTAAAACAAAACACTTTTATTCTTGTTAAAGTAGTGTCACCAATAATTTAGGTAATCACAAGATAACCATAACAAATGTTTCTTGGCCTTCCGGCCTCAGTCATTTAATGTTAAACATCAAAATGAATTAAAACTTAAATTAACATCTAATGAAGATTTACTTAGTTTAGTAATTGTAATGCAATTTTGGGGTGTTACAATTAAATACCTCAAGTTCTCCAGTTTCTAATTCATATTGGCATATCACTATCACCTTATTGACATATTTATGATTTTTTTAATTATTTCCGATTCCCACTTGAATTTATGTGTTATGAACAATGCCCATATTCAATGATTTAGTAGTTTACATATAATTTATTCTCCATTTTAATATATTTATCTCTTAGTCTCCCCCATAAGTTTCATATAGAAATTTGTTAATAACAATAATATCATCTAAGTAAAGATTTTAGAGTGTGTATTCTTAATTAAATTTAAATATGAACCTACACAAGATGGACATTCTTAATATTACAAACTACACAAAATAGACATTCTTAATATTATAAGCTATATGACTTATAATTTTATTCATTCAATTTTATACATCAACAAATACCCACTTCTATATTATAGAAACTATATTATAGAAAGTAACCACCCTTATTTTATCATTTGTATGTATCATTTTCTATCACACTCTCACCTTTTTCTTAATATTTCTAGAAATACGACTTCTATCTCACAATATTTGTCCACATCAAATAGATTAGAAGGTCTTTATTCATAATCCTCATCAAACCCCAAGATCGATGAAAGTATAATTTGCATTGTTAAACCATTTTTTACATGCTTATGTGGGGTTCTTACCCAAGATATGGAAAGCACAACAAAATTGTTGTTATCAACATATCTATGTATTGAGGACTATGGTTTAACGTACTTTCTAGCAGTAATAATTAATATTTTTAATAATATTAATAGATTTGTTAGTCTTTATCATATTTCTTAAGCTTTTATTTGTATGGATCTCACCAAGCTCTAAATAATATACATTTTAGTCTAACTTACTTACCTATGGTTGCAATCATGTTAGATTTAAATATTGTTAGGGGTATAAAATAAGTTAGCTCTCTTTAATATATTTTATTGTTTTTTTTTATATCAGTATAAATCCATCTAAAATAAAGATTTAATTTTTTATCTTCTATTTTTTTTTCTTGATAAAATCTATAACTAACCTACCATATTAATTGGGAATCTAAAAAAAATCTCATAATTAATCATGTTGGGTGATATGCTTGAATTGTAATTCTTAACAATCTCATCATTATAATCATTAGAAACACACAGGAAATTCCTATATATGTGTGTTCACAAAGGATGGTTATTATCTCATAAACATCTTTTTTTTCTTTCTTAATTTAACAATTTTCTTAAAAGCAATCTATATTTTTATGAGAAGTTATTTCAAATTTTATTTTAAAATTTTATTAATTTTTATTCAAATTACAATTTATTTATTTATTGGTCCATTACTTTTTAATATTGTTAAAAAAGTAAATAAGCACCATTTTATTTAGAAATTCTTTTTATAATGCATGCATTTAGTTTATTATTGGCAATGGCCTATTCAAGTATAATTATTTTTGCAATTTTTCATAGTATAGGGGTGACATGAATATAACCTTATAAATTGAAATTAAAATAAAAAGTTTAAATTTAATTATTAATGTTAATTAGTTATTACTTTAAATTTATTTTAATCTAGATTTATCAAGTATAGAAAATGATCAAATCTTGGTTGATAAAGTAAAGTTGGTAGCTTTCGGAGTTGCAACATTCTTGTTGCAATACTGGGACTCATCACAAAGCACCAACATCTTTAGTTCACCAACAACGGAATGTGAATATTTCTCAAGGAAAAAGAAGCAAGTGGAATCAAAAGAATCCATGGTTCAAAGAGTTTCGACTTTGATAAATAAACAACTATAAATATAGAAGAACTTCAAATGATCATTGTATCCTCCACTCCTAACTCTCTGAGGGTTGGCGGAAAGTGGAGAAAAATAAAGGTAGGAGAGATTAGAGTAGTGTTACTTATTTTATGAGCTTTCTATCTTGTGTACTAGGTCACGTTCGTCTGCTTGAATGTTTTTTAACATAGTTTTTGATATGCCATTCACTATCTACAACATATAATTTTCATTATATTAATGGGAATTACAAATTTTCCTTTGGGAAAAAAACTGGTGAATATATATATATTTTCATCATTCTTGAAACTTTCAACCAAAATCATTAATTCTTTTAAAATACTTTAAATAGTATTTATTATCACAACAATTCTTTTAAATTTTATTAACATTTATCATTATAAAAGTTCTCTTAACTTTGATTAAAATAATTAGAACCCATTAAAAACATAAAACAAAAATTATTGAAAGGAGAATCAACATTAAATGGATGATAATTCAATGTCATAACCCATAACTTTAGCATTTTGTAACTTACACTATATATATCCCAAGAAAAAGCAGAAAATGTTTATTTTCTCCAATTGTAATGCAACTAGCATAGATTCATCTTCAATATAGATCTAACATGAGCCAATAGGGATCCAATTCCTTGACGTGTAAATTTTTTTATGAGCCGACGTTATTTAAATGTTTTGTATAATTATTTATTTATTTTTATTTTTAGATTTTTCATAATTTTTATTTTAGCAGTCATGAACAAAATTTCAATTCAATTTTGATGATAGACAAACCACATTACACATCATACTAGGTTGTAGAATAAGCCTCTCGGCTGAATATGATTCTAATTACAAACAAAAAGAAAAACCATATATTTTCAAATAAAAATATATTATTATTAACATTATAATATTAAATATAAACGCATGACCCTCAAACCTAAAACCTATAATAAACCAAAATCTAATGGTTTAGAACCTAGTACGGTATATTTTGAAATAGATTATAATTCAATATAAAACCCCTAACTTTACCATTTTTTAAAATATCTTATATTAATACATATCCCAGGGAAGAACTAAAAAATGTTTATTTCCCTAAATTGCAATGTAATGAATATGGTTCTGATTACATGTGAAAAAAAGATACATTTTCCAAACACTAATGTTTCAATCAAAAGAAAATCTAAAATTCCATTTCAAAAAAACCATTCCCCATGTTCTAATACATGGTCTAACATATTGACACAAAATTTCATTATATTATTGTATCTCAGTTTAAATTGAGCTGTAAAAATTTTGCCTCAAAATCATAGCTCCAACCTAGCTTCTTCAATTTTTAGTCCTTGCCATATGGCAATGGCCAGGGACTATAGTAATCAAAATGTCAGGCGTAAGCATTAGTTAAGCAGCTTAACAATAACAAATAACTAAAGTTGGTAATCAAGCTCATAATATTTTACACTGCAACCTCTTCCACCTTCTTATTTGGCCTCTTCTCGAGGCTAGGAGGCAAAAACATAGGTTATATTCATTAGTTTACTTCCTGTTTACATTCCATAAACTAACAATTGAATTAATGCTAACATTAATTCTGTAACTTTTAATGTTTATTATTTTTTCATTGCCTACGTTTTATAAAAAGGTTTTATAAACTTTGGTTGTTGCATGAAGATGGGAAGACAGGTAGCTTGCATGAAGTTGAGTGTGGCGAGAGGAGGGCTCATGGGCGTGGCGAGAGGAGGCCTTGCATGAAGATGCCCATGCGTGTACTGAATCGACCTATTCATGTGTAGGTGGTTGGAGGCGAGGCACTTCCACAGGATGTACATGTCTTTCATACTCTAAGCTGTTGCTCCTATCTATTTTATTTCTCAGCAATCTCCCTACTTGCGGGCGCGTTGGGATCGTTGACTATTTAGGATCTCTTCCCTCTCATAAGCCATCTCTAAATCTCGGCTATGCCACAATGGAAGAAGCTGCTCGGTTCCCGCAAGAAACTTTGACAGGAATCCCAGTTCAGCCTTCATCGTCTAGAGATGGAAGAAGCTACTAGGTTCTTGCAGGCGACTTTGACCTGTAGGTGACTTTGACAGGAATCGTCTACAGAAATCGTAAGTAGCATCAATGAAATAGAGAAAGCTGTTAAAATTCATTTTCATACTAATTCAGTCGGAAACCAGCTTTGAAGTCTGAATGCTGAAAATGGATATGTATGTAATTCAAGTTAAACGAAATATAACACTTGTAATTAACCTAAAATTGTTTTGGATGCCACAGGGATACAAATTGATTATGGAGAACTGCAGAGCGAATGCAAAATACCTGACAGAAACCTTGAAAAGACTGAGCGAATGCAAAATACCTGACAGAAATCCTTGAAGAGACTAGGAGGATTTCATTCCTTCGGTAGCCCCTGCCTGGGAGATATATGCTTTGAGAACATCATTTCATCTTCTATTTCATATGCAATGGCCCCTACAAGCTACTGACCCTCGGTAGCTCGATTGCCTAGAGGTGTAAGTGGCCCAGAGATGTAAGTGCAAGTAATAGGCGAACTATCTCTGGACCTAGAACTGGAACCCATGCCTTTGCTTTCTTAGCTGCTGGGCCAACCTATGCGGGTTCAATCAACTGCCAACTAACAACATGGATTCAACTGGTTGTGCTGCTTACTCTACCTTCGCTCTAGCTGTGCGGTGCTGCTCTGCTCATCTATATCTGCAGTCAAGACTAAGTGGTAGGCGTTGCCCTTCTTTCCTCCCCGCAACAACTTGAATCCTCCTTACATGCTGAAGAGATCATACATCACTAGACTAATTACAATACTCCAATTACTTTTAAAGATGCTTCTACTTAATCTCAAGCTTCACAAAACCTTCCGCATGCCAAAGGCTCAAAATCCTTCCTTCAGCCATGGAAGGAAGCCAGAGGCACAAGATTGAATTGCTCCTCTCTACCCTTCAAGGACCTTTTTGTTGACCACCACGACAGGGCAGGTAGCGTTCTAAGCACAGTGATGACTCACACTTCCCTTGATTGCTCTGCAAATTGTCAATAACACCGACACCGACTTAATTAAGAGCGCAATTCATCATCAAAATTAGGCCGAAGAGCACAGATGTTGAGGACAAGTGTGATTAAATACCTGACAAAACTGCCATGTCCATGGCTACCCACAACCAGAAAATGTGCCCCCAATTTGGCTGTGGCTTCACATATCCTCTCCTTGTCCTTGCCAATGACGACATGGATTTCTGCCTTCACACCATATCGATTGCAGATATTGATAGCTCACTTCAATATCCTCTGGGTCGTCTTCTTTGTTTGCAATTCAAGAAGTTCAAACACATGATTGCTAGGAATATATGTTGCACAATATATACAGACTAATATCAGAAAGAGATGTAAATGACCAAGGGATTTCAAGAATCAATTGAATTATTATCTGAAAGCATGTTGTTCAGAGGAGATCATAGGTTAAGAAGTGCTCCATCCAGACATTCAAAGGAGAAAACATAGGTTGCAGAGCACTATATCTGGATATTTACGAAGCGCATCTCACGGCCCTGAAATTCCCGTTATCTAATTCCTATGAGACCACTCAGATATGAATGTAAAACTGAAAGACTTGAAATGTGACCAAAAGTATAAAACTAAGCATTGCTGCCAGCCTGCATGCACATTTGAATGCATATTGACTAAGTGTCAAGCCATATATGACATTTGTTGAAGGTGATTTCTTAAACGTGCTTTGAGGGTTGTGGTACTTTTATGAGGTATCTTCTTCGCCACCTGTCATCGCAGCGTGGAGTAGCAAGATCACCCTTTCTCGCATGGAGTCGCGCATGCCAAGGGCGGAATCTGGGACATTCAAATATGGAAAACACATTCTTCTGTGCTTATGTAAACCAAAAGTCAATCCCAATCCCAGACGTTCCACTCATTAGAGATTAGTTTCCTTTTGAGGCTTAATGTATTTATAACGTATTAATAGAAGAGTTTGTTCAAACATTAGCATGGTCATTAACCAAATAGATCATATGAAAAAAAGACAAAGATAGTCACATGATTTTGGGCATAGTACTTAAGGTTTAAATCACCACTCTAATCAATATTCCAATGTATTTGCATGAATTTGTTTTAACAACAAGACTACCATATGACCTTTCAGATTGAGAGCAATCCAGACTCGCCGAGAACATAAACTGCACTAGTAAGAGTATAACTTCAGTCTAGGAGATGTAAAACTAGTCCCGGGGTTTTCCTGTATACATTAGTTAAAAAAAAAAAAAAATAGTAAATAAAGCATATACACTGGATCCTTTATAAAAGTCGTATAATGTACAAAAACAACTAGCTAAACATTCTTGCAGACCTAATGAAGATTTAGAGCCCTCACAGTCACTACTTTCAATATATAATGTTAATTATCTTGTTTGAATTTCCAATGATAAAAATTATTAAGTTATTGGCAATAGGATCTGTATTGAGCACCTGAAAATTCACTGTATGTGCAAATGATTTCATGAGGAGGTGGTTTCTTTCTAAAAGTATATTCTATATGCTAGATATCCTAACAAATCTCAAAATATGGTACTGTTTTTGTTAGGTTCTCAGATCAATTAGGTGAAGTTCACTACTGAAGAGCTTTATAAAATCATGGACAGGAAGCATAACATACGAAACATGTCTGTTATTGCCCATGTTGACCACGGTATAACTCTCTTTGGGCTTTGCTTGTTTCCCTCTGACTGAGTATGCATCTTATTTTTCAAAATGTCTGACCTCTGAGTATGCATCTTATTTTTCAAAATGTCTGACTGTAAGCTTCGTGCTTTTTTGTGTTGCAGGAAAATCCACTCTCACTGATTCTTTGGTAGCAATAACTGGTATCATTGCTCAAGAAGTTGTTGGAGATGTTAGCTAGTATCATTGTTCAAGAAGTTGTTGGAGATGTTAGCTAGTATCATTACTCAAGAAGTTGCCGAAGACATCAGAATGAATGATACTCGGGCAGATGACGCTAAACCATTTCCTTCGTTCCTACAAGACTTTTTGCGACTTTTTGCATTGGCAAGGACTTGCTGCTTGGCAGCCCTCCTTGTTTTATTAAACTTCAAAGTTTGTCCAAGGTTATTCTATAAAATAAAAACTACAATTTGTACTTAGACCGCGATAAATGAAATACTAAATGGTTATGTTTGAGTTTTCTCATGCTACATATCCGTCATGTGCAATGGAAAAATATTTCGAATCTGCCATGGACATTAAGATCAATAATTTGAAGAGGTTAATCTGACATTGCAAATATTTTTATCAAAAATTCCGTTATGATATGTGAGAAGCCTTCTTGTTTCTGTAGTTGTGGGAGGTAAAATAAAGTAAAAATAATTTTATCAAAAATTCCTTTATGATGTGGGAAGCTTTCTTTGTGTCTGCAGTTGTTTAAGGCTAAAAGCAAGTAAGAAATGCTAAAAGCAGGTAAAAAGAATCTGGATATGAGATAATTTATTTATTTTTTAAGTTTTTTATTATAATATCACATTATATATGCTTAATAATTTTAGTGTAACAACCTTGAGTTAAAAGTTCATGTAATAAAGTTAATAAGGTAAAATAAGACCAAGGCTATGAGACACGTATTCCAAGTTAAATGTTGGACAAAATCATTCTGGTGGGTGTTCATTTGGTATATTATGGTTAAGAAAATTGACAAAGGCATTGGAAAAAGCTTTGAAAAGGAAAAGAGACATTATTTGGTATTTAATTTATGAAAATAAAGAAAAATAGGAGAAGAAGAATGTGAAAGGTCACATGATTGCATGTGAAGGAAATTGAAGGAAAATTACAGGAAATTGGAGAAAATAGAGTTCTCAATGATAAAAAGGCTTATGAGGATCAATACAAAACCTTTAGTCAGTTTTAGCTTGGAGCTCTTCCTCTATTCTTTCTCTCATACTCTCACACTTACAACATTCTTCAAGCACTCTAGCATTGGAGAAGGGAAAACAAATGAAGCAAGGATCAAGCAATGAATAATGGAATCAAGCAGCTACAGTGGGATTATTTTGTAGAGATCGGGTTACATGTATGATTTCCTTGCTAGTTTTGACATGCATGATACATGCAGGGAAGATTTATAAAAAAACACTTAAAATCATGAGAATGATGAAGATTTACTAAGTCAAAAATATATAAGATGTGCTAGCCCAATATAAAAAACTAGAGATTTAATGCTTTTAAAATTTACATCAGAAGCCTAAATAGAGTGGCATCCTTGAGATAATAATTGAATACACTACTAAAATATAAGGGAAAGCAAGTAATGCAACAAAAACTTTTCATGGCCAAGTCAACAACAATGTAAAAAGTTTGATTTTTGCACTTGAATTATTTTGCGTTTGTCAAATTGTTTTATTTTTACACTTAGTTAGGGTTATTCCACATTTATCAAGCACTACTAAAATACTAAAATATAAGGGAAGGTAAGTAATGCAAGAGAAACTTTTCATGGCCAAGTCAACAACAATGTAAAAAGTTTGATTTTTGCATTTAGAATTATTTTGGGTTTGTCAAATTGTTTTATTTTTACACTTAGTTAGGGTTATTTTACATTTATCAAGTTGTTTCCTCTTTAACCTAACATACATTTTAGGGTTAAGTCGTGAGATCTAAAGTCTAGAAGGTGTGTCATGTTATGTCTATAGTTTATTATTTTCTCGTTTATTATGTTTTTGACTAGTACTTGACATGCATTTTCATATTTTCTATAGATTCTTTAAGGCTGGTCATGTTATGTCTAATGTCTAAAATGTGTATACTTTCTTCTTCTTTTCAAACTAGGCTAATAAGAGTAAACGCATGAAGATGTGTCACACTTTTGGACCATACCTCTTTTATCAAATTAAAGCCCTATAAATTCATAGAATCAAAATCATTCTTATGATTTTAAGACATTTTCCTAAAAAAAAATTGTCCCTAAATAACTTGTTCTGCATTAATTTTCTAAAACTATCTTCCATTTCCTCACACTTATAATTTTGTTAGAAATAAGTTCTCTATGTAATTTTTTTTATTTTTTATTTATTACACTTCATAGTAATAATAAAGCAATTATAAACTATAATATTGCATAAAAATTTAACAATTAAAGTTCTCTATTTAATTTTTTTATCTTTTTATTTATTACGCTTCATAGTAATAATAAACTATAATATTCTGTACAAATTTAACAACTAATAATACACACTTAAGATCATCTTAAACACTAGCATGACTTCAATATTTATTTGAATGTTAAATGTAAAACATCTATATTTGTTTGCAAATTTTATTTTCAATGAACTAAAGACAACATATATAAAGAAGCGAGCATAAATTTATGGTCTTAAAAAGGTTAACTATGTTTTTGCACAACCCTTTTGCGTAAAGCAACATCATACTCAAAGCTATGGTCTTAAAAAGGTTAACTATGTTTTTGCACAACCCTTTTGCGTAAAGCAACATCATACTCAAAGCTAACTTCATATTAGGATAAAGGTTATCGCATTTTGTTTTTTAAGATTTTGACATTTTGTTTCGTAAAAAAAATCCAAAGTTCAAGTGTATTTAGGGATATACAGTAATATTTATTAAGTATGTGTTTTTTTAAAAGATCATTAGTTAAATTTTAAAAGATTGGATAGTATATAATTTTTTTGTAAAGTTTTATTGTTAAAAAATATTTTTTATTTTATAAATAAAAGGCTTTACATAATAATTTGATGTTTAAATGATGATAAATTATTTAATATTTTTTATAATAATTGGTATAATTTATTTTTATATAAACAGATGTTTAATTAGTTGTTTATACAATTTTATATAATTTTATGTAAAATATTTAGAAGTAAAGTTGTATAGAATAAAATATCAATGTGGTTTATGAATAAAAGATTTAATATGAATTAATATTAACTTATACTTAAAAATATATTAGTAATAAAAAAATTATTTAATGTACATGTTTTGTAATATCTTTTTTTTCAGAGGGAAAATCAACATATGGCCGAGGCCAGCAGATATTTTTACAACATATGGCCGAAGCCAGCAGATTTTTACAACATATGGCCGAAGCCAGCAGAATTTCAGAATTTTTACGGCATAGCCGTTACAAATCGTTCATAAGGCCGAAGCCAGCAGATGACCAAAGCGCGGGGTCCACAATCGCCGCAGGAATCGATCCGGCTGGGGGAGCGAAAGCCATCCGCCCCAGCCGTCATATCATGCACGTGGCGTGCAGATGTTTTGTAATATCTACAACATTCAAAAATACAATTTAAATACCCAAAAATTACAGATTGTTTTCTGGACTCTAAAATAAGCTTGAACCTAAAGAAATTTGATCCCTCTCGACTCATGTTAGATCCCTGCTTAAGATAAATCTATACAATTAATCTAATTTTATTGTTAAATGATCATTATTTTGTACTCACATTATCTTTATTAATATTATCAATTTATTTTATAAAATATATTACACTAATTATATTATAAAATTTATAATGATTTTATCCACAAGATCTTAAATAGATATTGATTTGGTAATTATGTTTAAAGAAATCACTTCTTCAATTCCCTCCCCAAATAAATATTACTTAAATACAATATTTATCCTTATCTTTCTATTAGGTTTTCTTTCCTTGAAGTTTTGTGTTTTATCTTTAAATATCTGAAGATATTAGTTTCCTTAACGCAATAGCTCTCCTTCCATTACTTTTGTGTTTCATCTTTTAATTTTGTATGTTCAATTTACAGGGTGGGCTGAGCTGGCATTCTATATAATAACTATCATCTTCATTTCATTAATTATACACCGAGTTTAACCGTCTTATCCCACTTTTTAATAAATAAAAACTATAAAATGTCTTATCCCACTTTTTAATAAATAAAAACTATAAAATGTCAAAGTATTGAATTATATAAAATACAATTTACAATTTTTGGTGTAATATTTTAAATTTTGAAGCATAAGGGCGACGTCATCATTATCAATGAATTTTACAATGCAGAGGGATGCAATCAGCTACCCATTAAGGACAAAGTAGTCTGAACTTTCAAACATCTCATAAATGTATAAAGCTGGTGTTATGATGCTATGGTATTCATGGAATTCCCTGGAACTACTGCAACTTTTAATTACATGTATCATCCCTAGCAACTTTTAATCACATTTAGCAACTTTTAATCACATTTATCATCCGTTGACGATAGTTATCTTTGGCTTGATTTTGTTTTGAATGGACACGCTGGAGGAAGCTCATCAATTCCCATCATCCATGGACAAGTGCCAGGAGAAAACACCAGGGACTTGGAGGCTTTATTCTCATTCTGAGACGCAATTAAATCCGATACCACTGAAACGCTGTTGAACTGGGCCGCTGAGAACTCAAAGAACGTATGATTGTGGAATGGTATTTCCTGCAGACAACACACAAGAAGAGTAGTCGCCAAAATCTTCCTCAATTATAGGGTTCGAAGGTACCCTTTCGCCGTCTCTTGGCAACCTCTCCTTATTGCCCACTTTGAATCTTTTTCATATAATATTTGATAGAAAGAATTTCATCAGAATTTGGACAGCTTAAAGCATTACTGGGATATTAATTGACATCCCCTTTATTTTGCAATGGGTTTTAATCCAAAATCTGTGTCTAATTGCACACACCTCAAATGGATTCAATTTCCATATAACTTTTGAGAGGGACCGTCCAACAGGATTTGGTCGTGGAGAAGAACCACTGCACTGCACGCCTCTGGCTGGTCACATATTTATGCATTTTTCCTTTGAAATGAAATCACAATCACAGATTTGAGCCTCTGTACCTGTTCGGATTTGTCAATAATGGCTGCTACATAAAATGCTCAGATACTTGGCTAACTAGTCCAGAGTAATTGTTGAGAAAGAGGAACATGTATTTGCCCTTTCAGACAAATGGCATACTCTTAAGGCTTCTTATGCTATTTAAGCAAGTATACTCTGTTCATTTCACCAGATATTCCAAACATTTATGATTGCAAATTCTCAGAACTTGTCATGGTGAAATTACCGTTGGATAAAACCAACACCATAACAAACCAGCTTCAAAGATCCGTTTAGATAAACACCTGCACAATTATTATAATAAGTAAATAAAATCTGTGATCAATTCACAAATACAAAAACCATATGAACAATTAAGGGAAACAAAACCCACTGCTCAACATAAAATTCTAAGGTCACTGAAAAAGTGATAGGTACCTGCAAAATCACTGTCACTTGCATTTTCCATTAAATCCAGCAGCTTGATAGAGTTAGCCCAGGATTCTGGCCCTAGTGATCAAGAAGTGATTACACCGACGAAGATTGTTATAGAAGCTGCAAATGCTGTGTCCATATTCCCATTGAGCAGCACACTGGATACAGTTGGCCGAGGAACAATGAACAGAGAAAACTGACATAGATGCTACAAAGCCTCTGTCCATTTGCCATTGAGTATTAACTGAAACTTTGATGCAAATAGCCAAAGATTGCAAAATATAGAGAAAGAAGGGATTAGAATGAGAAGCAGAGAACTGCCATCGGCTGAAAATCTTGGTTCAACTCTCAAATCGGTAGTTGCTTTAGCTATTCTGCCACAGATTATTTGCATATAGATTTAAGGTTAACTCATGATGGCTTCTTATATCTTGCTATTGAGGCTACTTCTACCAGGCTTAAGAAGGCCAACAGAATCAAATTTGCAATGGCTTCACCCGTGCAGTTCTTAAAACCATGTGCCCATATAACTTCAGATCTGTTATTTATATAGCAGTATCAATGTAATGGTGGTATCCATTGAATGAATCCACAAACACTATCCAAAAATTACAGATCTGGGGTTAAAGATGAGTTCGATCTAACTGGATCCAACTCAAACAGATACAGAGAATCAAGATGGGTTCAGCAACTCAAACAAGTTGAAATACTTCTTCATAGTACGGACTCTCTCAAACTTTTATGTACAAAAGTTTCATCCATTGAAGGTGAGCACAATTAGAAATTACTCTTAAATAAAACCCCACAGCGAACTAAAACTGAGGTCCTGTATTCCCCAGGAGAGCTTCATGCTACACAAACTCTGATGGAATTCTTTCATTGTCAAATATTTTTTATGAGAAAGATTAAGAGTGAGCAATAGCTAGAGGCTATCAAGAGATGGGGAAAGGGTACCTTCCAATCCTAATTGCGAAAAGATTATGGGAACCACTTCTCCGGTGTGCTCTGTGCACCAAATACCATTCCACGGACGTGCGTTCTGTGAGTTCTCAGCAGTAAATTTGGACATCAATCCAGTTGAATCAAATTTAACTGTCTCTCTGAAGGACAAAGGAGCCTCCGCGTCTATGAATTTTTCGAACCACCCGCGTCCATGGATGATGTGAATTAACGAACTTCCTCCAGCGTGCGTTCATTCAAACAAATTCAACCCAAGAAAACTGCCACCCAAGAGCTCATACAGATCATCATATAATCGATCTTCTTAATCATCTGAATATGGCTTCTTAGAGCGACTAATAGTTGCAGCTGTTACAGTGGTTGCAGCCATGGCGGAGGCCATGACTACAAACCACAGAAGCAACATCAGAAAACCTCCAACTACATTGAGTCGTGAATTCCATATGTTTGTGTGTCTACAAATAGATAAAAATCTCATAAGGACTCTGTCGTGGAGCGAGGGTGAAAAAATGAATGGTCCACATGAGTTGTATCTCAGGATTAAGTGTAGAATACTACATTAACTTTTTGACACACACCTCAAATTGCGGAAGAAAACCCACTGTTTTACTGTAGCTGAAGAGCCGGCAGCTTTAATTTGCTAAATATGTTTGGAAGTGTCTTGGGAGGAATGGTTCGGATGGTTAAAAAGAGTTGGAACTGACCAAAAAATGGATGGTTAAAAATAGTTGGAATATTGACAAAAATATATATTGTAATAATATTTTTAATTATAATTTTTTTGGTGGAGATAAATTTAACATTATCATAATTTTTTTTGAGTTACTCAAAATTATAAAATTTAATAACTATTATTTAGATTTATAAAAAATTTGTATAATTTTATTCAATTTAATTAAATTTCCATAAATTTCAAAACAAAAAATCCTTGACAACCGAAAACTATAAAATCTAATAACTATTATATAAATTTACAAAAATTCTACATAATTCTATCAAATCTAACTTAATTTCCATCATTTTCAAAGCAAAAAGAGCAGTCTCGTGAGTTCCACTTAAACTCAATTCCACGCGTGCCGAAAAGTCGGTATCAGGATTGGAATTTGAGTTGTTATCAGCCCACGGAATTTGAGCTAATATGATCGCAATCCTTTTTTTGATCTTTTCCTTTATGATGGTGGAATTCCACGTTGCAAGTGGGATAGGAAAAGAAAAAAGTGATATGGACACCAAGATCCCCATTCAAAGGCGGTGTGTCTTAAATTGTCACTATGAGTTCAAACCAGGGTTGGAAATCGATGGGTAAATTATTTATGATGGGCTGATGATGGGTAAATTATTTATGATGGGCTGATTGATTTTTTAAATATAATATAGAGTTTGAAGAAATTATAATAAATTCAAGTTGCGAATTTAAAAAATTAATAATTAATTAGTAATGTATTTTAAAAAATTTATATGAGGATAATTGTAAATTTTATTAATCAGATTTAAAAAAATTAATTAAAATATTGTATGTATTTTTTATTAATTTAAATATTTTTAATAAATATTATTTCAAATTAATTGAACAGGAAGATTTATTCTACAATCTAATATAAAGAGATGTATAATTTAATTTAGGTTAAATTTAGAGTTGATAAGTGTCTTTTAAAAAATACTTTAAATGAAAACATTGATACTTATAATAAAAATGTAAATAATTATACATATTTGATTAAACATTAATAATCTTCTAACTTAAATAAAGGGTTTAAAGATCTATATTAATTAATATATTTCAATATTGTTTGTGGGAAAAGGGATGGACCCACCTCATAGAGAGATTTGATTGCTAAGCTTTGAACCTATGACCTCTTAGGAGGAAACAAGTGCTCTTAACCATTAGGTCCACTCAAACTGTAACTACTTGCATGTTTCAACAAACAAACAATTTGAAAAATTAACAATTTATTTTACAATTCAAATGCTCTTATTAATTATATTTACCAAATACTTTTTTTTTTCTTTTTTAAGTTTGACATTGGTGAGGCTATATCATGGTAATGTGCAAGAATAACACCTAAATAGGGGGAATTAAACCAATGACTTAACATCTACGAGTATCTTAACAGCCCACCCGACACTGTCTGTAACGACCTACAGTTCCTAGGCGCGCAGGCGGACGATGTGTGCGTGCGGATGAACAATGCGATTGCGGTTATGTGTTGTGCGAGCTCTTTTGGAGTGTGCGTTGTATTATGCGCACATATGGAAGGCGAGCGATGTATATACACATGATGGCGTGTGTTAGCATATGTGGAGGCCGACCTACGGTTGATGAGGGGGCCGACTTGAAATGAAGGCGTGGAGAGGTCGGCTGGGCAAGCCACAACCTCTCCCTACAACGCATATAAGTGGGAAGAGCGTGGAGCTCATTTGACATCAACTCACTCGCTCAAAACATCTTCGCTAAAGAGGTAGTGCGCAGTTTTAGTGCGCAAGTCTAAGGGAAGGCGCAGATTCTAGTATGCGCCCATTCTTGGGCAGGTGTGCACGGAGGTGACTCGCTTTATCTCGGTTGTGGGTGAAGGTGCGGGCAGGAGCGCCCGGCGGTTGGGTGAGGGCGTGCACGGGTGTGTGGCGCCCGGCGAACGGTTGAGGCGTGCACGGATATGTGGCGCCCGGTTTGTGCGACGACTTGGCGCGGGTGTCTTGGCGACTTGGGTGAGCGCCTGCCCGGCGTGCAAGTGTGCACGGTGACTTGGTGAAGTGTTGAGATTGTGAACGAAGGTGTGTCTCGGGTAGAGGTGCCCGTGTGTGGCGACTTGGAGGCGTGCCCAAGTTGGGCAAACAACACAATCGTGTGACAAGGTGAACGAAGCATTGGTGAGTCGGTCTTGGATTGTAAATTTGGCTAAGTATGAAACTTGGGATTTCCAAGTATACTTGTAAAGCTTTGTAAACTGTTGTATAATATATTATCGGGCAGACTCATTGTTCAGGGAGCTGCCCCTCCCTTTATACTTTGCAATTGTGTTCTTCATTTATGATTGCTGTTGATAATGAATGTGTATGGGTGTTCATTGGTATAAAGGATAACATAATAATACTTGGTTGCGAAACACAAACTAAGTAGGAATAAGTGGTTAGGCGTAGTCCACGAACATAAGTATTGGTGAAAAGAAAGTGTTCAGTGGTGCTGCACCTCGCTAAGAGGGGTTGAAAGACTACCATCGGCTTGGGGGCGTGACACTGTCTATCCAAGACCCCACAAATTTCTCATCCAACGAAAAATTCTTACAAAAAATAAGTGTAGTAGTTTTTAAAACATTATTTTTATTGTTGAAATAGATTAGGCACCATAAAAAACCTCTTACACACCCAAAATCCTGAAAATTGACAAGTTTAACAAAAATTTTAAAAAAATTCCACCAGATTTTTTCAAAATCAAATTAAAATTCAATTATTTTCCAAATAAAATTGTAGCTAAACTGCGATACCTTTCATTACTCCTTTTACAAATAATTTCCACGTAAATGATCAAAAAGATAGAATCCCACTTATAAAAGTGAATTTTCTCTTTACGTCGCGACAAATTTTCTAGAATCCCACTTATAATCTACTTTAACCAACACTCGAGACAATACTTTTGACGACCCAGCTACTCTGGATAGCTACGACCACAAATTGTAAAATGAAGAAGTTTTGTCAAACCCACCATGATGTATCATTGTCCTTTAATATGCGATGAGTTCAACGAATAATTATTATGACGGAAGCGAGACATTATTTCAGGGTGATGTGGACGTAAATAACAAGGTATTTTTGGAAGGAGTTTTATTTTTTCAGATGAGAGAATTTGGTGATTTATAATTTAATTTTAGATAGAAGAATTTTGTGATTCATAATGTGAGTAGAATTTTTTTTGGTAAATATATTATTTTTTTTAAGTATTAATAATAATTTTATCATTTAATTTTATTTTTTTTAAATATTAATGATAATAATCTTATTAAACATGTTTAGGTTTTCTGGATTTTTTTATTTTTATTTTTTTTAGTTTTGAATTTTATATTTAATTAAAAAATTATTTGACTTAAAATCATTATAATAACCTCGGGGTGCTTGTTGGTGGATGGAAATCCCTGCATGAAGTAATGAGGCGTATAGTTGAATTACGTACCATCGCCTCCCACATGCTCAGATGGCAGTGGAGAGATAGGTTGTATAGAAACAAAGGCTAAATAGACAGGTAAGGATTGTGAGTTTGCTTGCGGAGTAAGGCGCTGGAGAAGAGGTAAGGGAAGGCGACGGCACCAACGACATCAAACTTGGAGCAGAATGTATCTTGGCTCTTCGCCTCCTTTGCAATGACGAATTCGTTTGGTTTTCGTTGGGGGTAGAGGGAGATAATTGGGAAGGGTAATTGGGGTAAATGTTGGGAGAAATGGAGGAGGCGTCGAGTTGCAATAGTTAGGCTATGCGTCTTTGTATTGAGCTTGTCGGGTATTGACCCTGCCTCTCACTGTTTGGACCTTGCATTGTTTGACAATGGGAACCAGGGAAATGCACATTGCAGGCTAAGTGGGACTGGTCGCTGGGGTTTGGTAGGTAGAGGCTTGGCATCTGAGGCTGAGGGCAGCGAGGGCTAGCTAATATGTCGAGTATGAGTTTGGTCGTGTTGCCGAAACCACGACAAATTCTAGGGCACTAGGAGAAATTAATGTGTTAAGAGAATAACTAGGATCCCTGTGGGTGGTGTCGGGTATGATAATGACATAGGTATTGTTCTAGCTTGTTGGGCAGAGGGGAAAGGGACTGCACTCCACAGAGGAAATCTGTTAAGCTGAGGCTAGGCTCACTTGCATGGCCTTGGCCTGGGATTGTCAACCATACGGTGTATGGGAGGCAATATGGGGGAAGGGGCGAGAAGTTAGAAGGGATATGGTGCTCGACCATATATAAGGATTGGCTCTCCGCTCATCTTGCCCCGATACTAATAGCAAATGGAAAAAGGTAATGAATGGGGAGAATGACGACAACGACAATTCAAGTCAGGACAATAACCAGTGCTATAATATTTCAAAGTGCTCTCAATTAACAAATCTTTCCAGTGAACAGGTGTCGAACAATGTTGACATGGCTCGGCCATCGAGAGGTCGTGGATGTGGAAGATGAGGCCAGGGAGGATAAGGACTTGAGCACGTCAGAGCCCCACAGAGGGAGGAAATTGGTAGAGCATCTTATTAGTGAAACTGTTGCGGTATACCGTGAGGGCACGGATGAAGGCATCTAGAATCTATTAGAGGAATGGGAAGAGGAAATTAAGCAGGGCAGTGAGACATAGGAGGATATGGAGAATTGGAGGACACTCGTCTCAGACCCTAGGAATACTAGAGGCAGGATAACGCAATTCAAGTAGACATTATACCTCCACTGGCTAATGAAAATCCTGTTGGGTAAAGCCATGGAACAAATCTTGGTGGCTATGACGGTTTCTATCCAAGAGATGTCGAGCTACAAACAGGGTCTATAGAAAATTCAGTTCCAACTCCATAAGCAAGATGTTTGAATGGAGAGAATTGAAAGACACATTCCATGCATCCTAGAATTGCGTGAGATGTCTGGCGCAACTGTAAAGGATCCTGCACCTGTGGAATCGGCCTCGGAGGAGCAGAAGGGCTAGTCAGTTTACCATGTTTAATTTTGTTATATATGTGGCTAGCTTTTACTTTTCATCATGCAAGTATATGTATAGACATATATATAGAGTCGGGTCATGAAACAAAGACATATATAGATTGTCTAGAGAGATTGAAACTCTATTGTTTTTGGATGGCTTACAATGAGGATAACTGGCCAACAGACTTGGTTTCCCATTGGGCAAGTTGAGGTCACCTAGCCAAACTATGTGGTGTAAATTTATAAATAGAAAATGAAAAGTCCTACCAAGCTTAACAAAAAAAAAATCATTATAATTATATTTTTAAAAAATCTATGTTTGAATTTTAAAGTCTTTTAAAAAAAATAGAGAATTTAAAAAAAAAAAAAACAATAAATATTATAATATTTTTAAAATATCAGATTCATGTGTCACTTTTCCCCAATGATGGATATTCAATGATCATTTTATTTTCTTTTTAAATGAGGATGAATGTAATCTATAAATAAGATCTATGATTCAACTTTTACTATTCTCTCAAAGTGAAAACCTCTCAAAACTTGAAGAAAAGTTTACACTTGAGAAATTTGATCCCTCTCGAAGCTAGACAGATACGGAGTTAATACAGATCTACGCTGGTTTAATTATTAATTTTATTTGTTTAGTTTAATTTTTATTTTTATATAATTTTTTAGTCAAAATATTTTAATTAATAATATTTTTTTTTTTTTTTTTTTGTAATTTGATGGACAGTCAAAATGTTTAGATAACATAATATAACTGGACATTACAATAACTCTTCCATAATGGAATGGGGAGTGTCTCTTGGCCCAAAACTGTAATAAAATTAAATTTAAAAAAAAAATATCTATAAAATATTTTGATTGTGAAATGAGAGATTGGTTTTGGGCATGTGATGTTGATGAACCATGGTATTGGCCCATGGTATGGTATAGTTAATAATATCCATGGTAAAGTGGGGTGAGTATTCATGTTTAAAAGTTTTGTTAATTGTAAGTATTATTTTGGTTGTGAAACGAAAGATGGTTTTTGGGCATGTGGTATTGATGAGCCATTGTATTGGCCCATGGTATGTTATGGTTAATAATATCCATGGTTAAAAATCTTGTTATATTGTAAGTATTAAGTTTTTTTGTGGTTATTAATGAAATTCAAATATGGTTACAAAATTATTATTTTAATTTATATGGTGAAATGGATCTTAATTTATAGTTACTATTTATATCTTATATATTTTCATGTGATAGAGGTGTAGATATATGTCAAAAGTAATTATAATATTTTTTCTTTTAAATTTAATAAAAAATGTTATAAAAATAAATTTAATAAAAATAGTTATAAAATATTTTGAGTGTGAAATGAGAGATGGTTTTTGGGTATGTTGTATTTGGCCCATGGTATTGTAAAACAAACTATTTACAACTTAATAATATCTATGGAAAAGTGGACGTGAATATCCATGGTTAAACATATTGTTATATTGTAAGTTTGTGTGCTTATTCATTAAATTTAAATATGGTTACATAATCATTATTCTATTTGATAAGGTAAAATAGATATAAACTTATTATTGCTATTTATATATTTTAATGTAATATGTATATTATGATTTTATTTAAACTAAAAAAATTGTTCAGAATTTTATTAATAAAAACAAAATTACAGTGTAACAAATTTGAATTTTATTAATTTTAATACTTTTAACATTTTATGAACACTACATGTTTACCAATTTAAGTATTATAAATTAGACATATTAATATAAATTCAACATATTAAGCTGACATGTAAAAATGTTTACAGACTTTTTTACATTACATCTACACATTACTCCTATAAAACAAAAACCAAAAACATTTCAATTCTTATTAACTATTATTTATTTATTAATAAGGCATACCACTAATACTTTATGAGTATATCTATAATTTTAAATTTTAATTAATAAAAATCTAAACAGCGTCTAGTTTCTAATTCCCATTGGCATATCACTATTACTTTATTGACATATTTATGATTTTAAGTTTTAATTATTTCCGATTCCCACTTCAGTTTATGTGTTATGAATAATGTGCATATTCAACGATTTATTCAATAATTTAATGGTTTACATATAATTACGCCGTAAGGCGTTCCCTCTGAGAAAGACATCCCTAAAATGTGACGTGTGTGATCGTGAGCCATTGATTTTGTGTGTTAGATGATTGGAGTGTTTTCAGCCGTTCGTTTAATTTGTTTTATTCATAGAAAAATGGTATTTTCTCATGGTAATGGGCATGAAAAGCCAGGCCTGGCCTGCTGGCGATGAGACGCTTCTGCTGCCTTGGCAGAGACTGCCTGCTGGCACAGAGACTCTTGGCAGAGACTCTTGGCAGAGACTCTTCATGTCAGAGACTCTTCATGTCTTTCTTTATCGAAAGTTATATTCTTTGGCCTCCATGATTCAGTGGATTAGTAGCTATTTAAGGTTCGACCCACAGCTATCAAACCCTTATCGTTTACGTTTTCCTACTGTTTATTTAAGGTTCGACCCACAGCTATCAAACCCTCATTGTTTACGTTTTCCTCCAAGGTATGAACTCTCTATCCGGTCAATTTAAACAGAGTACTATTCTGTGTGCTTGAATGTCGAGAACAGAGTACTATTCTAATTGCTGCCGATTTTAATTGCTGCCGATATGGTTATTTTCTGCTATTGCATGTAAAACTTGTGAATTGACGTCTTCAAGCATGCATTTCAGCTGGAGGAGTTTGATAGCACATCACTGTTAGCTTGAATCAAATAGCATTAACAATTTGAACTCTCTATCCGGTCAATTTGAACAGAGTACTATTATGAACTCTCTATCCGGTCAATTTGAACAGAGTACTATTCTGTGTGCTTGAATGTCGAGAACAGAGTACTATTCTAATTGCTGCCGGTTTTTCTTTTTGGGATCTTGCTTTTTGATGTCCGGAACTACACTTGATCATGTATGAGGAGTAATGGGTTCCTGTTTTCTCAAGCCCTCCAGGACGGAATTTTGTCATATCACTGTTTATTTTCTGTGAATGATATTTACTTCACATCATTATCACCGATAACAATGCAATCCCAAATATGATCATCCAAGTTTTGACAATAGAAACAGGTGTTGGGGAGGTTTATGTCCAGAATTTCCTACTGTATTTGCGGTCTTCTGTTTGGTTCTTCAATGTTGAACTGTCAAAGAAAGGATTGCGATTTTTTGGACTACTTTCAATTTTTGTTTGATTGTTCATGGATCTCTTAGGTCGTAGATGTGAAACAGACATGGACTTGTATTAAGAGCTTATAGGCTCAGTACCCTTATAGGCTACTTTGTTACTTTTACTATGACTTTAGATATGTCTTATAAGTGAAGGATCTTGCTAATTCCATTATTTTCTATAATTTTTGAATGTAGCAACATGGGAAATTAATCGATAACTAGGGACTCGCTTTGAGTGATGAAATACCTCTGAAACTATTATCTGATTGAAACCTCTTCTCCATAGTCCAAATAATAATTAAAGAGGTTAATCATAAAATTGCTTTTCTATGCAATTGACCCACATTTGCCAAGTTCTTTTGAGGGACACAAGTATCTACTGTATCATTGAAACTTGATGTTTCTGACCCAGCTTGTCTTACACAGGGAAACCTTGCAGCCTTGCTAATCTAGCTTGGCAATGCATAGTCCTGCAATTGAATGAACATATTGATTACAACATTGGATTTCTGTTATATCAATGTTTAGTTAGGGCATAGAAGAGATTTGAATTTCATAACTTTTTCTTCTTATACTTTGATCCCATCTGACAACTCTTTTGTGGACAATGCAGAAGCATAAGTGCATCCCATTAGAAGACCTTGCTGCAGAATTCAAACTCCGCACTCAGGTTCTTATTTATATATTTATAACTTTGTGTATTATACATCCATATGTACACGCACATGAATGGACAGAGGCACTTGTTCCAGTTAGTGATGTGTTTTGTATGTCTTGCTTTCATGAGATGACTATGCTTCCTACCTAAATGCTATTAGCTTAGGATATTTTTACCCGTACTGACTTTGGATATGTCCTATAAGTGAAGTATATCTTATAATATTTAATAGAAATATTTTTTTAAATAATTGGAGACATGTATTCCATTTTAATTTATAGTGGCATACTGCATAACAAGCATTTGGCTTTACTGTCAGACTCTCCGAATACAACAACTGCATTCTGAGAAGCATGATATTCAATAGAGATGTGAATTTTATGATGGGAATGACTTATTCTGTTTGAGTTATGATTGTGGATAATGCTGTATGATTCATGAAATAGGAAACTATAGATTTGCCTCACTTGATCATGTATGAGGAGTAATGGGTTCCTGTTTTCTCAAGCCCTCCAGGACGGTATTTTGTCATATCACTGTTTATTTTCTGTGAATGATATTTACTTCACATCATTATCACCGATAACAATGCAATCCCAAATATGATCATCCAGGTTTTGACAACAGAAACAGGTGTTGGGGAGGTTTATGTCCAGAATTTCCTACTGTATTTGAAGTCTTCTGTTTGGTTCTTCAATGTTGAACTGTCAAAGAAAGGATTGCGATTTTTTGGACTACTTTCAGTTTTTGTTTGATTGTTCATGGATCTCTTAGGTTGTAGATGTGAAACAGACATGGACTTGTATTAAGAGCTTATAGGCTCAATACCCTTATAGGCTACTTTGTTACTTTTACTATGACTTTAGATATGTCTTATAAGTGAAGGATCTTGCTAATTCCATTATTTTCTATAATTTTTGAATGTAGTAACATGGGAAATTAATCGATAACTAGGGACTCGCTTTGAGTGATGAAATACCTCTGAAACTATTATCTGATTGAAACCTCTTCTCCATAGTCCAAATAATAATTAAAGAGGTTAATCATAAAATTGCTTTTCTATGCAATTGACCCACATTTGCCAAGTTCTTTTGAGGGACACAAGTATCTACTGTATCATTGAAACTTGATGTTTCTGACCCAGCTTGTCTTACACAGGGAAACCTTGCAGCCTTGCTAATCTAGCTTGGCAATGCATAGTCCTGCAATTGAATGAACATATTGATTACAACATTGGATTTCTGTTATATCAATGTTTAGTTAGGGCATAGAAGAGATTTGAATTTCATAACTTTTTCTTCTTATACTTTGATCCCATATGACAACTCTTTTGTGGACAATGCAGAAGCATAAGTGCATCCCATTAGAAGACCTTGCTGCAGAATTCAAACTCCGCACTCAGGTTCTTATTTATATATTTATAACTTTGTGTATTATACATCCATATGTACACGCACATGAATGGACAGAGGCACTTGTTCCAGTTAGTGATGTGTTTTGTATGTCTTGCTTTCATGAGATGACTATGCTTCCTACCTAAATGCTATTAGCTTAGGATATTTTTACCCGTACTGACTTTGGATATGTCCTATAAGTGAAGTATATCTTATAATATTTAATAGAAATATTTTTTTAAATAATTGGAGACATGTATTCCATTTTAATTTATAGTGGCATACTGCATAACAAGCATTTGGCTTTACTGTCAGACTCTTCGAATACAGCAACTGCATTTTGAGAAGCATGATATTCAATAGAGATGTGAATTTTATGATGGGAATGACTTATTCTGTTTGAGTTATGATTGTGGATAATGCTGTATGATTCATGAAATAGGAAACTATAGATTTTCCTCACTTGATCATGTATGAGGAGTAATGGGTTCCTGTTTTCTCAAGCCCTCCAGGACGGTATTTTGTCATATCACTGTTTATTTTCTGTGAATGATATTTACTTCACATCATTATCACCGATAACAATGCAATCCCAAATATGATCATCCAGGTTTTGACAACAGAAACAGGTGTTGGGGAGGTTTATGTCCAGAATTTCCTACTGTATTTGAAGTCTTCTGTTTGGTTCTTCAATGTTGAACTGTCAAAGAAAGGATTGCGATTTTTTGGACTACTTTCAGTTTTTGTTTGATTGTTCATGGATCTCTTAGGTCGTAGATGTGAAACAGACATGGACTTGTATTAAGAGCTTATAGGCTCAGTACCCTTATAGGCTACTTTGTTACTTTTACTATGACTTTAGATATGTCTTATAAGTGAAGGATCTTTCTAATTCCATTATTTTCTATAATTTTTGAATGTAGCAACATGGGAAATTAATCGATAACTAGGGACTCGCTTTGAGTGATGAAATACCTCTGAAACTATTATCTGATTGAAACCTCTTCTCCATAGTCCAAATAATAATTAAAGAGGTTAATCATAAAATTGCTTTTCTATGCAATTGACCCACATTTGCCAAGTTCTTTTGAGGGACACAAGTATCTACTGTATCATTGAAACTTGATGTTTCTGACCCAGCTTGTCTTACACAGGGAAACCTTGCAGCCTTGCTAATCTAGCTTGGCAATGCATAGTCCTGCAATTGAATGAACATATTGATTACAACATTGGATTTCTGTTATATCAATGTTTAGTTAGGGCATAGAAGAGATTTGAATTTCATAACTTTTTCTTCTTATACTTTGATCCCATCTGACAACTCTTTTGTGGACAATGCAGAAGCATAAGTGCATCCCATTAGAAGACCTTGCTGCAGAATTCAAACTCCGCACTCAGGTTCTTATTTATATATTTATAACTTTGTGTATTATACATCCATATGTACACGCACATGAATGGACAGAGGCACTTGTTCCAGTTAGTGATGTGTTTTGTATGTCTTGCTTTCATGAGATGACTATGCTTCCTACCTAAATGCTATTAGCTTAGGATATTTTTACCTGTACTGCCTTTGGATATGTCCTATAAGTGAAGTATATCTTATAATATTTAATAGAAATATTTTTTTAAATAATTGGAGACATGTATTCCATTTTAATTTATAGTGGCATACTGCATAACAAGCATTTGGCTTTACTGTCAGACTCTCCGAATACAGCAACTGCATTTTGAGAAGCATGTTATTCAATAGAGATGTGAATTTTATGATGGGAATGACTTATTCTGTTTGAGTTATGATTGTGGATAATGCTGTATGATTCATGAAATAGGAAACTATAGATTTGCCTTATGCAGTTGGTTGTCCTTAGTATTGACCGATTATCTGATTCAGATGCTTCAGTCACAGAGCCCATTGTCCTCGGATCGTCCATATTTTTAGGGGGAGATAACTATGTCCACACTTTTTCTTTCGCCTCATTTTTTCTTATACTTTCTTCTGTAGTCCTTATCATTAGTATCATTTGGTTTGTTTTTCTTGTTGTTATTCCAAATCGTTCATCAGTCCGAAAGGCATCTTGGGGTACATAAAAATGCCCCAAGGAGTGGTGAAAGCAATCTTTTCTTGGTCCTCTAGATGTACAACCACTTGATTGTGCCTTGAAACTCCATCCAAGAAAGACATAACTTTAGCCCCTGAAACCTTCTGCAGCAAATGTTCCATTTTGGGCAGGGGATAGTTATCTTTCTTAGAGCATTTGTTCAAGTTTCTGAAGTCAACACACAGCCTGATTTCCCCATTCTTCTTCCTTACAACTACCAGGTTGGCTACCCACTTTGAATACCTCAGTGGAACTATGATTTTGGCAGCCAACAATTTCTTAATTTCCTTTTAAAACAAAGGGAGAAGCAGAGGGCTTATGAGTCTCAGTTTCTGTTTGAAAGGAATGGTGTCTTCCCCAGTGAGATCTTATGATGAATGGTGCTTTTGTCCTAAGTCTTGACGTCACTGTACTCCCAGGTAAAGACATCATAAAATTGCTTCATTAAGGTGTCGTATTCAGAACTGTGGGCAGCAGACAAATGAATGGACAGGTTTACAAACTTTGGATGATCTAGGCTCCCTATGTTATGTCTATGGAATATAGACTCATTTTCTTTTTGGGCAGTCTGGTAAGGCACATCATTATGGTCAAACAGCTTCTCTAAAGGCACCAACCCTTTAGGTGTATAGTTACTAGGTAATTGCACAATGTTGTCCTGACCAATTTTGTTTCGCAGTTGGGACTTAGGACATTGCTCCATGGCTTCGTTCTCTTGATCAATTTGCATTTTAGAGAATTCATCAATGACTTGCAAAAACCTATTAATTTCATCGTCATCCTCAAAAACTTTCCAGTATTTGACATTATCAGGCAGAGATGGTCTATATTTTACCTGAACCTCATAAGCCAATCTAGGGTGCATGGGAGGGATGAACATGCTAGCAAACACAACAAGTGAATCGGCAAGCTGATTTTTTACTCTAGGAATAAATGAGATACAAAAGCTATTGAAAGAATCTTTGAGCCTCCATACCTCATCTCTGTACACTTTCAGCCTTGGGTGTTTTTCTTGAAACATTTTGTTCACTTGTTGAATGATGAGATCAGCATCTCCAAACACCTTTATGTCTCTAATTCCCATTTCTTTAGCAAAATTTAAGTCCAATATCAAAGACTCATACTTTGTTATATTGTTGGTGACCTGAAAATTCAGCTTGAAAGACAGATGTATGCATTCCTGTGTTGGGGATACCAACACCACGCCTGCTCCGCAGCTTCCCTAGAGCAAGCTCCATCAAAGAACATATCCCAAATCTATGGCCCTTCTTTCTCCATGACCTGGATACTGGTTTCTTGAGCTGCACTGAGGCCAACTGGGATTCTTCAATTTGGAGAATACATGCTGCAAAATTAGTGTCCATAGCATAAATGGGATGATTAGTGGGATTCTTTTCATCACTAAGGATATATGCCAGCTGAGCTTCCCTGTACAATCTTCTGCTTTCTCCCCTAAAAACTGGGACAGTGGCATAGGATAGGTCATTTTGCAATGTCACACCCAACCTCTTAATCCACCCTCTGGAAAGAAGCATGCCAAACTTAGGAGAGACATCTACTACCACAATATCCATCATCATGCTCTTCATGGGCAGCTAAGACAAGGTGATGGCCAAGTCTTTGATTAACCCCAAACATTTCACCTTTCTTGAGTCAAAAGAGAACAAGTCATGAAAGGGTCTAGTGATGTCAAGGCCTAACTCATCCATGACAACCTTTGGCATTAGATTATGGCTGGCACCTGTGTCTAGTAGACAGTTGTGAAGGGTTTTGTCATGAATAGTCAAGGAGACATAGAATGATGGGGAGCTATCATCAAAGGGTTCAGTCATTGGGTTAAGAACAACTGTAGGTTTGTCATATTGTAAGTTCACATAGTCGTTTGATGTTTGCATGGCCTTAAGCTCAAGGGCTTCAAGGATGGGTTTCTTAAAGGCTTCATTCTTTACAAGTTCTATAAGAGATACAGATATTTACAACTTCTGGACTTCTGATTCAAAGCTGAAGGGAGAAGGGGACTTGTCAAGACCTTTTACCTCTTGAGCTGGTGCTTTGAGGATAATGGGATCAGCTGTTGGTCGTTTTTGGTTGTTAGCTTGTTGTTCTATAGGGACAACAGCTCTTTGGATAGGGTTTTCTTTGACATTACTCATCCTTGACCTCAGGTTATATCTTTGTTGATCTTCAGTTTGCAGAACAACTTCTTTTTCCCACTCTTGTCTGGTAAGGTCTTTGAGTAATGACTCCTCATAGGCAGCAAGTGTCAAAAAGGCAGCACTGCCTTTATCTCCTATGCAGTGGATCTCATCCTCTTCATCAAACTACTCCTTCTCCATGACTACATTCTGGAAACGAATCTTCACCTTTTGTTCTTCATTAGCCTCTTTGCCCCTTTGCATGATCTGCAATTGTTCATTTGCTCTCCTATATGGATTTGGATTTCTAGGAGCAAATGTTTTAGGGACCCTTCCTTTCCCTAGATGCTACTCAGCCTTCAGCTTGGAGATTTCAGAGGCTAATGACTCTATCATCTTGGTCATTTTGTCTATATTGGGGTCTGGGGATGAAGAAGATTCACCCCTATGTCTCCTTCAGTCAATATGCCCCTTGAGTTTCTCTGCAACCATGATATTAGACTCTACCTCCAAAGCTTCATCCTACATTTCAGCCAGAGAAACGCATCTTCTTTCTCTCAATAACAGGCAAAAGTTGGAATCAAAGGCATTGGCATAAGTGAGCTTGGCAGTCACTTCAGCTGGTATCTTGCTATACTTGTGATTAAACCTTTTATTGAAATCAAACAATGACTCCGCATTCTCCCTTTTTAGGTTGCCAAACTTGGTATGATAGTAGAGAAGATCTTTCTTGTCCCCCCAATGCTTTAGGAACACATCATCTAAGGCCTCAATGTCTGTTGTAGACCTGAGGGTTAATTCTCTGAACCATTTTCTAGCCTCTCCATCTAGGCTTTAAACAAATACCCTCATCCACACATCATCTTCACTAATGTCTAGATTATCAGTATAACTATAAAAATACTCAAGATGTTCTTCTTTTGTGACTCCTTCTATCCCAGTGAACTTAGGCATGTATTTCTGATGTTCTCCTGCAGGCATTGCATTCAAAGGAGTGGGTAGTACCAAGGGCCCATACCTAGAAGCTATGATTCTTTCCATTTTGGTGGGTGCTTGTTGGCCTGCCATGACTGGGGTAGATGAAAGAATGTTGGCAGTCTGAATGATAGAAAGCTGAGGAGTGGCTAACAGGGCTAAAGGAATATGGTGGACTGGAGGGGAGGTTTCCTTTGTGCTGAAATATAAAGAAGGACCTAAAGAATAAGGAGCTTTATGAATCTCTGAAATTTTTTCCTCACTGTTAGTGATATAGGCTATATTCTCAATATGTATGTGCTCTGTTACAAGCCTTTCTTGTAGAGATGCATAAGATTGTTTAGACTTACCTGATCCTGATGCTCCCTTTCGTGATGTCTTTCTTTCCTTGATAATCTTCTCAAGGTCAGGCATTGGGTCAGCTGGTGATTTCTGAGGATTTCTCCGAGTATGCCTCACAAACTGAGCCAAAACTGCAATGTGGAGTTGCCAAGAGTTTCGGCCTCCAGTAGAGTCACCATATAGATTATTACAACCAAAAATGTGTCTAGACTTTGTCTATTATCAAAGCTAGATCTGTTTCGTTCTCCTAGGGAAGCTGAGCTCCAATCTCCTCTCCCTGGCAGTGACACCAATTATGTTAGAGCTCCAAGAAACTCTCCTAGGTTGTAGCTCAGAGATGCTTGGTAACATATAAATTAAACTATTTTTGCAGAAGTTTATTGGAAGGGATGATGGTTTGGTTCAAGCCAGATAACCACTTCTACTCTGTTTTCACTCCAGACATGCATGAACACCCTCAAACTACAAAGCTTTAGACCACCAATGCTCAACAATTGGGAATTAAGTGAATATGGAGAATACTGACCACACCAACAAATACACACAACCATGTGATGGCCGGCTGCAACCAGTAAAGAAACTTGTAGATCTAATGTATCAATGCAAAGACAAGATGACAGTTGTTTTGCATTAGCAGAAGAAACCTGAGTGACCTACTCACTGATACATTCAATATTTCAATACAGAGATAAGATGACAGTTATCTAGTATTAAACATGGAAGCAATCATGAATACGATGCCACAGGTACAAGCTTAAAACAGAGAAGAAATGGACAATGAACATGTAACAGCAAAAGAAGCTTGCATTGCTGAAAATGAAGATGAGACGCTGCAAGTTACAGAGTGTGTATAGTCTCCAGAAGTTGAACCTTACATCAAATGCCAACCTTTGTTACCTCTTTATTTAGGCTATTTATAATTTATCATTACAATGGCTCTCAGCCATTTAGGGATGGGTGGTCTTAATTGACCACCAACCACTATTAAGTGTTTGATAGCGTCTTCGGATGAAGTTGCTTTCTCTGTTACGAAAAGTCCATTAGTTCGGGTACTGTGTTGTCCTTCAAGCAGTTGAATTGATCATGGCAGAGGAGTGCCATAACTATTAAATTCGGTCGCTGAGTCATGCCGTGTCCTTTTCTCCATTTGGCCGTGCTCTCTGTTTAATTCGGTTGTTGGGATTAAACTAGTTGTGGGGATGGAGTGCATGGGTAGATGAACGACTTGGATGATCGTGAATGGTGGCCATCGGCTCTGGGAGAATGTTTGGCGGAGATCAATTTATAGAGGCTATCGGTCATGGTGAGAGTAGGACCTATCCAGTCCGTTGGATCTTCAATGGGAAAATCGGACAGTTATTCGGCGGCAAAGATGTGCGGGCGATAATGAGTGGGAGTGGTTTGTCCTTCACAGTAATGGTTTTCATCTCGCGGGCCTCGAGCGGTAAGAGGTAATTGTCGAAGTCGTGCGATTCCATTCAACAAATGACACGTAGCAGTAGAGGAGAGAGAAATATTGCTCATATCGTGTAGGTATTGTTTGCGCTAGTTTCCCGTGTGATATGAGCGAGGACCGTCAGATCTGGCAGAGGTGATCTGGGAGTAGGGGCTAATTGGGCAGGTTTCCTTTATTGGGATGCATATGGGCTATTGGATTGGTAGGAGACAATCAACGACGGGGATGTGGTGAGGTGTTTTATGAGCGCGCAAGGGAATATGGTTGGGTTTTATGGGTACTTTGGCTTTACGCTTGGGGCTAAGGACAAAAAGGGGGATTTTGTCAGGTTAGAAGGTTAATTTAGGAAATGGGAAGGGAAAAATGTGAGCAGGGTGAGAGGAGAAGGGGAAAATGGCCCAGGTGAGGCCCCTTTAAGCACAACAAAGCAGATCGAGCCTCCTTTTCAAACTTCAGAGAGTCAATGCTAAACCTCAGGGCTAACAAGTCTCAGTTCACCAAATTTAGGTCCACCTTCCCATGACATCAACCCAACATCAAAGTACTCGACCTAATGCCTCCCTGTTGCTGAAATTTAAAAATTAAAATAAGCATGCACCATGAAAATTATTTGAACAAAAAACTTGATGCATACTCCAAAAACAATATTTGTTGCTGACCTAAGAATGTGGTCATGTAATTAGCTACAGGGCCATAGAACTGACAAGAAAAATTTGCAGCTGCCTTATTTTCATGAAAATTTTGTTGACCAATATATTCCTGGTCAGGGTAGCCACAAAGATTGTTCAGCTCCTCAGCTTTAGATTTTTCAAGAAAAACTTGTTGCTAATATTTTGCTACCCATTTTTCAACGGGCCAACCCTCTTGGAAATCTGTAATAGTGTCTTCAGTTTCTAAACTGTAAGAGTCATAGACTGGAGGGTTTACTAATAATTCTTGGTAGGAACCTTTCTGCAACAAGTAGTCGCAGACACTGCTTGGTCCTTCAACTTCGGGATCTTCTTGAAAGATTTGTTGCTGGAATCATTCTCCCCACTTGCTGGTAAACAACTCCCATTGAACATTTATAACCACATCATCCTCCTTTGAATCATATGAATCATAAATTGAAGGAGATTGTTATTCAGATAGTGGAGTCACTAGGATGTTTACCATAAGATTGAAATTCATACTGTGGAGTCGCCAAGGTGAGATATATTCAACCCACATTTCCCTTGCTCACCTGACAGAGGGAATGTAAAAATTTGTCTTACCCAGGGAAAAATATTCTGATTTGTTCCTCAGCAACGACGCTAGAAAGATGTTGTCGCTTTTTCTAGCACCTGTAGCACAAGTGCTTCAGGCGATATGGAAATCTTCTTAGAGATAGCCTCTGGGTTGATTGTAGACTAGTGCCTAGGACATCTTAAAGAGAGGAGTGCTTTGGAATATTATCAATGGGGCTTTCTGTTTCACTCCAATTGTCACGTAGTTTGAAAAGATAATAAAGGGGTTCTTGGTGCAATAGGCCTTCATCAAGGTAAACTCAAGCCAATACATGGATCCAAATGCGTAGGGGGTAAAACAGGGCAATCTCAAAGAGAAATGTCTGGGAGTGGTGGCCGACACACAACAATAGGCAGCTTAATATTGGAGTTGTAGTAAAATGAAGAGGAGGAGAGAAAGGATGAAATCTGATGCATAGGGCTGGGAATAATACAGAATCCTAAGCAACAATATTATGGCAGAAGTATGGAAGACTGAAGAAGTGGAATGGCAGAAACAGTGGATCCCTAATTAAGGTCCCAACATCTATACATCATGAATACATTTGTTACTATTTATCATATGTAAACCTGTGCTCATACAGGTACTATAGGCTATCTAATAACACAAGTAAATCTATAATTACCACAGGAATGTTTACTACTTAGCAACCAAATATACAACCATGAATGAGAGTGAAATGAGCAGCTTCATTACACTATTTTAGGGGGAGAAAAACATACATGAAGTGATAAACAAAGGGGAAACATATTGCACATTTCTTCGATTGCAATCACCAAAGAGGTTCATTCATCCTTCAAAATGAGTCCAATTCACCAGTCCATTTACATTTAACAATACATAGTTCAAGTCCCTCTTGAACAGGTAGATAGAACCAAAAGTGGAATCACAGAATTGGAACCCCTCAGGTGCATAATTCTGGAACCTCTATTAAGTGTTTCTTCCCCTATTTATAACGAGAGGGGGAGCTTTGAACAAGTTACAAAATATCTCATCCAAGGGCTAGTTGTCTGATAGACTAGTTGTCTCAATGTGCAATAGCTTTGCTACCTAAAATGATTAACAAGGATTTGATTCCTTTCTTTAAAATACACAGAAATTAAAAAATAAACAAAAATAAGAAAAAATGAAAGATGACTGAGGAAAATACCCTTTTGTCATTCCTGTGAAGGCCCTTGATGAGGCCATATCTCTGGCATAATGTGTCCCTCTAGCTGCTCAGCCGATTCCCGTCACTTTCACCTTAACTGCCTAACTTCACCACTCTGCCGAGTTGGTATCGATTAATTGTGGTGGCTTGTCACAGAGCAGAAGTGGATATTGTCCTTATAGTCCTTCATTATATGACTAAGTGGAGCTCCATGCTGAGCCATTAAGTCTTCCTGAGTCCCCATATCTCCATTTACTCCATGAAGACATGCACGTGAAGCAAGCTAATTCATTTATGTTGCCCATGTATTCGTTGGTTTCTTGTCCCAGTGGCACAGGATTAGCCCATATCAATTTCCAACTACTCCATGCCTTCATTCAATACCACAGCTGCCAACCCATATGCCTTTAAAGCTTTGTACTTCCTTATCAAAGCTATTCCATATCACAGACTTCACAGTGGTGTAGTATTCAAATTTTCTAATTGTCGACTACCGATATGACAAGCCTATTCTACTTATCCCTTCCCACATTTTTAACCATAGGACCGAGGGTTGTGACTTGGTGCTTAGCCTTAAGGAACTAAGGCCTTTTGTTCTTGTGGAGGGCTAACTTTCCTTTGTAAACTGCTTTCTGCCCATGGTTCTTTAAGTTCCTCTTGACCGTGGGCTAGCCCTTATATCAAAGATCCTTTATCGGTGACTTCCAATCAACAATTTAACTTTGGCGCACAACATTTCGCTTCGTCGATGTCGAACGTTGATCACCTTTTCTACTTAATCCTTGGTCCTTTCGTGCTCCTCGTGACCATAGGCCAGCCCCCATATCGGAGCCCCTTAATCAGAGGTGCAATTTCATTTTGATGCACACATGCAACAACCTCCGGATCACCGATATGCTAGGATCACCGATATGTTGGGACCTAGGATTTTACCATTAGGCTTTTTCTCCTTGCTTTCTAGTTTTCAACAAGGCAAATTCAATCTGCCCTAACTTTTAATTCCGGAGTCCATTTGAGGAGTTCCATATACCATTAGAAAGATAATTTGGAGCACTATCCAATGGATGGGGTATGATTTAGCTTTGAGGGCATCTATGAAATGGAATATGGCTGCAAAAGTTTATGTTCTTTTGTACTTTGGTCAGCTAAAAACAAATTTTGCAGTGAGTGACAACACAACACATAAACAAAGAAAGTTATTACTCTCCCCACAGATCATTTGAATTTATTTTATCTTTCAACACGCTTGTAGCCATATTCATAATAGTCATGTTTTCCATTTCTCCTACAACATTTTGCTAAGATGTATTCCTTATTCTTAACTATCTTTTGATCCCATGTTAGCTGTAAAAAATGAAATTCATTGGAATAATATTCTCCATCTATGTATGATGTTAACAATTTAATTTAATGACCATTTTTATTCTCTACCACTACCTTGAATTCTCTAATGTCAAAACTTCATATTTCTTTGCAAGGAAGTACACCCAATTTTTTTTATATGGTCATCTACGAATACTAAGAAGTAGTAACTACCTCCTGGTAATTGGGACTACATTGTACCACAAAAATCTATATGACTTGGCTCCAATCATGTCATTTATCTACAGGGAACTCCTTTAGGGAACCTACTCCTCTACTACTATGCTATAATGCAACTCTCACATGAGCTACATAGATTTTGAATGGGCGGAAAACCTTTAACTATCTTGTTTTGTTGCAATAGTTTTAGGCCAACAAAATGTAAATGACCAATCTAAAATTCCACAACAAATAATCATCCAAACATGTTTCCTTTTGGGAAAATGAGACATCCTCTCTATCATAATGAATAACAAGATGATACATTCTATTCTTTGTGATAATCACCCTAGCAATCAACATCTTACTGGGAGGTTTATCATATATAAAACAATAATTCTCCTTAACAATCGCATTATACCCTTTTCAAGTAAGTCGGGAAATAATAATGAGATTATGTTTCAAATCTAGGGCATAGTATACATTTTCTACGTGAGTTTCCTAGCCCTATTTGTCATATGATGACTATTTCTTTTTCCATAAATTTTAGAATATTTTCTTACGCCAACTTGACTCTATTCCTTACTGAATCATCTAGATTTCCAATTAGCACTCCAGGAAACTCTTCTAGGTTGTAGCTCGGAGATGCCTAGAAACATATAAATCTTCAATATCATTCTCTGAACTATTGGAATGGATTTGGGTTTGGATCAAGTTAGATAACTTTTTCAACTCTGTTTTCACTCAAGACATGCATGAACACCCTCAACTTGACAAGGATTTCGACCACTAATTCTCAATAGTTTATAGATTCAATGGATAGATGGAGAGTCATGACTATACTAGCACATACATACATAAACACATATGAATGGCTAGCTATAGAAAGTAAATGAAGCTTACAAATCTAATTTATCAATGCAGAGATAAGATGATAGTTATCTAGCATTCAACACAGAAGAAAACATGAATAACCCATTCAAGTGCAAGCTTAGAACAGAGGAGAAGATGGCGATTGAACATGTAACAAAAAAAGAAGCTTGTATTACTGGAATGAAGATGAGACGCTCGGAGGAATAGAGTATCCACAATCTCCGAAAGTTGAACCCCTCTTCCTTCGAACTTTAAGCCATTTATAGGCTTTTTACAATACTCTTGAACTCTCTGAGGCTCGATATGTCATAACCTATCCCCTCTGTCTTCTAACTACTTGATGTCATAACTAGACAACATGAGCTTAAAGAGCTCTGTTTCTAACAAACCTGGTAATCAAATGCTGGTAATTTCACCACGCTATTAGGTGGTTCACTCGTGCTAGCGCGTTCCATTATCATTTTTGTTGGTTTGGCTGCATCGTGCTGTTGTTTTTTCCCCTTTCGGCCATGCCTCTATTATTTCAGTTTAACTGTTTGACTGTCAAAAACACTGACAAGGCCAACAAATTTCCTCCCTGGGTGAAAATGGGGTACGGGGCCATTGGATGGTGTGGATCGATGGCCGGGCTGTTGGTCAGGCGGCGGAGATCGAGCCAAGGAAGAATAGATGAGAGAGTGAACAGGAGCCATCAGATTGATATGATCAATGGACAGGATCATATCGCTAATCCCAGAGGTGAAGGGTTGGCGGACAGTGCGATGAAATTGCGAGATGCCGATGGGCGATTAAGCAATGTGTGATAGATGTCGGATTGACGAATGAAATGGATAGCAGAGATCGATCTAATCAGAGATTGGAGAAATTGGAGCGCAGCGGAAAGGAGATGAACCGAGAGCGGACTCGCTGATTTATGAGAGTGGGTGTATAAATTTTTAAGTCCGGCTTATGGCCAAAGCGTAGCAAGAGGAGACGTAGACTGTCGGAGCTAAAACAGGGGACATTTCCATTAAAATAGCAGCACTGTACCTCAAGGCTAACACTGGCTCCTTCTGGGGATGAAAGCCTCCCTGTGAGGTTTCAAGAACTGCAGACTACTGTCGAAACAAACTTATCTCCTAGTGTTCCATTGGGCATGGAGTTTATTTGCATAGAAAACAAAAACTGAAAAAACCTATTACAATATTAAGGCCTTAAAGCCTCATATGAAGTAAAGTTTCAAAAACCGCCCATTGATTGGGCCATCAAAAACACCTTCCCCCTCCAAATTGTGCAGAATGAAAGTATTGTTCATCTAAACTTGAGCAATGAAAAACAATCCCATCCATAAGGCATCAAATTTACCATGGTTTCCCTTCTTTTCCTTCAATGCATCCCATTTGAGAACCCAGTCACCAACCTAAAAACTGTCCATTTTTGCCTTTCTATCAAAGGTTTCTTTGATCTTCTTCTGATGAATTCTTGACTTCTCAACCAGTTGTTCTCTGATCTGCTGTAATTCAACCAAGTTACTCATTCTCCTTGCCATGTCGTTCTCTTCATCATGTTCTTCTTTCAAGAATTTGGCCACAAGGAGAATCAGTTGGATAGGAAAAATAACATCAGCGCCATAAACCAGCTTAAATGGAGAATTTCCTATGGACTTCTTGTTGGTAACTCTATCAGCCCATAGTGCAAACTTCAACTTGGAATCCCAGTTCTTTTTGTTGTCCTCCAGCAGTTTTTTATTATCCTTACAAGAATCTTGTTAGATGATTCTGCCAGGCCATTTCCTTGAGGATAATATGAGGTAGAATGCACCAATTGAATGCCCATGGATTCACACATGTCCACCAATTCTTTTGCCCTGGAAGCTACTGCATTATTAGTGACTAGTTTGGTTGGGCAACCAAATCTAGTGAAAATATTCTCATTCAAGAAATTTATGATAACCTGATGATTTTCATTTTTAGTGGGTATAGCCTCAATCCATTTGGTGAAATAATCAGTGGCTACCAAGATCCATTTGTAATGGCCACTAGAATGTGGATTGATCTCATATATGAAGTCCAAGCCCCACTGCTAGAAGGGATCATTGGCGTGTACTGGCTTCAAGGGCAGAGATTTTAGCTGTTGTCTTCCTACAAACCTCTGACATTTGTCACAAGAATTCACAAAAGAAAACACATCAGAGAACAAATTAGGCCAATAATACCCAACTCTCAGGATCTTGTGGGCCATGGTTTTCCAATAATGATTCCCTTTGCAGATGCTAGAATGGAACTGGTGTGTGACTTCCACAAATTGTCCTTTGTCTTGACATCTCAAGAGGATCCCTGATGAGTCTTTCCAATAAAGCAGGTTTTTATTATTGAAGAATTTGGCTGATCTGAGCTTAATGGCCCGAGCTTGACTTGAGCTATGCCCCGGAGGGACTTCTAGCTTCTGCAAAAAACAAACTACATTGGAATACCATTCGTAGGTGGCTAGATTTTCAGCCAAACACTGATTCTTCTCTTGCTCTTCTACTGTTTCCTCTGTCAGCTCACCACCTGAACTCGAACCTATGCAATTGATGTCTAACAAATTGCAATTTTTCTCAACCATAATCTTAGCCAAGCCCTAGCCTTTGACAAGCTTGGTGGGCTTCACCTCTATGTTGAACTCTATGAATTTTGCAATCCATTTAGCTTTCTTTCCATCAATATCTGGTTGAGTTACGACATCTTTTACTAAGGCTAGAGGTACATACACAACCACTTTGGAATGTAGAATATAAATTTTGAATTCCTTTAAGGATTTTATGAGAGCATAAGCTTGTTTTTCAGTAAGGTCATACCTTAGTTCAGCCTCCCTCAGAGTTTTGCTGAAAAAGGCCACAGGGTGCTCTACACCTTTATAATTTTTCTGCAATAGAACTGCTGCAAGTGTATCATAAGATGCAAAAGAGAAGATATAAAACTCCCTGGTATAATATGGACTGATTAGAGTGGGAGCTTCCATGATAGCTTGTTTGATGGCTTCAAAAGAGCTTCTTGCACCATCTGTCCATTTTAGTTTTGATCCTTTCTTCAACATGGAATTGATGTGAACTAGCTCTGCAAAGTTTGGAATAAACCTCCTGACAGAGTTAATCTTACCCAGGAAAGATTGAATGTCTCTTTTTGAACTTGGGATGGACAATGTCTGAATTGCTTGAACTCTTGTTGGATCGATCTTCACACCTTCAGCAGAAACAATATGTCCTAGAAGTTTGCCTTCTTCCAAAGAAAATTGTGACTTCTTTGGGTTCACGGAAATTCCAAAATGTCTGCACTTTAGAAACACCTTCTTCAAATGCTGCAAATGGTCCTTGTGACTGCTGGAAAAGACTATTATGTTGTCAAGGTAAATAAGGACAAACTTGTCCTTCTCTCCCACAAAGGCTATGTCCATGGCCCTCCGAAAAGTAGCCCCAACATTCATCAGTCCAAAAGGCATCTTGGAGTACATGAAAGTGCCCCAAGGAGTAGTGAAAGCTGTAGAAATTTTGAATAATTTGACACTTATTCACATAGATAATCCCGATTATACACTATTGTGGAATACATGCATAATACATAACCTCCTCTACGTTGATCATCAATTTAGCAGCATTAAAAACAATGAAACATCAATTGCATGCGCACATTAACACAGTATGTAACCCGGGGAAAGCATACAACTGAAAACCCCACACTATTTGTATATTATAATGATTGAGAACATGTAACAATACATAGTACAATACTCCTCACAAGTACTCAGTACTATCTCCACCTGTTACACACAAACTAGCTCAGATCTGATGCCTCAAATCTCCTCCACTGTTTGCTTGCCTCCACTACCCAATCCTGCATGAGAATGAATGAGAATGGCTAAACCAAACTCGTATTTCCTTGGCTGAACCACACAATCCTCATTGGAATTACTCAATCCCATTGATTGTGCAAGATCTCATGCACAACTATAGTCACAACTGATAGCAATCTCAACCTCTAGCACCTGTCTTCACTGAACTGTCCATGCACTGAGTTAACTGATGTATTATTTAGTTGCTTTATGAGTTAATAATTAGTGAATTAATTTAACAATTAATTCACATCACTCATCACTAGTCTATTTGCAGTTAGACTAAATACAACTAGTTTAACCAAGTCAAACTGAACACAACTCCATCAACTCCACCGAAACTCAACCACATGAGTTCTAACTAAAGTCCTGCATGCAATAGCTCAACTGACTCACAAGAAAAGCGTAAGCTGCATGTGCCACATCTGTAGCTCAAAATGAAGTGCTCCAAGAGGATAAGATAATGTTTATAGTCCAAATATTATTATGAGCTAATAATATTCGACTGTTCTATTTTTAGCCTGGCAGTCTAAAAATAGAAACCGCCCATATGTCTAAAAATAGAAGTCCATCCATTTTTACCAACATGACCAATCTTCCACAAATAGCATCCTGCAACTCATAGACCATGATCCATATGTCTAAAAATAGACATAGTCTAAAAATAGGCTTTGCGCCAAAAATAGCCTGCGGGCCCACCTAGTGAAGGCGACTCCTTTCCACTAAGCTCCATCATCTTGTTGCATTTTCAACACTCCCTCTCAACAAGATATGGATTATCTGCAACCCCTATCATGCAATTCTGGAATGTTTTGCATGCAACACATTTGCCTGGTCCACTTTCTCCAACAACACTTGGAACAAAAACGCTCCTAACTGACCACTCTGTTGGGCTAGGAACATACTCTGATGCTGAAGTTCTACCTGCTGCTGACAAGTGCGCCCTCTCTGACATCTGCGCTACTGCAACATCTCCATGCATCTCGCACCATTGCACACTTCTCTATGCCACCTAGCACTGTGCAAAACACTTGTGCCTCTCGCATTGCTGCAGCCAACTAGCTATGCACTGTCCTGGGATTCCCTACACTATCGCTCTCTCTGCTGCTCCATCCGCATTTGTCTCTACCCAATCAATCAATTCCTTCTACTCCACATCGGGGCTCCCGTTGCAAGGTCTCATCCAAGAGGTTGGGTACCTCAAGTATCCTGCCCCTCCTCCTTGGGACGATCAATCCACATCACCCCACCTCCTACCTGGAGGTATCGTTGCATGCAATCCCTCAACCCACCTGGCTCGAAGTTTCCCCCTACTGGAGGTCTCTGCATGAGTAGATGTCTCTACTCGATCTCCTCTCAGCTTCCCTTGTTGTGGCTGCTCCACAACCTCCTGAAGCTGCTGCACCAATCGTGGCTCCTCCACAATTGTCTGAGACTTCTTCTGGCTCTGCATGTTGGGAGGTAATATACGCTCCCTCTCAACCACCAAGTCTCCATCAATTGCCTCGCTACTCAAGGCTTTACATGCATCTTGAACCTCAAGAGCATACAGGTTCTTGGCCCGTGAACCAATCTGCTTCACCTGTCTAGTGATGATGTGTCTAAGGAGAACCTTTCCCTTACTGAAGACTACATCATAGCCTTCGTCTTCCAACCTCGCGATCGACACCAAGTTTCTCTTCATTCCTGGTACATACTTGACATCGGTCAAGGTAAGGTGAGCTCCATGCTCCCTCTGAAAAATAACCGTGCCTACACCTGAGACACTATACTTCTCATCATTACCCATCACTATGAGTATCTGGAGATCTTTCTCCTCCAAAGTACTGAACAAACTTTTGTCACCGATCATGTGGAAAGAAGCTCCACTGTCAAGAAACTAACCACTTCCCACCATGGATGAAACCATGCATGCGAAGAGTGTGAAATCCAACTCGAAATGTGAAGCAAGTGCCTCACCTTCATATCCTTCCCCGGATCCCTTCTTGGACTTCTTCTTTGGGAAATTAGTAGCATAATGGCCCAACTCATGACAATGAAAGCATCTCACATTCGACTTGTCAACCTTCTTCCCATCATTGGAAGAACTGGATTCGGAAAGAGAACCCTTCTCCTTCCCCTTCTTTGCTTTGGCAGCCAAAGCACAATTTTCTTCATCAGATGCCTTTGATGAAGATCCGTCCCTGGTATTCCGCCTGATCTCCTCTTGCACAAGATCCGACCAAAGTCTCTCCCATTCTGGCAATTTCTCCCGACCATTGACAGAGTCCTGATAGGAATTCCAACTCTTCAGAAGACCAAGGAGAGCCAAGCTCACCAAGTCCTCATCATCGACAGTCACCCCCACACTTCCCAGCTCATCCTGACATTGGGTGAACTTCGTGAGATACTCGGGCATACTGTCTCCATTCTCACACTTAATGTTTCTGAGTTTATCCTTGAGCACCAACTTCCTCTGGTCGCTCTTGCTTTGGAATAGATCTGTCAATGCTTTCCACATCAAGTATGGAGAAGCCTTTCCATGCAGGCTGGATACAATGTGATCCTTCACGCCCTCCAACAAAATCCTTCGACACTTTGCTGTCTTCTTTTGCCAAGCCACAGCTTCAGCAACATCAGTAGGCTTTGGGACCTCAACCTCTATGAACTCCTTCAGCCCATTATCATCTAACACCGCCTCCATCCTGTCTTTCCATGCAATATAATTCGAGCTGCCTTCAAGATCATACTCCAATTGCAATCCGTTGAAAGACATTTCAACTTTGACACCAAGAAAACACTGCTACAAATTCGAATTCCACCAGCTCAAAACTCAACTGCTTCTGATCTAAAATTCGTGAGAACAAAGTATTTCTCGTATAGAGATTGACTGTATGGGCTTTTACCGGATATCTCACCTTCCAAAAGAAGGATGAATCCAGAGGCTACCTGGCTCGATTACAGACTCTACCTGAAGAAATAAAATATAATCACTTTCTGAATAATAGATCTGATGATCAACTGCTCTGATACCATGTAGAAATTTTGAATAATGTGACACTTATTCACAGAGATTATCCCGATTATACACTATTGTGGAATACATGCATAATACATAACCTCCTCTACATTGATCATCAATTTAGCAGCATTAAAAACAATGAAACATCAATCGCATGCGCACATTAACACAATATGTAACCCGGGGAAACCATACAGCTGAAAACCCCACACTATCTGTATATTATAATGATTGAGAACATGTAACAATACATAGTACAATACTCCTCACAAGTACTCAGTACTATATGCACCTGTTACACACAAACTAGCTTAGATCTGATGCCTCAAATCTCCTCCACTGTTTGCCTGCCTCCACTACGCAATCCTGCATGAGAATGAATGAGAATGGCTAAACAAAACTTGTATTTCCTTCGTTGAACCACGCAATCCTCATTGGCATTACTCAATCCCATTGATTGTGCAAGATCTCATGCACAACTATAGTCACAACTGATATCAATCTCAACTTCTAACACCTGTCTTCACTGAACTGTCCATGCACTGAGTTAACTGATGTATTCTTTAGTTACTTTATGAGTTAATAATTAGTGAATTAATTTAACAATTAATTCACATCACTCATCACTAGTCTATTTGTAGTTAGACTAAATACAACTAGTTTAACCAAGTCAAACTGAACACAACTCCATCAACTCCACAATCAACTCCAACGAAACTCAACCACATGAGTTCTAACTGAAGTCCTGCATGCAATAGCTCAACTGACTCACAAGAAAAGCATGTTTCCTTCTGACAGCTGCATGTGCCACATCTGTAGCTCAAACTGAAGTGCTCCAAGAGGATAAGATAATGTTTATAGTCCAAATATTATTATGAGCTAATAATATTCGACTGTTCTATTTTTAGCCTGGCAGTCTAAAAATAGAAACCGCCCATATGTCTAAAAATAGAAGTCCATCTATTTTTACCAACATGACCAATCATCCACAAATAGCATCCTGCAACTCATAGAGCATGATCCATATGTCTAAAAATAGACTGCGCCAAAAATAGCCTGCGGGCCCACTTAGTGAAGGTGACTCCTTTCCACTAAGCTCCATAATCTTGTTGCATTTTCAAAAAAAGTGGTCTTTTCCTGATCTTATGGATGTACAACAATCTAATTGTAACCTGAAAATCCGTCTAAGAAAGACATGACTCTAGCCCCTGAAACTTTTTGCAGCAAGTGTTCCATCTTAGGCAGGGGTTAGTTGTCCTTTTTAGAGCATTTGTTTAGATTCCTGAAGTCAACACAAAGCCTGATTTCTCCATTTTTCTTTCTTACTACCACAAGGTTAGCTATCCACTTTGAATACCTTAGGGGAACTATGATCTTGGCATCCAACAGCTTCCTGATTTCCTTTTCAATCAAAGGCAATAAGAGAGGGATGATAGGTCTTAATTTAAGCTTAAAAGGGATGGTGTTCTTCTCCAGTGGAATTTTATGCTGAATGATGTTGGTGTCATAGGTCTTAAGATCATTGTACTCCCAAGCAAAAATATCAGCAAATTGTTTCATCAGGGTGATATACTCGAAACTTTGGATAGAAGACAAGTGAGTGGACATATTTATGTACTTTGGATGGGCTGGACTCCCTACATTATGTTTATGAACTGCAGACTCATTTTATTTTTTGGCAGGGTTATAAGGTACATCATTATGATCAAACAGCTTCTCTAGGGGCACCAATCCTTTGGTTATATGGTTACTAGGTAGTTGAACAATGTTATCCTGACCAATCTTGTCCTTTATCTTGGACTGATTGTATTCTTCAATGGTTTCGTTTTCTTGGTCAATGTGCATTTCAGAAAATTCATCAATGACTTGTAAAAACCTATTAATTTCATCATCATCTTCAAAAACTTTCCATTATTTGACATTGTCAAGCAGAGATGGTCTATATTTCACCTGAACTTCATAAGTCAATCTAGGAGGCAAAGGAGGAATAAACGTGCTAGCAGACACAGCAAGGGAATCGACAAGCTAGTTCTTCATTCTAGGCATGTAAGAAATTCTGAAACTATTACAAGAATCCTTGAGCTTCCATACCTCATCTCTATATGCTTTCAACCTTGGATGCTTTTCTTGGAAAGTTTTGTTGACCTGTTGAATGATAAGGTCTGCATCTCCAAACACCTTCAGACCTTTGATGCCCATTTCTTTAGTAGCGTTTAAGCCCAATATCAAGGCTTCATACTCTGCTATGTTTTTTGTGACCTAAAAAGTTAACTTGAAAGATAAATGAATGCATTCTTGTGTGGGGGACACAAGGACTACACCTGTCCCTGCAACTTCCTTAGAGAAAGCTCCATCAAAGAACATGTCCCAAATTTGTGGGCCTTCTTCCTCTGTGATCTGGAAAACTGGTTTCTTAAGCTGCATGGAGGCCAACTGGGATTCTTCAATCTAAAGAATACAAGCTCCAAAATTAGTGTCGACAACATAGATGGGATGATTAGTGGGATTCCTTTCATCATTGATGATATAAGCCAACTGAGCTTCTCTGTATAATCTCCTACTCTCACCTCCAAAAACTGGGACAGTAGCATAGGACAGATCATTTTGCAATGTTCCACCTAATCTCTTGATCCAACCTCTGGAGAGCAACATGCCAAACTTGGGGGGTACATCTGCTACCACAATATCCATCATCATGCTCTTCATGGGCAGCTGAGACAAGGTGATGGCTAGGTCTTTGATTAATCCCAAACATTTCACTTTTATAGAGTCAAAAGAAAATAGGTCATGATAAGACTTGGTAATGTCAAAACCCAACTCATCCATGACAACCTTGGGCATTAGAGTATGGTTGGCTCATGTGTCCAGAAGGCAGTTGTGAAGGATTTTTTCATGAATAGTCAAAGAGACATAGAATGATGGGGACTTGTCATCACAATTTTCAATCATTGGGCTAAGAACAACAGCTCGTTTGTCATCTTGCAGATTTACATAGTCAGTGGAGGCTTGGATAGCTTTAGGCTCAAGGGCCTCGAGGATATATCTCTTGAAGGACTCATTCTTCACTATTTCAATCAGAGGTATAGGTATGCTTAGATTTTGAATTTCTGATTCAAAACTGAAAGGAGAAGGAGACTTGGCAAGGCCTCTTACCTCATGAGCTGGAGCTTTGAGGATGATGGGATCAACTATCAGTCGTTTTTGCTTTTCAGCTTGTTGTATTGCAGGGATGGCAGCTCTTTGAATAGAGTTTCCTTGGCATTATTCCTCTTCGACCTCATATCATATTTGTGTTGATCATCAATTTGCAGAACAGCTCCACCATCCCACTCTTGGCTGATCTGGTCAACGAATAATGACTTTTCATAGGCAGCTGAGGTCAAAAAGGAGGAGGCATTGCCTTTGTCTTCAAAACAGTGGATCTCATCATCTTCTTCAAACTGCTCTTCTTCCATGACTACTGTGGAGTACTAAAGAAGGTATGTTTTTGGCAATTATTTCAGCATCTTTTCATTAGAACTTACAAACCTTTTGCATTATGAACTAGGAAAATGATAAGGAATTGTAATAAAACCTGTGAGATTAATGTGCAAAACGAAAACACTGACAATTGTCATTTTCTTATGCGGAAGAAGGAAAAATGAAAAACTTCCGTTCCAAAGGGAAGGACAAGGACGGGTTAACCGCTGTCCCTTTTGACGGGGAATCGTATGCAAACAAGGCAAAACAAATCAAAGTGAATCAACCCTGGAAAGGAAGTGGAGATATCGGCTCGGCGCAAGAAAGAAAAGAGATAAATGAGGACTAATGGTTCGACGAATCCCTCGAGATCCTTTGATCCTAAGGGATCGCTGTTTAACTATTTTTGCACCTAGACATCTCCACCTTCACCATTATAAAAGGGGCAGCACTGTTAGCTCGAAGGGTCGGTCGAGTCTGTTATATTTTATGTAATTTCTCTTAAGATTGAAACTTTGATCATCGAGTCTCATTGAGAACTGATCTACTGTAATTCTGTCTTATGCATTAATACAAACTCGGTTGCTATTTCATCTCTGAGTCTGGAATAACTTCAAGCGGTGTACCCCTGGAGGTTAAGGGCCCGGCCCTGGAGGACACTTTCTCCTGTACTATTACGTTTGGTTTATGTGTGGTTTGCTTATCAGTGTTATTTGGTAATCTGATGTGTTTTGTTAGTTTACATCACATGCTCTGTTATGTTTAATTTACTGAGGTTTCTAAAGACAGAACTATTGTATTAACTTTGCAACGTATCACTATTCTTTTAAGTGTTGATATAGTACTGCCAGTCTTTACAGAATATTGTTGTTGTTTAATTACAGAGTATCTGTGTTGTACACTTATTTCATTGGTACGACTAAACTCATCTTAGGGATTATGTTCTTCACGATTGTTGAATCTATAGACATTGTTGTTCCATTCTGAAATACAGTCGTAATTTTTATAACTGAGATTGATAACTGGTTTACCAAGATCAGGTTACTATTAAGGTGTGCCGTGTGCATATATGGTTTTCAAGTGTTGTTCTATAGTCTAGCACTAATCAATGATGTTCCATTTTTGTGTGTTGTTCAAGTCATCCTTAAAAGTGAAGGATTACCATTTGATTCCTGTAGGTCACGATTAGTGCATTTGATATTGTAGATTAAGGTGTTCCTGCTTGTTGGACTTAATTGTTGTTACAGTTTCCTGTTTGTTGTTCCATTTCAGGTTTGTTGTTCTATTTCTTATTTGTTGTTCCATTTCTTATCTGTCATTCCACTTCCTCACATTTGTTATTTTGGCGCGAAGAAAGATCTAAGGCTGTAGTGAGCATTGACATTTACTGTCTGGCTCCCAGATCCACGATCTGTTCTCTAATTTCCTTTAGTTCCATCAGTTTACAAAGGGATGAGTTGTTGCTACTGAACCCTTGACTGATAAATTGCTTAGTTTTCTAAATGTGTGGTTTAGTCTTTCCAAGTAGTTTGCTGTAAACAAGCATCCGTTTACTCTTTTATTTTTGAGCACTGTACTACTAGCATTACTCTGGCAAATGATAGCCTCATACTGAGACACTCTTTGAAATAACAAAATGTTCCTGGATTGACAAACTAATGTGAGGTAATTAGAGATGAAAGAGACCCTTTTTATAGCTCGACATTTTGGCGCCGCTGCCGGGGAAAGAGTGTAGCCATGTGTTCTTTTTCAGAGTAGTGTGGGAACCTACTAAGAAAGAATTGGGTTTTAAAAACGGAAGGTAAGAACCTACGTGTGGAGCATGTAACAGCCCTGCTCCTCTGCCCGCTTTCCTACAAATTTGCTGCTGTTTTGTTTGGGTAGAATCTAGCAGTTGATTTGTGTGCATGACTAAGCAGAAAAAGCCAGAAAAGAATTCCAAACCTCTACCCAAGCTAGAAAAAGCTAAGGGGTCGGTGACCCTTAGTCGATCAACCTTCATAGATGAAATCTTAAAGAAAGCAGAATCTCATCCTTCAGTAGGACCCAGAAAAGTTATTTCTAGACAGCCTACTAGTTCCCTTCAGGCCACATGATCACCATCTGTAGCCTTTGCTGAGGTGCATAGTCAAACTAAAGAGGAAAGTAGCTAGAAATAAGTCCTACTTCTGCTTTCTTTAAGATTTCATCTATGAATGATCGACTAAGGGTCACCGAAGCTTTTCTAGCTGGAATTCTTTTCTCTTAGTCATGAACTGCTAGATTCTACCCAAAGCTAGAAAAAGCAGAGTGACCCTTAGTCGATCAACCTTCATAGATGAAATCTTAAAGAAAGCAGAATCTCATCCTTCAGTGTTATTTCTAGACAGCCTACTAATTCCTCTTTAGTTTGACTATGCACCTCAGCAAAGGCTACAGATGGTGATCATGTGGCCTGAAGGGAACTAGTAGGCTGTCTAGAAATATCATACCTTAGTTCAGCATCCCTCAAGTTCTTGCTGAAAAATGCCATTGAATGTTCTGAACCCTCTTCATCTTGCTGCAATAAAACTGTTGCAATGGTTTCTTCAGAGGCAAATGAGAATACATGAAACTCCCTACTATAATCTGGACTTATTAATGTGGGAGCCTCCATGATAGCCTTTTTAATAGACTCAAATGATTTTCTTGTTGCATCATTCCACCTTACCTCTGCTCCTTTTGCATCATTCCACCTTACCTCTGACCCTTAGTCGATCAACCTTCATAGATGAAATCTTAAAGAAAGCAGAATCTCATCCTTCAGTAGGACCCAGAAAAGTTATTTCTAGACAGCCTACTAGTTCCCTTCAGGCCACATGATCACCATCTGTAGCCTTTGCTGAGGTGCATAGTCAAACTAAAGAGGAGCTCTTATTGGTTGTAGTTCATTTTGAAAGGTCAAATCCAATGCCATAGCAGACACATTTTGAGGCTGGATCTAGTTTGCAGTAGTTGTTTGAGTTTCTCATATATTTCTAGCTGTTCCATATTGTTATGTACTCCAATTTTTTGTTGATTTAATAAAGTTGAGATTTCCTTCTGCTCATCTTCGTTATTTGCATGTACTGTGTTGTAGGGAGTGCGTAGGCCAGCTCAGCGACAGTAGGCAATTCGACATTTCGCTGGCAGAGATGGCAACTCCGAGATCAGGAATGCATCCAACTATGTGATCTAGAAGGCAAGGATCTCATGTCTTCTGGATGAGCACGATCTCAAAACCTATGTCGACAAGTGGTAGTTGTACCCGCGGATTCAGATCTGCTCAAGAAGTACAAGGCTGAGATGGCAAAGGCCAAACGATTGATCCTCGACAGATCACGTAGTATGTCACATTGAAGGATACTCAGATGTGGGAAGCATTGCCAATACGAAGGATCTTCCAAGCAACGAAGATGTAGTTAGTAGAAGATGAGATCCACGCAGACGCAACGCATTGATCCATTCCTAACGAAGCTCCAGGAAATCCGAGACTCATTGGAAGTCACACCTCAGCCTATCTGGCCCTGAATTCAATCTCAGAAGAATGGGAAGTGTTTGTCCACAGTATCTTGGGCAGAGAGAGATTGTCATGTTCTTCAGCAGGAAGAGATGAGGAGAGACTTAGTGAAGTGCAAACTTGATCAGCAGCAGACAAAGCCCAGAATGCAGCCCTTGCTTCTGGAATTTCAGCAATCTTTGTGAAGGAGGAGGAGAGATAGGGGAAACTGAGGAACCAAGGTCTCCTCTTGGGACAACTCAGCCATTGAATAGCCCGGACAAGGGAAGTGCTGCAAAAATCATTATTGAATAAACTCAATCTCCTCAGACATTAGGCACTCTCATTATCCCAAATAGAGGAAGTGTTATTAAAACCATTCCTGTTAAAGCCATTCCCTCTCAACCTAGGAATACCCTCCTAGATATCCAAGAAGGTTATTGGCATATATTCTACCAAATGGCTCAAAACCAGCCAAACATCTAAATCTCTACATTGCAATACCCCATAGTAGATACTGCAGCAAATGCGCCCATGAAAGCAATCCCTCTTCAACATATCCCTACATTCCACGGTCTTACATCAGAAGATCCGGATGCATTTCTATTTGAGTTCGATGTGCTGTGTAGGGGATATGATTACACCACCGACCCCCAGAAACTAAAATTATTTCCCTCTATATTAAAAGGGGCTGCTTTAAGATGGTTTATGGGATTAGGTGGCGGGGTCATAAATAACTGGGATCAAATGAAAGAATATTTTCTAAAAAAATATCAGGACTATTGTAGGTCTATAGAATTGAAGGACGAAATATTCTAGATGGTAGCTAGACCAAATGAAACATTAGAGGAGTATGTGGAATGTTTTCAGTATAATCTTCAAAGATCTCCATATGCATCACTACCTTTACCTGATAATGTGTTAAAAACAACACTAATTAGGGGCATGAAGGAACAATGGATTGAAACTTTACACATTATGGGAAAATGAGATATTTATCAGGAAAATTTTGCTGACATTATTGACTTATGTATCAGGAGCTCAAGAGGCAGCACAAGATTAAAACTGGCAGAACATGATCGGTTTGAAAGAGATAATAAAATTTCGACCGAAGGAGTAACACGTGCAGAAATTGGAAACTTATTGGAAAATTTTAAAATTGATATACTAGGGACACTAACTACACAACTTGATATTATGCAGGCCAAATAGAAGCAAATGGAGGCAGAGCAGAATTTGGCAATCTTCTGTCCCCGCTACAGGAAGAAACATAGCCATAAGGAATGTCCACTAGAAGCAGTCCAAACATGCGCCATCTGCACAAAAGATCACCTTACAGAGAGTTGTCCCTCACTTCTCGAATTAAAAGCAGTATATAAGGAAGCAGAAGAAGAGCCAGAATCAGTGTATCTGCTCAACCAACGCCGTCAGTGGCAGCCGCGACAGTCTGGTATGTTTTCGGACCCAACCTCTTCTTTTCAGTCTCCACAGTATAATTCTCAATAGTATAATATGTGGAAAAATCAACCTCAACCTCCGTTTCCAAATTGGTCACCACAGTCGTTTCGTTCATCAACCTCGTGGCTGAATCAGGCAAGCCAATCTAGTTGGCCGAATTTTCCCTATGCCTCACCATATTGGAAAAGTAACGCATACCCACCACAATGGACTCCCCCTACTTCACAAAGTCCAGCCTAGAAGACAAACTGGAAAAGACCGATGCATCAACCAGTAGGAACCATTCTGCTCCCTCAACCTACACTGCCAGCCTTACAACAAAATCCCCAGTCTAATCTGAGACCGCAACTCCCAGCCCAACCCAACCCCAATCCAAATAACAGACCGGTCCAATCTGTCCAAATAGTAGAAACATCAGAAATAGGAGCTGATCTGAGGGAGTGTAATGATCTTCAACTAAGATCTGGGCGTATTATTGAAACTGAGGGAGATAAGACAGCCCATGTTGAAAATCAGTTACCCAGAGAACACCTGTCACAAGAAGAGGATGTGAACAAACAACAAACTTGTAACCAAGCAACCACATCCTCTCCCCCGTTCCCAGAACGATTAATCATACCTCGACCTACACAATATCCTGATTTTGACATTCTGGGAGAATTACAAAATTTATACATAGAAATTCCATTCCTCCGAGCCATTCAAGACATCCCGATATATGCAAAGACTATCAAAGAATTGTGTGTAAAGAAATCAAGGAGGAATATGGTAAATAATCCAAGAGTCCAAGTAATTGGCACTTTATCTGACTTATTATCAGAAAAAGAAACGCCCATTAAATATGAAGACCCCGGAAATCCAATAGTCACTGTACAAATTTATGGTCAAACCTTCCCTAATGCCTTAGTGGACCTAGGAGCTGCAATCAACATCTTAACAACTACTACTTTCCAAAAGCTAGGCATTACATCTGTAGAACCCACCTCTACTTTGCTAGAACTGGCTGACCGATCTGTGGTTAGGCCAGAGGGCACACTACATGATGTCATGGTATCTGTTGACTCCTGGGAATATCCGACCGATTTTCTGATAATAAATTCCAAAAGCTGACTTGATGGACACCCATTGATTTTAGGTAGACCTTGGCTTGCAACTGCCGATGCCTATATTGGCTGCCAACAAGGCAATATGACCATAATGAGGGGAGTGAATATCAAGAACTTAGCCTTATATCCTCCAGCACAGCCAAGTGTCGCAATAATCAAAACTAATAAGCACCCTGTATCATACCTTATTGACAACATTAGATCTCCATTAACTATACAAGAGGCACTTGATTTTAAAGACCAGACAGAGGACGATGCCATTAATAAATTTATTAGTCAAACTGAGTTCAAATCCCGCACACAGTGTCACATGATAGAGGCAACATTCGATAATGAATTAGAAGAAGATCCTCTTAAAGATCCACATGATCAAACAATACCTGTTACCTCTGTTGCAAATAGTAAACTTATGGAAATCGAACCGGGAAAAACCTTAAACATTAATGCCAACCTCACCTCCGAACAAGAAACGAAGCTCATCCATTTGTTGAGGAAATATAAAGAAGCATTTGCATGGGACTACCCTGATATGAAAGGAATTGACCCCCAATTATGTACACACCACATTTACATAGAAAAAGATGCGAGACCTTTTCACCAGCCTCAGAGGAGACTTAATCCTCATCTAAAAGATGTGGTAAAAGCTGAACTTCAAAAACTTTTAGATGTCAATTTCATCTATCCTATCTCCATAGTAAATGGGTCTCTCCGCTTGTGGTGGTACCGAAAAAGAATGGGAAATGGAGAATTTGTGTGGATTACAGAGAACTAAATAAAGCAACACAAAAAGACCACTTCCCTCTCCCATTCATCGACCAAGTATTAGACATTTTGGCAAGAAATAAATTCTTTTCTTTCCCGGATGGCTTCAGTGGATACAATCAGATTCAGATTGCTCCTGAAGACCAAGACAAAACCACTTTTACTTGTCCTTGGGGAACATTTGCCTACAGAGTTCTACATTTTGGCTTATGCAATGCTCCTGCCACATTCCAAAGGGCTATCCTCTGCATTTTTGCAGACTTAATAAATGAAGGACTTGAAGTATACATGGATGAATTTACACCGTATGGAGACGATTTCGATCCAGCATTAGATACACTGGAAAAAGTCCTACAACGCTGCATTGCTACCAGGCTTTGTTTAAGCCATGAAAAATGCTATATGATGATGACTGAAGGACTTATTCTAGGACACTATATTTCAGCAGCTGGCATTCAGGTAGACCCAGCCAAAATACAAATAATTTTGCTTATTCCCACTCCTACCACTCAAACGGAGGTACACAGTTTTCTTGGATTTTCTGGTTATTGTAGGAGGTTTATAGAACATTTTTCGCATATTGTTGCACCTCTGTATGCACTAACTGGTAACGTTGATTTTCTTTGGACAGAAAAATGTGAACATCCTTTCCAGGATCTGAAGAAGCTTGTGTCCACAGCCCCAGTCCTTCGAGGACCAAATTGGGATTTTCCATTTCAGATATCATCTGATGCCTCAGATACAACCATTGGAGCAATCCTTGGGCAGGACGAGGATAAAAAACCATATGAAATTTATTATATTAGCAAAAATTTATCCCCTGCTGAATTAAATTACACAGTTATTGAGAAAGAATTTCTAGTTGTAATACATGTTGTCAATAAGTTTAGACATTACATTACTGGATATCATGTTATCTTGTATACAAATAATTCTGCCATAAAATATTTAGAAAACAAGCCTATCACAAATGGCAGAATAACTAGATGGCTGATTTTATTGCAGGAATTTGATATTACAATCAAGGATCGACCTGGAAAAGAAAATTCTATAGCCGATTTTCTCACAAGAATGCCAAAGCCAATCGATGCAGCAGCAGTTGAAGATCAATTTCCGGATGAGCATCTGTTTGCTGTTGTTGTTAACACGCCCTGGTATGCTAATGTTGCCAATTACCTAGCAGCAGATAAACTACCAAAACATCTAACCCCTAATGAGCGGAAACAGATTGTTCAACGGAGTGCTCGATTCTCTTGGGTTGGAGGCTACCTGTTCCAAACAGGGGCAGATATGCATATCAGAAGATGCGTTCGAGAGGATGAAATTTTTGACATTTTAAAAGCCTGCCATGGCGGACCATGTGGCGGACATTTCTTCGATCGCAGAATTGGACATAAGGTGCTGAAAACAGGGTATTATTGGCCTACAATTGTCAAAGATGCAAAGAAATTCATCCAAGCTTGTGACAGTTGCCAGAGAGCAAGGCGCCCTAGTCAGTCCAATGAGATGCCCTTGAACCCACAGTTAGTCATTGAACCATTCGAACGATGGGCCCTTGATTTCGTTGGAACAATTAACCCACCCTCAAACTAGAAAACATATATTCTGGTGGCAACAGATTATGTCACCAAATGGGTTGAGGCAGAGGCGTTGCCGAGAGCTACAGAAGATTCTATCATACAATTCATGTTCCATATATTTGTGCATTATGGCCTTCCAAGAGATATAATTACAGACGGTGGACCACAGTTTGTTGGGAGAAAAATAGCTGCAACACTCAAAAACTATCATGTCCAGCATAAAATCACTACTCCATACCACCCACAAGAAAATGGTCAGGTAGAAAGCAACAATAAAATAATAGAAGCAATCCTAACAAAAACAATTGCATCACATAGACGTGATTGGGTTGCCAGACTACCAGAAGCACTGTGGGCTTATAGAACAACATGGAGAAGTACCATTGGTTACTCACCTTATCAATTGGTATTTGGAAAGCAACCCATTTTTCCCATAGAATTTGAAATCCAAACATTGCGAACAACATAGGAAGTTGGCTTAGATCTAACGGAGGCACAGATTAATCGATTACAATAGATCAATGAGCTCGATGAAATCAGGCTCTCTACACTCCAAAACACTGCACTTATCCAACAACAGCGAGCTAAATGGCATGATTCTCTCATTAAAAATAAAGTCTTCCACAAAGGAGACTAGGCACTTCTGTATGATTCCAGGTTTCAGGACTTTCCCAAGAAACTCCAGACTCGTTGGTTGGGACCATACGAAATCCAGAAGGTACATGACAATGGTACTCTTACTCTAATCACTATTGACGGTTCTAGATATGCCTTCAAGGCAAATGGCCACCGAGTTCGTCTTTATCGCAAACCACTCACTCGAGAGTCCTTCTGCCAGCAGCTACGCCAAGACTCTAATATGGAAATTTTGGGGGAGGGAGACAAGTCTTCCTCACCTGTGATTCATTAAGTAATTTATCTCTTTTCAGAGTTTGTACATAATTTCTTTTGTTTTTTTGAATCATTTTTGTACATATTTTTGAATCAACGCTTTGCCGTTACTTTTCGAAGCAGCAACAATGTTATTATTTTTGATGTTCCTTTTCTTAAAGGGACAACATTTTCATTCTGCTGTTCCTTTTTCAAAAGAACAACACCTTTTGGATCAGCCATCATTTTGCTTTAATTTTGTTCTTTTTCTTTATTTTCGCTTTCTGCTGTTCATTTTCCAAAGGAACAACACTTTTTCTTTTTGTTGTTCATTTTCCAAAGGAACCACATTTGGGTGTTTTGCTGTTCCTTTTCCAAAGGAACAACATTTTCGATTTTTACTGTTCCTTTTCCAAAGGAACGGAACTTGGGTGTTTTGCTGTTCTTTTTCCAAAGGAACAACATTTTCAATTTTTTGTTGTTCCTTTTCCAAAGGAACGACATTTCTGTGTTCCACTGTTCCTTTTCCAAAGGAACAACATTTTCAATTTTTGTTGTTCCTTTTCCAAAGGAACGACATTTGTGTGTTTTTCTGTTCCTTTTCCAAAGGAACAACATTTTCGATTTTTGTTGTTCCTTTTCCAAAGGAACGACATTTGTGTGTTTTGTTGTTCCTTTTCCAAAGGAACAACATTTTCGATTTCTGTTGTTCCTTTTCCAAAGGAACGACATTTGTATGCTTTGCTGTTCCTTTTCCAAAGGAACAACATTTTCGATTTTTGTTGTTCTTTTTCCAAAGAAATGACAATTGTCTGTTCTGCTGTTCCTTTTCCAAAGGAGCAGCATTTTTGATTTTTTGTTCCTTTTTCAAAGAAACGGCATGTAAGGAACAACATTTTTGATCTTTGTTGTTCCTTTTTCCAAAAGGAACACCACGTGTATTCTTTTGCTCTTCCTTTTTGGAACAGCAACATCCTCGTATTCCTTTTACTTATGCTTCTCCTCTTGCTGTTCTAAATTAAGGATGCTTACTGTTCATGTTCTTTCAAGTCTTTTGGAATACAGCTATGCACTTATGCAATGGATACAAATCACAACATACTGAAGTCGGTAAATTATAAAATCGCTATTTTTATAAGAAATTGCTCTGAATTGGTAAGAGGACAGAGGGAAGAACATACTTATCCATTATCTTGTGCTGTCATTGTTTCATTAACTCTGCTCTGATTGGTTATCTTTATCATGTTGGTTCTTTTTAATCCTCTTTGATTATTATTCAGGAATAAGAGCAAAGGGTTTATATCTTCCTATTGAGATGTTAATACTTCTTCCACCGTTCCTACTCTTAAGGAATGTTGAACCACCCTTTCTGTATAAATGGGAAAGTACTTTATGAAAAAAAGAAGAAAAAAAAGAGCAAACTGACTTGTTTATATAAAGTTGTCAAATACAGGATAGAGGGTCTCACCAAGAGCCAACCTACTATGATCATGAGGAAGAAAGTGAAGTGCCATTCCCACTATGGCCACCACACCAGGGATATGGTCCAAAAGGTATATCAAATAAAGAACCCTTGGAACAAGAGGTCTCATCACGAGTCGGCCTGCCCACCTTTCGCTCCTTCCTTGTGAATGGCATTATGGCTAACTGGTTACCAAGCCAGCATAATGGCCTACATTTTGACATCACACAACACTTCCTAAGCATACACAAAGGATCATGGTTCCATGGGTGAAATAAACAACTCTACCAAGGTTATGTACACCTGTCGGCAGCAGTGCACTGTTAATGGTATTGAAGTCATATTATTTACACCTATAGTTATTAGCACCCTTCTGTTTCTTATACCTTAGTAATCAATCACATAATAAGAATATATATTATTTCCCGAACCATACAACGCATGTAAATCTATTATCACCAATCATGACAAAACAATTGACAATGACCGCATGAGACTCCGTATCCACAGTAGATGTCCTATCCTCCCAGCCTCGCATCATATCACAGCAGTTTCTTACGTATTAAGCGATCCGACTCTACGCCTCGATTTCGGTAATCTGCTACTTTTGTAAACATGGCATATTGCCATACACTGTTCCTTTATGACTCTGCTTCAGAATAGAACAGCACGTCGCTCCTTTATTTGACGGCCGGGACGACCTATCACATTGCGGGGGGGAGGTTAACCTCATCATTCCTTGGATGACGTGTCAGACCACTATTCAAGAAACTGTGTACTTGGGAATAGCACGGCTCAACGGTATACTATTTTTTATTTTTTGCATGACTTGCTGTTCCTAAGCCATTTCCATTGTATACTCTGCGGCATTAGATTTTGAGCGAGTCTTGCATCTGTCAGCCTCTCTGTGTTTTAACAGCGTGAATAGCTGTCGTTCCATTGTCAAAATTCTGAGATTTTACAGCGAAACCATAAACATGGGAGGAAGATCGATTCGCAGAGAACCGCAGGTGTTAATAATCTCTTATGCTGCACGGGAAATCCTGGCAAGAGCAGGGTGGCTAACTTATCTCAATCGCATACAGGAATCCAACGAGACTGTAGCAATTGAATTCTTGCAGAACTTGCAAGAGGATCACTCCATAGTGAGGGGGAGACACATAGCAGTCACCGATGACATAATCGCATAATTCTCGAGACTGCCAGCCGCTGGACCTGTACGGACGTATAAGAAGGAGAGATTTCAGAAGATTATAGAAACCTTCCGGGAGGAAGGCTAGAGCCTGAAAATTAGAGGAAAGGGGGTTCTACCAGCAGCATTAGGAGAACCGTGGGTGGAATTGGCGAAGACCATTCAAAGCTACATCACCTGTAAAGGCAGAAAAGACGTGGTAAGACCATGATACCTTAAACTCTTAGCTGTATTAAAGCAAAAATGCTCTTTAAATTTACCTGCATTTTTGAATTCACTACTTCATGACGTTGCACGGAGCATAAAAAAGGCACAGCATGTAGAATCAGTTGTTAGTCATCATGGGTTGATACGGTTAATAGTCAGCCATAGCCTTACCCAGCAGCAGAGCAGCTGGGAAGAGCTAATTGCCATGATAGATGGAGGATTGACCACACCATCCCCAAAACGTAAACATGCCACCAGTACACCTGAGCGTCCAGAAAAACGAAGGAAATCGGTCCGACTAGCACGGCTAAGAGGGAGGCTGGAGAATCCCCAAGGAGATACCAGCCAACCAGTAGAGATAGAAGATACAGGGGATGAGCAACCCCCATGATTAGAAGGAGAAGACAATGAGAAAGGAATGCAGGAAAATGAGGAAGGAGAAATGGAGGAAGAAACCAAGCAATCTGAGCAGGAGGAGGAAACGGAACAGCAGGAAGGTAGCACAGTGCAGAATCCATTGAGAGAAGAGGAACTAGCCAAAATTCTGGCCAATATGGGCGAATATGGCCAACCTTCCAGCCCATCAGATCTCCATGCTGAAGAAGGACCAAAAGAACACTCTGCTCAGGAGGGAAATGCACCTGAAGGATTACATGCAGAGGAGGTAGAAGAGGAGAGTCAGCCTGTTCATGATGAAAACATGATAGGAGATGCAGAATAGGAACAATCCGTTCCTAGCCAGACGACACCAGAAGAAATTTCGGAAAAAGGGGGGGTAGAAAAGGAAGTCACCCAAGAAATAACAGAACCAGCTAGGGTTCTTACCTCAGAGCAGCTAGAGTAGAGCAACAAAGAAGCACCCCAGAAAGAAAATCAGGAAATTAATCCAGGTCATAGTCCAGGCCGTAGTGAACAGTCTGTTGTTCCTCCTAAGGAAATTGATGAAATTAAGAAATTACGGAAAGAAAAACAAAGACTACTGAATGTAATAGTTCAACTTCGACAGCAGATTAGGATTTTGAAAGCAAGGAAAAGGGTAAAAAGGACTTCGGGAAGGAAACATGCAACCACTCCAGCGAAACCCTTCAAGACAAAGGATCGGAGGACCAGAGTCCATCCTGCTGTTCAAAACCCTGTCGAAAAGCAGGCTGCTGTTCCAAATGTTGTTGAGGAATAGTCTGCTATTCAAAATCAAAAGGAACAGCATTTGACTATTACCCATGTTGAAATTCAAACAGATGATATATTGACCTGCGATAAAGAAATTCAGACAGAGGCACCACCCTCGGGAGTGATATGGGCCATGAACGCAAGACAACGCAATAGGAAAATTCAGGTAAAACTCTCGGTCTCCACCGCCGCATGGGAAAGAGATCCGAGAACGGTAACCCTACAAGAGGGTTTGACGCAAGCTCAGCAAGCAGCAAAAAATCTCATAGAGAAAACAGTCCCTTGAGAAAGGTATGAAGAGCTACAACTACAGCTTAGGAACGTCAATCTATCCGAAAGCCAGGCCTTTGAAGGGTGGCGAAGGGAAGAAGTAAAAGTCACGAAGGTAACTCGTAGGTTAGATATAGTTATCAAGCAGATGGATACCTTATGTTCTTTGTACAATGACATCCTAGCATGTAGAGCCCATGCTAAGAATTATGCCTTGTTTTTAATGGAACGATATTTGCAATTGAAAATAAAGGCTGTTAAAGCAGGTGCTCCCATACAAATTAATACCATCGATGATTTTATAAACTGTTGTAAGCACTACGAGGTAAAAGTTCAAAGACTACTCTATGAGTTTTATTTGCATAACCTTGTATTAGACCAGGAGACCGAGCTGAACCTTGGCCCTTTTGTTGGGGATATCCAATTACAGGCATTTATTTCATTTGGGGTTAATCAAATTAAATGGCTTAAAGCCTATAATGCTTTCCAAAGGCAAGAAAATGGATTAGATTTGTGGGTAAGAGCTGAGCCTAGGGATCCAGTACAGTTGTGGAGAGAACATAGGAACCTCATGAAAACTGCAGGTGTAATTGAAGCATTAGGACCCATTCGTACAACGATCAATCGGCAGGGAATAGAATACTTTTTCACTATCAAAGACCTTGCCATTGATGCGGCTAAATTTCGATATCAGATCTCTAATCCGAATATCCAACTCAGGGAACCATTTAAGTATGAAAATTTTAAGTTAGCCGCCAACCACTTGAACCTCTATGGTGAAGTCATTTTGACGGCAAGGCCATCCTGGTTAGGATATAGGTTCCGGAGTCCAATTATTTGGCACCCTGCACCTGGATACCAAGCCCTGTATGAGATGCCTGAGGGTCAGACAGGCCATTTATTTGAACACCTAGTTATGCATCATGGCTGTAGACCTCCACATGAGATTCCATCTCCAGTCTACTCTCTCACTGCCTTGCATGTCGACTACAATGTTTTCATGAGGGCATGAAAAAGGGTAAGCAGGGGGTGTGTGGAGTACTAAAGAAGGTATGTTTTTGGCAATTATTTCAGCATCTTTTCATTGGAACTTACAAACCTTTTGCATTATGAACTAGGAAAATGATAAGGAATTGTAATAAAACCTGTGAGATTAATGTGCAAAATGAAAACACTGGCAATTGTCATTTTCTTATGCAGGAAGAAGGAAAAACGAAAAACTGTCGTTCCAAAGGAAAGGACAAGGACGGGTTAACCAATGTCCTTTTGACGGGGAACCATATGCAAACAAGGCAAAACAAATCAAAGCAAATCAGCCCTGGAAAGGAAGTGGAGATATCGGCTCGACGCAAGAAAGAAAAGAGATAACTGAGGACTAACGGTTCGGCGAATCCCTCAGGATCCTTTGATCCTGAGGGATCGCTGCTTTAACTATTTTTGCACCTAGACATCTTTGCCTTCACCATTATAAAAGGGGCAGCACTGTTAGCTCGAAGGGTCGGTCGAGTCTGTTATGTTTTATGTAATTTCTCTTAAGATTGAAACTTTGATCATCGAGTCTCGTTGAGAACTGATCTACTGTAATTCCGTCTTATGCATTAATACAAACTTGGTTGCTATTTCATCTCTGAGTCTGGAATAACTTCAAGTGGTGTACCCCTGGAGGCTAAGGGCCCGACCCTGGAGGACACTTGCTCCTGTACTATTACGTTTGGTTTATGCGTGGTTTGCTTATCAGCGTTATTTGGTAATCTGATGTGTTTTGTTAGTTTACATCACATGCTCTGTTATGTTTAATTTATTGAGGTTTCTAAAGACAGAACTATTGTATTAACTTTGCAACGTATCACTATTCTTTTAAGTGTTGATATAATACTGCCAGTCTTTACAGAATACTGTTGCTGTTTAATTACAGAGTATCTGTGTTGTACACTTATTTCATTGGTACTACTGAACTCATCTTAGGGATTATGTTCTTTGCGATTGTTGAATCTATAAACATTGTTGTTCCATTATGAAATACAGTCGTAATTTTTATAACTGAGATTGATAACTGGTTTACCAAGATCAGGTTACTATTACGGTGTGTCGTGTGCATATATGGTTTTCAAGCGCTATTCTATAGTCTAGCATTAACCAGTGCTGTTCCATTTTTGTGTGTTGTTCAATTCGTCCTTAAAAGTGAAGGATTACCATTTGATTCCTGTAGGTCACGATTAGTGCATTTGATCTTGTAGATTAAGGTGTTCCTGCTTGTTGGACTTAATTGCTGTTACAGTTTCCTGTTTACTGTTCCATTTCAGGTTTGTTGTTCTATTTCTTATTTGTTGTTCCATTTCTTATCTGTCGTTCCATTTCCTGACATTTGTTATTTTGGTGTGAAGAATGATCTAAGGCTGTAGTGAGCATTGACATTTACTGTCCGGCTTCCAGATCCACGATCTGTTCTCTGATTTCCTTTAGTTCCATCAGTTTACAAAGGGATGAGTTACTGCTACTGAACCTTTGACTGATAAATTGCTTAGTTTTCTGAATGTGTGGTTTAGTCTTTCCAAGTAGTTTTCTATAAACAAGCATATGTTTACTCTTTTATTTTTGAGCATTGTACTACTAGCATTACTCTGGCAAATGATAGCCTCAGACTGAGACACTCTTTGAAATAACAAAATGTTCCTGGATTGACAAACTAATGTGAGGTAACTAGACGTGAAAGAGACCCTTTTTATAGCTCGACAACTACATTCTAGAAAGGGGTCTTCATCCTTTGGTCTTCATTGGCACCTTTGATTCTTTGCAGAATCTGCAACTGCTCATTAGCTCTTCTATATGGATTTGGATTTCTAGGAGCAAAGGTATTAGGAACTCTTCCTTTCCCAGGGTGTTGGTCAACCTTTAATATGGATATTTCAGAGGCTAATGACTCTATCATCTTGGTCATTTTATCTATCTTGGGATCTGAAGATGATGAAGATTCGCCCCTCTGTCTCCTTCTATCAAAATTTCCCTTGAGCTTCTCTACAGCGATGATGTTTGATTCTACTTCCAAGGCTTCATCCTACATATCAGCTAAGGTAGTGTTGAGCCTTAGAACTACCTCTCTTCTACATACTTTTCTAAACCTTTTCTCTTCCATTTTCCCACATCAGTGCCTCATAAGCTATCAAAGATTGTTACATATTGATTCTAGGAGTGCATTTAAGTGGTTTTCAAACTATGTCCTTGTGTGTGCTATTTGATTTAGATTTGTTTCATTAGCTACGGAATGTAGCCACTTTTCGCAGCTGACTTGCAATTCCGCAGTTGTTTTCATTGTTCTGTAGGTTACAGGTGTCGACAAGAGAAACGAGGCACGTGGGAAGCTCAAAAATGTTCTATACATGGACAAGGTCCTATCTGTTCAGCCGAATTCGTGAAGAAAGGCATCGGTCAAAGGACAGTCAACAAAGAGTCCTACGTCAATTAGGTCTCTGTTACAACACACGAAAAAGTCCGAGACCGTTCCTGAGTTCATGGATCCACTTTTGCCAGCTGTAGACCATCTCCATGACACAATCTAACACCCATCTTTCATATATTTAATGTTTATAGCAACCAAGAAGCTGAACTTACGGATTCTGTCCTGTTTGCGTGTCCTCTGCTGAAGATTTTTCTCCAAAAGGAAGTTATCTATTTTCCTCTATAAATAAAGTTTTTGCAACGCAAGTAGTTCGTCTTGATGTTAGCCTTGATTCTGTTGTTTTAGCGTTAGTTTTGTTGTTGTAACGAGAAGACATATTCTCTGTTTTGCAATAAAAAAACTCTGTTTTCTTATGACTATTTAAAGCGTGGTTTTGAGGTGATAGCTTATTAACCAAAGGCTGTGCAGAGGACCCCTACTGGCTAAGGTTTTTCTTTTCGTTTTTCTATATTTTTCATGTGTGTTTTCTCTTATTTCCACTGTACATTTCTCATAATTTGTTTATGGTATTAATCATTTTTGTTCTTGTACATGATTTTGCAGCATTGTTATATTTTTCACTAACACTGATCAGTGCATTTCAATATAGGTTATGTCGAGCTTTTTAATATAGTTTTTCTTGCATCAAGTGGTGATCTGAGATTTTCTCCTCTGCTGAACTTTAGCTTTTAAATTCTAGTTGTTATGCTTTGATTTCAGTGAGATTTGTTTACTGTGTTTAGCTAGTTTAGATATCAAGTTCTTCATGTTATATGACGTCATCTCCGGTGCCTTTAGCTTAACCCCGTTTTAGAAGTTAATTGGCGAGCTATCGATTATAAGTGAAGTATTTGATTTTTATTTCATTAGTTTGCAAGTGGATAGTTTAGATATCAGTACTTTATGCTACATGACGTTATCTCTGATGCCTTTAGCTTAACCCTGTTTTAGAAGTTAATTGGCGAGCTATCGGATTGTACGTGAAGTAATTGATTTTGCTTTCATTGGTCTACAAGTAGATAGTTTAAATGTCCTTCTTTCATGCCATATGACGTTATTTCTGGTGTCTTTATCTTAACCCCATTTTAGAAGTTAATTGACCAAATATTGGAATTATGGATGAAATCAGTGACTAGTTTCCAACTTCTTTATTTTTGGTTTTGAGTGCAGTAGTTTAGATTTTATTTATGTAATTAGATGGACAGCAGAGACAGTAACCTCATGTTCAGTACTTCATCTTTTTGCTTGATTTAAGTAGCTGCATATTTACACTTTTGTTTAAGTTCTGATTTTATCAATAGCATGTTTTGAGATCTTTGAAGTGCTAAGTTTGGAAGTTACCATAAGAGGCATAAACCTTGTCTTAAATTCTACATCCATACTTAAAAACAAGATAAAAACTCAAACTGTTTCCTTCAACATTGAAAGGGGCTGCTCTGAAATGGTTCATGGGATTAGTCACTCAATCTATTAGGACTTGGAATGATATGAAGCAAACATTTTTGGATAGATATATGGATTATTGTATGCCCACTAATCATAAGGATGAGGTATTCAAAATGATGCAAAAAGAAGATGAGAACTTGGAGGATTTACTTGAAATATTTCAATACAACTTAAAGAGAGCGAAAATGAAAAAATTAGATGAGGAAACCTTGAAATCCCTTCTATTGAAATCCATTAGAGATGAATGGATAGATATTTTAAACATGATGGGGAAGGGAGACATTTCTCAACTTCCACTACATGACATAGCAGACTTATGTGTCCATCTCTCAAGGGGAAAATCTAAAACTGGAAAAGGGCCTAGAGATCCTTCTCTTATTAGAGCAAACAAAACTGCAACTGGATCAGTAAGTAGAGAAGAGATTGGCAATATGCTTGATGAATTAAAAACTAACATTTTAGAAATCCTTAGTGAACAGCTAGACACCCTCAAAATACAAAACAAGCAGAAAACAGAAGTTGATGCCTTAGCCATCTTTTGCCCAAAATTTAAAAAGAAACATGCTCTAAGGGAATGTCCCTTGGATGCAAAAGTTGTAGAAACATGTATGATTTGCTCAAAAAGTCATGAGACCAAGGATTTTCCTCCAATCCCAGGACCCAAAGCTGTCTTTCAGGAGGACCAAAATTCAGTAGAATCTCTTTGTTTTGTTTCAAGAAGACCTTGGCAAGGGCAAAAAAATCAAGGATTTAAAATTCCTATGAATTTTCAGCCCCCACCAAATTGGAATTCTTGGCAACAACCTTGGCCCCAACCTCAAAATCAGTATCAATCTCAATCATGGGCACAAGGGGTACAAAATCCTTATGGGAGATTTGCTCAATTTTATCAATATCCTCCATCTTTTCAGGGCTATTCTATTCCACAAAATCAACAACAAAATCCACAACTTCCAAATCAAAGCCCACAACTTTCATTTCCATTTCCACAACAACAACCTCCTCAAAAAAATCAAAATCCTCAACTCTTGCTTCCATTTCAACAAAAGCCAAATCAACTACCAGCCCAGCCATTACCAAATCCCAACAACAAAAACCCTCAGAATGCTTACATGGTAGAAGGAAAACAATTTCCTACCTACATGATTATTCCTCTGGATCTTAATGATGTTTAACTTAGATCTGGTAGGATTTTAGAAGAGTAAAAGCCCTCTATAGATGTTCAAGAGCAAGATGTTTCTGAGGAGGATTCTCTTAAAGTCAATAAATTTTTTGAAGAAGCATCTCTTCAAAACCCAACCATTCAAAAAGAAAAACAAAAAGAGTCAACCCCCGCAACTCCTATAGTTGAACAACTTGCATCTACATCCACACCTCTTTTTCCTGAAAGATTACAAATTGACATGGGGGTGGAAAAACAAATCTTGTTGCCTGACTATGATTTCCTAGATGAATTGAAGAATGTCTATATCAAGATTCCCTTGCTACAAGCCATTAGAAAGATTCCTATTCTAGTAAAAACAATAAAGGAGTTGAGTATCAAAAGACCAGGTAGGAAACTAAGAGACACAAAAAGAATCCACCTGGTAGGAAAAACAACAGATATCATGATGGGAAAGATTACCATGTAGAAATATGTGGATCCAGGTAGTCCAGTTGTCAAGACACACATAAATGGGATAGAAATTCCAAATACATTGATTGACTTAGGGGCTGCTATAAACATTATGAGTAGACAGACTATGGAACAACTTAAACTTCCTAATCTTCTTTTCACACCTACCTTACTGCAACTTGCAGATAGATCAGTAATCAAACCAGATGGTGTACTAGAAGAAATTTCAGTCTCCTTATATTCTTGGGAATATCCAGTAGATTTCATGATTTTGACTCCCAAAGTAATCTATGAGGGCACCCACTCATCTTAGGAAGACCTTGGCTAGCCACAGCTGATGCTTTTATTAGTTGTAGATATGGAGACATGTACATTTCTGATGGTAGTTCAACAAAGAAATTCACTTTGTATCCTCTAGCAAAAGCCATTACAGAAGTAGGAGACAATGAATGGGTTGATGATGAAGATATTATACAACCTGTTTTTACTCTCTCTGAAGTTAGCGAAGATAGTCAAATCTTGAATATATTAGAAAATTTTGAAACATCTTCGGAATATGACCACACACAATTTTAGTTAGATTCTGATATTGAATATATGTCATCAAGGCAAATGTCTCTCTACTCTATGGAAGAGTTTGGAAGTTCTGTAGTTGAAATTTTTCCAGGCAAAACATTGAATATTAACAAAGATTTGGAAAAGTTACAACAGGAAGAGCTAAACAAAATTTTGCAAAAACATTCTGCTGCATTTGCATGGGAGTATACTGACATGAAAGGTATTGACCCTAAGACTTGCATCCATCATATCTATATTGAGGAAAACAGTAGACCAATCAGACAACCTCAGAGAAGGATGAATCCAAATCTTAGGGAGATTGTGAAAGAAGAGCTCCAAAAACTACTGATGTGAACTTCATTTACCCAATTTCAGATAGCCGATGGGTTTCTCCCTTGGTTATAGTACCCAAAAAGAATGGTAAATGGAGGGTGTGCATTTATTACAGGGAATTGAATAAAGCAACTTTGAAGGGTCACTTTCCTTTGCCATTTATTGATCAAGTATTAGATACATTAGCAGGAAAAAAGTACTTTTCATTTCTGGATGGTTTTAGTGGTTATAATCAAATTCAAGTAGCACCTGAAGATCAGGATAAAACCACATTTACTTGTCCATGGGGAAATTTTTCCTATCGAGTGCTTCCTTTTGGATTATGCAATGCACTCGCAACATTCCAAAGAGCAGTATTAGGAATTATTTCTGATCTAATCCATGATTGTATAGAGGTGTATATGGATGATTTTACAGTTTATGGTAATACATTTGAAGAAGCCTTAGAAAATTTGGAAAAAGTCCTTATAAGATGTAAAGAAACAAACCTTTCATTAAGCCATGAAAAATTCTTTATGATGTTTACTAAAGGTATTGTTTTGGGACATCATATTTCAGGGGATGGGATCAAAGTTGATAAATCAAAAGTTGAAGTCATCTCCAAGTTACCTATTCCAAATTTTCAAAAAGATGTTAGAAGTTTTCTAGGATTTACTAGATATTATAGAAGATTTATAGAAAACTTTGCCAAAATAGCATCTCCTCTCTTCAAACTGCTTACAAATGACTGTGAATTCAAATGGAGTCTTGATTTCCAATCAGCATTTGAAGCTTTGACAACAAGAATATCTGAAGCACCTATCTTAAGAGGACCAAATTGGAAACTTCCTTTCCATATTTCTACAGATGCTTCAGATACAGCTCTAGGAGCTGTGTTGGGACAAAAAGACTTGGTTCCTTATGCCATTTACTATACCAGTAAAAATTTGACTCCCACTGAGTTGAATTATACTGTGACTGAAAAAGAGTTCTTAGTTGTTGTTCATGCAATTAATAAATTCAGACATTATATAACAGGATATGAAACTTTTATTCATACTGATCATTCTGCAATTAGATATCTAATGAACAAACCTGTTACTAATGGCAGAGTTACAAGGTGGCTCCTACTTTTACAGGAATTCAATATTACTGTGTTAGATAGACCAGGGAAACAAAACACAATAGCTAATTTCTTGTCTAGAATTCAGAATATCAAAGAAGATTCTCATGTAGAGGATAAGTTTCTTGATGAATACTTATTCATAGTAACTACTAAAACTCCTTGGTTTGCGGATATGGCTAACTATTTGGTTACAGGGAAACTACCTCCACATTTATTTCCTAGTGAAAGAAGAAATATTATTCAGGAGAGTTCAAGATATTCATGGATTTCTAACGAATTGTTTAAAATAGGGCCAGACTTTGTGATCAGAATATGTGTCAAGGAAGATGAAATGTCTGATATTCTCAAAGCATGTCATGATGAAGTGTGCAGTGGACACTTTGCTGACAAGAGGACAACCTATAAAATCCTTTCTTTAGGATATTATTGGTCGTCCCTCTTCAAAGATGCAAAACAATATGTCAAAAGGTGTGACAGCTGCCAAAGGGTAGGGAAACCTACCCCCTCAAATGAGATGCCATTACAACCTTAGGTACTCATCGAACCCTTTGAAAAATAGGCTTTAGACTTTATTGGAACTATTAATCCTCCATCTAAACAGAAAAAGTATATATTGGTATGTATTGATTATGTCACTAAATGGGTAGAAGCCAAAGCATTATTTTCTGCTACTGAAAATTCAATTGTTAGTTTTCTTTATGAGGATATTTTTACTCGCTTTGGTGTTCAAAGAGAAATTGTGACAGATCGGAGAGGTCAATTCATATCCAGATTGTTGGAGAAGCTGATGGAAGATTACAAGATCAAGCACAGAAAATCCACTCCTTACCATTCGAAAGAAAATGGTCAAGTGGAGTCCACAAACAAAGTAATTGAAGACATCATTACCAACACTGTTCATCTGCATAGAAGAGATTGGGCAGAAAGGCTTCCTGAAGCCTTATGGGCCTACAGAACCACATGGAGGAACACAATAGGACATTCTCCCTATGAACTTGTTTATGGGAAGGAAGTTCTGCTCCCCATTGAGTTCCAAGTTAAGACCTTCAAGATGGCAGTTCAATTGGGGATGGATCTCTCAGAAGCTCAAAAGCATAGAATGGAGCAGTTGAATGAACTAGATGAGATCAGACAAGAAGCAATTCTAAGAACTGATCTATTTCAACATCAAAGAGCTAGGTGGCATGACAAATACATCAAGGAGAAAAAGTTTCAAGAAGGAGATTGGGCATTGCTATTTGATTCCAAGTTCAAATATTTTCAAGGTAAATTTCAGACTCATTGGCTTTGGGCCATATGAGGTTGAAAAAGTTTTTAGCAATGGAGTAGTAAGAATCAAAACAATTTATGAGTATCAAACTCCTCTCATTGTGAATGGTCACAGATTGAAGATCTATCATAAGCCACTCTCAAAGGATGATTTTATCAAAATCTTTCAAGATAATTCTGCAATGAGGCTGGTGAAGAAGAATCCTTCTTCTCCACCAGCTTAGTCTTTGTTTCTTTCATCATCATCTAAAAGAATTAAAAATAATAAATAAATAATGTATAAGCCTGAAAACCAATCACTGATTGGTAGTCTTATACAGAAAATACAGGGCGAAAATCAAAAGCTTCTGACGCCCTATATTTTCCAAAAAAAAAAAAAATCTCTCTCATTTCACTCATAGTTGTTTCATGTCATTTCATTTTCATTCTATCTCACCATCACATTCCACCAATAAATTCCTTTCATGTTCAGCTTTCCATATATCATTCATTCAATCATCTTTCATTTCCATCCATCTCCATTCACTTCGCCAAGTCATATGTTATTCACTATGTCAGTTTCTACAGCCGCATTTTGATTCTGTAGCTGAATATTGATTCCGCAGTTGATTGTTGATTCCACGGCTAATACTCTGTTACTCTGCAGTGACAGTCAAATGTTAGCCAAATGACAGTCAAATGTTAGTCAAGTAATGATGAAAACCAGATGCAGGTATGGAAGAGGAAAATATTTTGAAGATGTCAGCACCAGCCAATCAAAACTTAGCAAACGGAAGTGGTAAGATTCTAAGGTATGAGCAAAATCAATTTCAAATAACATTTTAAACACATAATCTGTATAGTTCATAAAATCACAAACTCCATAATGTGTAATGATTGATTTGATAGCCGCCTTAACTCCTCCATGACCTCTGCATAACTCCACCACGACCTCCGCATCAAATTCCAACGGCCTCATAATCCTCTTCCGAATTTAACTCATACTCCGTTGTACGTCCGCATTACACCTGTTGAACCGGTTAATCATGAAGACGTAAGCCAATTGACCATGGCTCTCCTCCTTTAACGCACCACTCTGCAGTCATTTTATGAATTTGCCAACATCCATTCCGCAGCCTTTTATTTCAAAATTCTGCCAGTCTCACTCTGTCTCCATACTCTCACACCGAGTTTACGAGTGCCAATTCAGGGTTTGTTTACACATGCCTCTGCTCTGTGAACCTATTCTCATTGCACGCTCTATATTCTTCCTACATTGTAACCACCGGTTTTCTCCGCATTCCTTCTTCCATTCTCCGCTCATGTCATTGTTCTGCCTCCATGAAACCATCACTTACAGAGGTATTTTCGAAGCAAAGAGGAGGAATGGGTCTTCTGGTAAGAACAGAGCCGAATGGAGCCAAATTTATGGAGGGCTATCCACAGCTAAAGAGCACGTTAAGAAAAGCAAGGTTGCTACAATTTATTCAGAAGTTCAGTGGTCATAATAAAGAAGTCACAAAGATATTTGCAAGGTCCTTCAACGGTATGGAAGTTGAGATTGGGGATATCAAATTCCCACTAACAGAGGCATCCATGGCAGCAGCAACGAAGCTCCCACATGAAGGAGAATGATGGTTCAAAAATAAGGACTTTGATGAAAAAGCATGGAGGATCATTTTGCATAACCCAAGTATGGATATATCCATTTTTAAACGTGGAATTCCTGTTTCAACCCTAAAGGAAAAATGGACCAGTCTATTGTTGATAATTCAAAAATTCATTACGTGTGAAGGTATGGGTCTATGTACATGTACCATATAAGGTTATTAATGAATTTTTTAGAGATTCAAACCATCAATCTGCCTTATTTCTTGTTGAGTAGCTTGAAAAATATGTCTACCATTGTACAGAAAAATCTAGATGACGTGGAGCCTCATCTTTATCATCATGGCCTTGTTAAGATTTTGGTTGAAAATTAATTGAAGGAAAGAAAGGACACATGGGAACAATTCTTAATTAGAAATTTCTTCCAGGAACCACCTGAAAAACCTGAGGGAAGCTCAACAAGAAAAAGTAGGAGAAGAAGAACAAATGTAGAAATCCAAAATATTCCTACTATTATCACTAAAGAAACCAGTAAGGAAGAAATGTTGTCTGAAACTTTGACTGAGATTAGAAAACAAGTGAAACAGAAAGGGAAAAGAAATGTTGAAGATGTTTATCAAACCCCAAAACATTCTTCAGTAGAGGAACAGGTACTTTCTGAGAGACTAGTTCATCTTAAGGAGCAGTCAGCTAAGGAAAAAGGAAAAGGGAAAGAAAAATAGAGTTTAGAAAAGGGAGATACCAGCTCATAGAATTTAAGAAGGAGTTCAAGAATTAAAGGCAAATTGAAGAAAGTGCAAATCAAAGGAGCCCACTTCATAGATCTAGGAGGGGAAACACCAGAACAGCCACCAGAAATCACTCGTCCTAACCATAGTCCACAAGATTCTCCTTTTTCTCAACCAGATTTTGAAATCAGTCCAAGAAAGACCACACCAGAAATTGATCAAACTCAACAACATATGTATGATTTTATTGAATCATTGGAAAAGACTGCAACAAAACAGGGCACTTCATCTAATCAGCCTGGTACAGCTCAGGAAATTTTGATCCAATCATTAAAACAATAAGCTTATGAACTAGAAGTCTTGAACAGAAATATCAAAAGGGAAAATGAGACATTGAAAGAGCAAAACAAATTGGACAAGATCATCCATGACAACACCATGCTGCATTTAGGATTGTGGCACAAGAAAATTAGGAAATTGAAGAAGAAGAAAAAGAAGTTGAGCAGAGCCCTTATCAATCTCAAATACAGGTGCCTTATGATGAAGCCTAGGATAATAGTGACACCAAGGAATAAGAAGAAAAGGTTATATGTATTAGCAGAAGTCTCAGAGCAGATGAATTGAAGGAAGGATAGTCACAGTTTTGGTTGCATGAGGACATGCAACATCTTCACAGTGGGGGTATGTTGAGCCCCAGAACTACCTCTCTTCTACATACTTTTCTAAACCTTTTCTCTTCCATTTTCCCACATCAGTGCCTCATAAGCTATCAAATATTGTTACATATTCATTCTAGGAGTGTGTTTAAGTGGTTTTCAAACTATATCCTTGTGTGTGCTATTTGATTTAGATTTTGTTCATTAGCTACGAAATGTAGCCACTTTCCGTAACTGACTTGCAATTCCACAGTTGTTTTCATTATTATGTAGGTTACAGGTGTTGGCAGGAGAAACGAGGCACGTGGGCAGCTTAGAGATGTTCTACACACGGCCAAGGTCCTATCTATTCAGCCGAATTCGTGAAGAAAGGCATTGGTCAAAGGATGGTCAACAAAGAGTCCTACTTCAATTAGGTCTCTATTCCAGCACGTGAAAAAGTCCGAGAGCATTCCTGAGTTCATGGATCCACTTTTTCCAGCTGTAGATCGTCTCCATGACACAATCTAACACCCACCTTTCGTAGATTTAATGTTTATAGGAACCAAGAAGCTAAACTTATGGATTCTGTCCTATTTACGAGTCCTCTGCTGAAGATTTTTCTCCAAAAGGCAACTATCTATTTTCCTCTATAAATAAAGTGTTTGCAACACAAGTAGTTAGTCTTGATGTTAGCCTTGATGTTGTTGTTTTAGCGTTAGTTTTGTTGTTGTAACGAGAAGACATATTCTATGTTTTGCAATACAAAAACTATGTTTTCTTATGACTGTTTAAAGTGTGGTTTTGAGGTGATAGTGTATTAACCAAAGGCTGTGCAGAGGGCCCCTGCTGGCTGAGGTTTTGCTTTTCATTTTTATATAGTTTTTATGTGTGTTTTCTCTTATTTCCACTATACATTTCTCATAATTTGTTTATGGTATTAATCGTTTTTATTCCTATACATGATTTTGCAACATTGTTATATTTTTCACTAACACTGATCAGTGCATTTCAAGATAGGTTATGCTCGAGCTTTTTAATATAGTTTTTCTTGCATTAAGTGGTGATCTGAGAATTACTCCTCTACTGAACTTTAGCTTTTAAATTCCAGTTGTTATGCTTTGATTTCAATGAGATTTGTTTACTGCATTTAGCTAGTTTAAATATCAAGTTCTTCATGTTATATGACGTTATCTCCGGTTCCTTTAGCTTAACCCCGTTTTAGAAGTTAATTGGCGAGCTATCAGATTATAAGTGAAGTAATTTGATTTTTCTTTCATCGGTTTGCAAGTAGATAGTTTAGATATCAATTCTTTATGCTACATGATGTTATCTCCGGTGCCTTTAACTTAACCCCGTTTTAAAAGTTAATTGGCGAGCTATCGGATTGTAGGTGAAGTAATTGATTTTGATTTCATTAGTCTGCAAGTTGATAGTTTAAATGTCATTCTTTCATGCCATATGATGTTATTTCCGGTGTCTTTAGCTTAACCCCGTTTTAGAAGTTAATTGATGAAATATAGGAATTATGGATGAAATCAGTGACTAGTTTCCAGCTTCTTTATTTTTGGTTTTGAGTGCAGTAGTTTAGATTTTATATTATATGTACAGCAGAGACAGTAACCTCATGTTCAACACTTCATCTTTTTTCTTGATTTAAGTAGTTGCATATTTACACTTTTGTTTAAGTTCGGATTTTATCAATAGCATGTTTTGAGATATTTGAAGTGCTAAGTTTGGAAATTACCATGAGAGGCATAAACCTTGTCTTAAATTCTACATCCATACTTGACCTTCAAAAGTATTCTTAAGACCATAGAATAGGATTTCCATTTGCATTAGACACTTTAGGAGACCAACAAGAACAAAACCCCAAAAACGATATAAAAACTAAAAACAATAAAGTAAGAAAGAGGTTGTCTTGCACATACAGTGCGCCACACTTCATCAGTTTATGACTCTCGGATTGATAATTAATGTAGCAACTTAGGACACACTAAATTGACTAAACAGGTAGCACATCGCCTCTCCCTCAATAGTAGACATAAGTCAAAAACAAAGGCGCTAGCATAGGTGAGTTTGGCAGAGGCAATGATGGGTTTACTTTAGCTAGTAACTTGTTGTACATGCGGTTAAACCTCTTATTAAAATCAGACAACAACTCACCACTTTCCCTCTTTAAGTTCCCAAACTCGGTGTGGTAGTAGAGTAGATCCTTCTTTTCCCCCCAATGCTTTAGGAATGCATCGTCTAAAGCTTCAATATCTACTGTAGACCTTGGGGTCAGTTCTCTGAACCATTTTCTAGCCTCTCCATCTAGACTTTGGACAAAGACTCTCATCCATACATCATCTTCACTAATGTCCAGGTTATCACCATAGCTATAGAATGATTCAAGATGTTCCTCAGCTTTAACACCTTCAGTCCCAGTGAACTTAGGCCTATACTTCTGATATTCTCCAGTGGGCATGGCATTCAAAGGAGTGGGCAGTACTAGAGGTCCATATCTATCAACTATGATTCTTTCCATTTTGGTAGGTTCTGGTGGACCTGCCATAGTTGTGGTGGCTATAAGGGTACTAGAAGTCTGAATGACAGAGGGTTGAGGAGTGACTGATAGGACTAAAGGAGTATGATGGATAGGAGGAGAAGCTTCCTTCGGGCTTAGAATGGAAGGAAAACCTAAAGAATAAGGAGCTCTATGAATCTCTATAATTTTTTTCTTCATTGCTAGTATTAGATGCTATACTCTCAACATGTATTTGTTCTATTACAAGATTTTCTTGAAGAGATATAGAATATTGTTTAGAGCTACCTGAACCTGATGCTCCTTTCTGCAATGCCTTTCTTTCTTTGATGATTTTTTCAGGGTCGGGTACTGGGTCAACTTGTGTATTCTGACTATTTCTCTGAGTATGCCTCACAAACTGAGCCAAAACTATGAAGTGGAGTCACCAAGAGGCTCGTCCTCCAGTAGAGTCGCCAGATAGATGAATACAACCCAAATAGTGTCCAGACTTTGTCTATCATCAAATTTGGATCTGTGTTGTCTCCTAGGGAAGCTAAGCTTCAGTCTCCTCTCCCCGACAATGCCGCCAATTATGTTAACACTCCAAGAAACTCTCCTAGGTTGTAGCTCAGAGATGCCTAGAAACATATAAATCTTCAATATCGTTCTCTGAACTATTGGAATGGATTGGGGTTGGGATCAGGTCAAATGACTGTTTCAACTCTGTTTTCACTCAAGAAATGCATGAACACCCTCAGCTTGACAAGGCTTTCCACCACTAATGCTCAATAGTTTATAGATTCAATGGATAGATGGAGAATCTTGACTATAGCAGTAGATACATACATAAACACATATGAATGGCTAGTTACAGAAAGTAAATGAAGCTTACAAATTTAATTTATCAATGCAGAGATAAAATGACAGTTATCTGGCATTCAACACAGAAGAAAACATGAATAAACCATTCAAGTGCAAGCTTAGAACAGAGGAGAAGATGGGATTGAACATGTAACAAAAAAAGAAGATTGTATTACTAGAAAGAAGATGAGACGCTGGGAGGAATAGAGTATCCACAGTCTCCGAAAATTGAACCCCTCTTCCTTCGAAATTTCAGTGATTTATAGGCTTTTTACAATACTCTCAAACTCTCTAAGGCTAGAGATGTCTTAATCTATCCCCTCTGTCTTCTAACTACTTGATGTCGTAACTAGACAACATGAGCTCAAAGAGCTCTGTTTCTAACAAACCCGGTAATCAAATACTGGTAATTTCGCCATGCCGTCAGGTGGTTCAATCGTGCCAGTGCATTCCATGATAATTTATGTTGGTTTGGTTGCATCGTGCTGTTGTTTTTTCCCCTTTCGGCCATGCCTTCTGTTATTTCAGTTTAACTATTCGACTGTCAAAAACATTGACAAGGCCAACAAATTTCCTCCCCAAGTGATAGTGGGGTACGGGGCCGTTGGATGGTGTGGATCGACGGTCGAGCTGTTGGTAAGGTGGCAGAGATCGAGCCAAGGAAGAATAGATGAGAGGGTGCACAGGATTTGTCGAATCGATATGATCAATGAAAAGGATCATATCACTAATCGTAGAGGTGAAGGGTTGGCAGACAGTGCGATGAAATTGCAATATGTTGATGGGTGATTAAGCGAAGTGTGATAGTCGTCGGATCGATGAATGAAATGGACGGCAAAGATCGATCTGATCAGAGATTGGAGAAATGAGAGCGCAGCGGAAAGGAGATGAACCGAGAGTGGACCCACTGATTTTATGAGCGTGGGTGTATAATTTTTTAAGTCCGGTTTATGGCCAAAGTTGATCAAGAGGAGACATGGACCATCGGAGCTAAAACGGGGGACATTTCCATTAAAATAGAAGCACTGTACCTCAAGGCTAACAATACACATTCTCTACGTGAGTTTCCTAGCCCTATTTGTCATATGATGACTATTTCTTTTTCCTTAAATTTTAGAATATTTTCTTACGCCAACTTGACTCTATTCCTTACTGAATCATCTAGATTTCCAATTAGACTTTTTCTTCTTTTCATATGATTGTTATAGCCTCTATCTATAATATAAGTATCATTATAATTGTCTTCAACAGCATTGCAAGTAAGGAGTAAAGAGTCTTCATATTTCCTTGAGGTGTCAAAATAGTTTACTTACTATTTCCAAGGTCAACCTTCTTCTTTCTACATTCATGTGCATAATGACTTAGCTTATTATTCTAAAAACTCTTAGAATTATCATAGCTATGGTTTTTCTATGAGATTTTCTTCTACTCCCCCAATCTATGATGATCTTGATTTTCTCTCCTTTTTTTTTCTAAATTATCTATCTGATCCCTAAGTTTCCTTGCTCCTACCCCTACTTCTTGACCTTGATCCTTCAATACCCCTTGAGATAGAAACATGAGATTTGGAAGCATTTTAGAATGAAACATCATTTAAGTTTATTCTAGCTTCATGGAATAACAAATACCCCAATAACTCAACTACTCATAGTCATGTCAAGTCCTTAGATTCTTTAATGGCTACAACCATTACATCAAACTGCTTAAGAAAGGATGTAAGAAACTTCTCTACTAGTTTCTAATATAGACGTTCTTAACCATTTATGGTTAATTGATTTACTGTGTTCATGAATTGGGTCATGTATAGGCCTATTAACTATGTTTTCATCTTCAAACTCTCAAAATGCATTCTTAATGTCTAAAACTTAGTTATTTTTACCATTATAATGCCCTAATAATTGGTCTCTAAGATATCCCAAGTTGCCTTTAAAAATTCAGTATTAAGATCTTCAGAATTATAATTTCTTTCAATCCATTTTGGATAAGTTAGAGTACTTTTGCATCATTTTCATGTTACCTAAGCTACTGAGTGTTTTTTCATCCTTCTGCACGTTATCTATAACTTGATCCTTTTGAATATTTGCCACGGCTTGCTCGGCTACCTATTCAATTGGTTCTTCATACCCATGAATTATGAGATCCCAAACATCATGAAATGTAATAATTCCGTTTGATTTCTAAAACTTCATAATTATTACCTATGAGAACTAGGATTTGTGGTTGTAGAAGACCTAAAGCAATCTTTTATTTTTTATTAGGATATTTCCTTTCTCATAAAATAAAGAACGTGACACACACAAACAAATGAACCACTAAGAAAATGATAATACACTACGTGTGTCAGAATTCAATATAAATATTTGAAAATGTTAGATTTTGAAGCTATTCAATACCTTGCTCTTAGGATTAACAAAGAGTTTCTTATATATTTCCATTACTTTTCAAAATAAATACTTTGAAAATAATTTATAGCATGCCAATGATATAAAAGATTCACTAGATATTAATGCTCCTAATAAATAGCTTGACTTCCCATAATAAATTTTCTCTCAAACAACTCATCTTTTAAATCCATATAAAATATTTTAAATGTTTATCTTCCCTTACATTCCAGGTGAAAACGTACTACAAAATGGTGAAGAGATCATTTACATAACAATAAAACTAACTTAAAGATACAACCTTCTTGAAGATGGTATTGATGTTGGATCTTCCCCAAAATAACAGTGGATCTCCTTATGCTAGATCAATGGCTCTCTTTATGGTGTGAATTCTACAAACCCAAACTGTGACCTTCTGCGATTTACTATAAATCCACGTCTTCCTCTCAATTTCTTGTTGTTGTCTTGATTGATCCATGATTTCCTCACAATTTCTTGTTTACTATTGTAGAAAGTATTTCATTGTGATACCAATTTGATAGATAAAGGATCCAAATACATAGTGCTATATCATAAGAAGGAGCTATAGCTAATAAATTTTTCAAACATAAATTCTAGAGAATTTTTTAAGAAAGAATTTGGGAAGATCTCTCTAGAACTAGTTTTTCTTATAACAAACAATTTAGCTCTTATAGATATTTTTACAACAAAATGATCTAGATCTTGTTATAACTCAAATTCAAGACTTTTCTAGTTCACTAGTCTAGTCCTTCAAGGCCCCCTCATATAACATTTGTAAATGACTCAAATCAACAACATGAGAATGATCTAAAATATAATGATGTAAGGTAGACACATGAAAACACAATGCATATTATCTAGACATGATGGTAGTGCAAGATGATAAGAAAATGATCCTAATATCTCTGTGGTCTTAAATGGTCCCATATACCATGATGACAAATTGGCTCCCTTGCAAAATTAGTCGAATTGTTTCATTGTTAAAATTGAAAATATACTTTGTCTCTTTCTTTATAGTTGACATCTATTATATTTGCATTACATAACTTTCCTATTTATTTTTAGCTTCTATCAATTTTTCCTAAATTGTTTTAATTTTTTCGAACATTTCTAATCCAATTAGAAATCTATTGTCATGTCTATCCAAACTAATAAAATTTATACAAGGTTTACAATACAAAAACTAAAAAGATGTCATCTTAATCAAATTTCAATAACTAATATTATATGTGAATTCCAAAAGAAGTAAATGCTCTTCCCAATGATTTTGTTGGTCCATTAAATACATGTACAACATATCCTATAACATTATTTATTCTTTATATTTGTCTATCCTTTTAGGATGATATGTGATACTAAAATTAAGTTGTGTTCACAAGGTCTCTTGGAAAATATTCTAAAAATTTGCTATAAATATTGAACCTTTATTTGAAATTATCTTCTTTAAAATTCCATGTAATCTCACTATCTCCTTAAAAAAAAAAAAATTGTTATTTCTAATTCTTTATACGTATCCTTTACTAGAATAAAATGTTCTCACTTTTTCAAAGTATCCACTAATACTAAGATTGATTCATGTCTCCTTAATGTCATAGGAAACCCCACTATGAAGTTTCCATTTTCAATTCTAATATTGCGCAGGTTTCCAGTGATCCTACTTGATGTTTATGATCAACCTTTACTTATTGGCATTCCAAGCATACCTAGCCACAAAATCTATTATGTTCGTCTTCATTCCACTCCAAAATAATAGTGATTATATATTTGTGTATATTTTCTTCACCCTAGGATGAGCCATATACACTATCCTATGTATTTTTGTGATGATCAAATTAAAAAATTATTCATTTGGAGGTATACAAATAATTCTATGAAATATTAATAAGTTGTCATTATTCAAAGTATATCCTTCAGATTTGGAAATTCCCATAACTTCATTTTCTCATTCTATCTTTACTTTTAGATACCATGTGTTATTCTCTAGTAGTTTCATTATATTTTCTCTAATATTCGTCTATAAAGGTAAATTTGAGATTATATGAGGTCTTATACTCAAGGCCTATACTACTTTATTTAATGTTCCTTTAATATATGTTACATCAAAATCATACGTAATATCTTTTTCCATTTCCTTTATCTAGAATTCAAAGTAATTTCATAAAAATATCCTAAAATCCATGATCACTTATCTTCAATTCAAATGTTATTTTGACCAATAATGTCTCCAAATCCTCAATGAATATAATACTATAGCAAATTCTAATTTATGATTCACATAATTCTAGTCTTCTAATCTCAATTTCCTTGAAGCATAGGAAACCACCTTACCTTCTTGCATTATCGTTGTGCCCAATGCTTCTTTTGAAGCATCCATACAAATTTTAAAATTGGTACCTTCATTATTAGAGTAATCATCAACAATTGTTTAAGCTTGTTGAACTCCTATTTTCATATCTCCATTTATACACGTTTCTTATTCTTATTTTCAAACTCCTTGATAGAATTCACAAGATTTAAAGGAGCTTCCACAAATCTCTTGTAATAATCAACTAAACCCATAAAACTACATACTTCACATACATTTGTAGGTGTCATAAATTGTAGAAATTCCTTGTAGATTCAAACTACATATTGTAATATGCTAAAACAATTTACTTGAATCTACTCTACTCATCAATGGAAACAATAATTGATCGATGAAACCATGAAGCATAAAAGAGAAAGAATTCAATCACACATAGCACAATAATTTTATGGGGAAAGCCACAGCTAAAGACCCCTATTATCTATATATTTCATTCATCAGAAAATATGAGAATATTACAATGCTTTTATTAATCCCGAGTAATCTCTGCACTATCTAAATCTATCTTACTGCTTCACAAACAAGCTCCAGCCAATCATTTATCAAAATTTTCTACCTGTCAAACTCCTATTTCCTTGTGCAATTTCCTAGGGAATTAGCCCATATTTAATTAGGAAATTCCATAAATATGAATTACGCAATCCTCATAAGCCTTCCTCTGATTACATGCACCACCTATATAATTCAGATGATTATACAACTGATAATACAATGTCATTGAACTCTAATCTCAATTAGGTCTTTCTCTGATCTGACATGCATGAGTTAATTATGAGTGAATCTTCAGTTTATTGGTTTATTAGTGTTGGTTACACCCCACTACTGGATCTCCCACTAATTCCTCCATCAGTTGGAACTAGTTTAACTGAATTTAACTCAGTTAAACTGAATTAAATAATTACAACTCAAAATAAACTCAACCAGGGCTCCTAAAAAGTATGAGACACTCTACATGACTCTAATTAGACTCCAAACTCAAATTAATTGAGCCAAACAATTCAAATTAACTTAGTTAACTATTACAAGTTGCTATGATAATTGGAATTACAATTTAATTCCTAATTTAATTCAAGGACAAAATTAAATTAGGATTTTCTTGTTGCATTTTCAACACTCCCTCTCAACAAGAAAGGGATTATCTGCTACCCCAATCCTGCCTCTGTGAAACTCGAATTTGCATCTTGACAATGCCTTTGTCAAAATATATGTATCTTGTTCCTCTATAGGAATTTACTCTAGCAACATGATTCTCATTTGCACACAATCTCGTAGTGGTGATACCGGATGTCGATATGCCTGCACCAATCATGAAAAACTGGATTCTCATAGAGTTTGATACAACTCTGATTGTCATAGTAAATCATTGTAGGATCCATTTGTTGACCAATTAACCCAACAAGGATCTTTCTCATCCAGATAGCCTCACAATTTGCTTGACTAGCAGCCATGTACTTCGCTTCTACCGAACTGAGTGCAATTGATCTCTGCTTCCTTCTATACCAAGAAATTGTTGTTGATCCAACACTGGAAATTCCCCCTGATGTGCTCTTTCTGTCAGATGGACTCACTGCCCAATTTACATATGTGAACCCTTGAAGCTTCACTCCCTCTATCTATTTGTACCAAAGACCAAACTGAGTGGTGCCTCTAAGATATCTTAACACATGTTTATTTGCCTTCCAATGAAGTTTGGTTGGCTTAACCATGGTTTGACTATGTTGGTTAACTACAAAACACATGTCCAGTCGTGTTTTCATCAAATACATAATTGAACCCATAAGCTTACTATAAATAGTAGCCTCCACTACTTCACTTGAAGTAGCATCTTCCTTCCTCTAGTTACCTACTAGAGGAGTCTCCATGGGTTTGTTGCTCTCCATGTCGAACTTCTTCAGTATCTCGTTGGCATACTTTCCTTGAGAGATAAACATTTCCTCATCTCCTTGTCATACTTCCACGCCAAGAAAGTAATGCATGAGCCCCAGGTCCTTCATCTCGAATTCTCTTGCAAGATCCTCTTTGCAAGATATTATCAGCTTCTCATCACCTGTTAGAATCAAATCATCGACATATAATACTGTAAACAACAATTTACCTTCAACCGTGATATGGTAAAGGTTTGCATCTACTTCACTTTTGGTGAAGCCCAACCTGGTGAAATAGTTTTCAATTCTAGTGTACTAAGCACAAGGTGGTTGTTTTAGTCCATATAACACTCGCTTGAGTCTGCACACATGCGGATCTCTATTTAAAGTCTCAAATCCTTCGGGCTACTCAATATACACCCCTTCCTCAATCATACCATTGAGGAATGTTGTCTTCACATCCATCTGATGTATCTTCCATCCCATATGCGTTGACAGTGCTAGAATAGATCTAATTAAAGAGTACCTTGCTATTGGAGAAAAGGTCTCCCCGTAATCAATTCCCTCCACTTGAGAGAACCCTTTGGCCACAAATTTGGCCTTTTGTTTGTCCAAAATTCCATATGTTGCTTGCTTTACCTTGTAAAGCCATATGGAACTCACCATTAACTTGTCAGCTGGTCTTGGGACCACCTCCCAAACACTGCTTTTGAAAATGGAATCATACTCCTCAACCATAGAATCAACCCAGACTAGTTGTTGCACTACTTCCTCAAATGAGGATGGCTCAATCTCTACACTCTCTCTCATAAGAGCCGAGTAGAAATTGTATTGATCTGGTGACCTCCTCTTCCTATGCTATGATGTGGGTGCTCCCACATTCTCTCTATCATCATGCATCAATCTGTTAGCATCTATGGTGTGCTTCCTTCCATCTCTCGAAATCTCTGCATGAGTGGGTTATTCCACTCTTTGCTCCTCTACATGTGGTTTATCCACATCATCATGAGGTTCCTCATTTGGAGCTAAAAGCTCCTCATATGCATGTAACTAAAGCTCCCTCTCAAGGGAACATCTCATGGCCTTCCATTCATTGAACTTCACATCTCTGCGAACCACTATCATCATATTGGATGGCAGGTACACCCGATATTTGTGAGGTGTATCAGTGCACCCCACAAATATGCCCAACTTAGTTGTTGGTGCTAGATATTTCCATGCATCTTTGGTAACATGACAATAGATTGATGAACCAAAGATCCTGAAGTGTGCCACATCTGGCCTCTTACCTGAAAAATATTCTTCTGGTGTAATCATCTTGAGAATTTGATGAGGGCTTCTGTTATGCAAATAGACAGTTGCGTTGCATGCTTTAGCACACAAGTGCAACGGTAGGCCCTGATCATGTAACATCGCTTGTGTAGCTCCCATAATACTTTTGTTCTTCCTTTCAACCACCCCATTCTATTGTGGGTTATGAGGTGTTATTAACTCTCATTGAATGTCTTCTGATGCACAAAATTTCTTGAATTCATTCAACACATATTCTACATCGTTATCGCTTCTGAGAGATGTAACTTTCCTACTAGTATCTTTCTCAACAAGTGCTTTAAATTCAAAAAAAATAGCGAACATATGATCTTTCTTATGCATGAAGAAAATCTAACACTTACGAGAAAAATCATCAATAAATATTACATAATACTTGTGCTTGGTCGTGGATGTTGACGAGAACGGTCCACACACATATGACTAAACTCATTCAAGGATCGCTTGCACTCAAATGTCTTTATCATGAAAGGAAGCTTTGTTGTACTTCCCTAATGTATACCCTTGCATGTGTCTCTCTTCTCTAGTGTACCCTTGGGAAGTCCTGTAGAAATTTGTTGCATGATCTTCAAAGCTCCGTGGTGCAAGTGACCCAAAGTTCTATGCCACAACTCACTGATGTTAAGGCTCTATGCCTTTTTTGCTTTAGTGCTCAAAGTAGCGCAATATTCTACATCCAATTTATAGAGGTTCTTTACCCGAACCCTAATCCGCTTCACTTGTCCTAAGGCTATGTGATGAAGGAAAGCCTTTCCCTTGCTATATATCACATCATAGCCACTGTCCTCCAACATGGCAACTGAAACCAAATTCTTCTTCAAACCCGGAACATACATGACATCTTTTAATGTGAGAGGAGTACCAGACTCTCACTGAAGGTAACAGTACTGATGTCGGTCACACTATATCTCCCATCATCTCCCATCTCGATGTGCATTTAGAGGTCCTTCTCCTTCAAGTCAGTAAAGAACTCTTTGTTGCCGGTCATATGGAATGGGATCCATTATCCAAGTATCACACACTACCCATCACCGATGTCACCATGAAAGAGATGAGGGTGAGATCCAATTCGAATTGTGAAGTAAGAGCTTCGCCTACCTCTCCTCTTGAGGTATTCTTACTGGCCTTCCTGCGATGACACTTTGTGGCATAGTGTCCCAGCTCCTGACAATGAAAAAAATTAATATTCGACATGTCCTTCTTCTTACCATCCTGATTAGAATCTGATTTGGAATGGGATGACTTCCCTTCCCTTTATTTGCCTTTCCAGCTAAGGCACAATTATCCTCATCATCATGCTTAGATGAGGATCCATATCTAGTGTTTCACCGAATCTCTTCTTGTACCAAGTTAGACCACAATCGCTCCCACTATGGTAACTTCTCCCTCGCATTAACAAAGTCCTAGTAGTTGTGCTAACTCTTGGGAAGTCCTAGAAGTGTTAGGCTCACCAGATCATCTTCAACAACTATAACACCGACACTTCCAAGAGAATCTTGACATTGGGTGAACTTGGTCAAGTACTTTGGTATTGTGTCGCCCTTCTCCATCTTGATCTTTATGAGATTTTCCTTCAGTGCCAGATTCCTATGGTCACTATTTTTTTGAAACAGGTCTTTCAAGGCCTTCCACATTGAAAATGGAGTTTCCTTACCATGGAGGTTCGAGACAATATGATCTCAAACTCCTTCTAGGATAATTATTCTTGCCTTTGCCACACACTTTCTCCACTTTGCCAAATCCTGAGCATTAGCTAGCTTAGGAATATCTTTGTCTATGAATTCCTTAAGCCCATCGGCTTCCAACACCGTCTCCATCCTGTCCTTCCAAGCAATATAGTTTGAACTACCCTCTAGGACATATTTGAGTCTCAATCTGTAGAACGACATCCTGCTGGCTCTGAAGTATGATACTATAAATTCGATTTATCTTGGAAAGAAAAACTCGTAGTATCCTCTTTTATAGTGATTTCAGCTTCGATACCATATATAAATTCTTTGTAAATTCAAACTACAGATTGTAATATGCTAAAATAATTAACTTGAATATATTATACTCATCAATGGAAACAATAATTCATCGATAAAATCACGTTTCATAAAAGAGAAAGAATTCAATCACACATAACACAATAATTTTATGGGGAAAGCCACAGCTAAAAACCCTTGTTATCTATATATTTCATTAATCAGAAAAAATGAGAAGAATACAATGCTTTTATCAAGCCCAAGCAATCTCTACACTATCTCAATCTATCTCATTGCTTCACAAAAAAGCTCCAACCAATACTTAGCCAAATATGTTGCCTTCCAAGCTCCTATTTCCTTACACATTTTCCTATGAAATTAGCCCATATTTAATTGGGATATTCAACAAATATGAATTACACAATCCTCATAGGCCTTCCTCTTATTGCACGCACCACCTGTACAATTTGGAGGATTATACAATTGATAGTACAATGTCCCTAACCTCCAATCTCAACTGGGTATTTCTCTGATATAACATGCATGAGTTAATTATGAATGAATATTTAGTTTATTGGTTGATCATTGTTGTTTACACCTGACTACTACAGGTTACACCCCACTACTGGATCTCCCACTAATTCCTCCATCAATTGGAATTAGTTTAACTAAATTTAACTTAGTTAAACTGAATTAAATAATCACAAATCAAAATAAACCCAACCAGGGCTCCTAAAAAGTAGGAGACACTCTACATGACTCTAGTTAGACTTCCAACTTGAATTAACCAAGCCAACTAAATCAAATTAACTTAGTTAACTATTACAAGTTGCTATGAGAATTGGAATTACAATTTAATTCAAGGACAAAATTAAATTAGGATTTTCTTTTTACATTTCAACATAAATTCCATAATAGCTTATATGTTTATTGGGTCCACAACAATTCCTTCTCCTTAAATGATGTTAGCCAAGTAACAATTCTCTAGTTAAAAGAAAGAACACTTATAGAGTTTAGTATACAGCCAAGTAACAATTCTCTAGTTAAAAGAAAGAACACTTATAGAGTTTAGTATACATCTCATTCTATCTAATACATTTTAATATTATCCTTCAATGTTATTTTTTCTCCTTTGTTTTCCTTGTGTATTTCAAAATATCATCTAAAGAACACTTCTACGAAATTACAAGATATTTTTAAAACACCCCATTCAACAATCCCATGAATACAAGTGACACGTTTGTCAACCCAATTGACACCACTATAAACTCATAATGACTAAAACATGTTTTAAACATCATTTTAAGGTTGTGCTCTCCCTTAATTCTTAACTCATGATATATTGATCTCAAATCAATCTTTGAAAATAAAATTACCCCCGTCATTTGATTGAATAGATGATTAATCCTGGGAAACTTATATTGATTTCTTATGGTTGATTTTTTCAATAATTAATGGATAATACAAATACTATATGATCCATATTTCTTCTTCATTGATGTCACAACACGTAACATACATATCTTCCTAAAAATTTTGTCTAGTTGCATCATTTAAATAAATATCAAAGACACTCCTCTATTGTTCCTTGTTAAAATTAATTTGTGTCCCAAGTCATTTATAAAGTAAAGCATTTTACCCTTATAATCAAACATTTCCTCTTGGGATTCTAACCAATCCATACCTATGATCATATCATAAGACCCCAAGGTGGTGATGTATAATCACACTTGGGTGACACATACCCCAAGATCAACTTTTCAATTTCTAACTATCTATGCTACCCCTTATTTAATACCAAAACCCATTTTTACCTAATTAAAATCCTCTTTACTACTTGTTATCATCCTACATCTATATAATTCATTATATGACGTAAATATTTGTGTTGCTCTTGGATCTATTAATAATGAAAATATATGCAATTAATCTTACTTATCATCTCAAGAAAAGTTGACTAATGTTGAACCTAGCAGTTGTTCATGACTACATGAATTTTATGGGGTTTACACGTCACAAACAATATATATACTCTACTCTTAACCAACTCCTCCTACTACACATGGAAACTCCCATTGAAATTCTAGCTCATCATATGCCCAACACTAGGAGGTTACCTTCAGCTCTCGAATTATGTAAGTGTAGATCCACTATGTTGTATTCTACCATTTTCTAACACTACCTTACTACATGAGTGTCCTCTAAAGTATCCCTGAAACTCTTGAATAAAATATATAGGTATCCATCATTTGGGCCCTTGGCACATCATTTCCCTTCTCATTGGTCTATAAGTGCTAATTGACTAAGAACATTGTCTCTATCCTCTTCATCCTAAAGGTCTAGATGGTATTGACTAACCACTTCTCATGATTTACTCCTCGACTATAATATCCCTTTGAACTACCTCATGCAAAGAACATAGCATCAATATATGAAATTTCTATTAATGTTATAATTTATCTTATACACATACTTCTCTATAATCAATTGTAGTGCATGACTCAAAATCTCCATAAATCTAGTCTCATACTCTTATACTAACCTATTACACTATCTCAAGGAGTTGAACACATTCAACTACCTTTCAGTGAACTCGTTAGAGAGGCATAATTATTTAGAATGATTCTCAAATAGTTCCCATGATATCTTCAATAATGCATACCCAAGTATGGTAATAAGGTCTTGCACTATAATTGTGCACTTCCTCTCACCTAGTGGACACCCATGTGCACCTTGATATTAGAAGCATACTATATCAATACAAATCACATGGTCATATCCACTTTCCATGCTTTAGTTTCTTTTACATCAATTGAGCCCCAAAAATATGGAAAATTAACTTGTTTTAGTTCTTCTTTACCACTTATGATTTATTGGTGCCTCTCTGAAAATGGATGGAACACTTGTTTCTTGCTTCAACTTGTTAGAAAAAACATTTTACTTTGAAATGATTGCATGATTGACATAACCTCACTCACATGTATTTTTATTTGAACCTCTACTCTAGGAGGAGATGCTAAAGGTGTAGGATGAAGTCGAAACCAAGTACAATGGCCTTTTACTACACTACTTCCACCTCTCCCTATTCAAATATCCATCGTTGACCTTGCATGCATGGAAAAAAAAATTATAACATTTAGTTAGCTTAAAATAAAACCAATATGATTACTGGAATTCATACTGTAATATGTATTTTACTAAGCATGTGGGTCCATAGGAACTAGGTATGTAACTCTTCTCTAATACCATATGTAACACCTACCCATGACATTAACCTAATATAAATCACAAATCTTAAAATAATGTGGAATGCCTTTTTTTTCTTGTTATTTCTAATTATATACTTTTCAATATTATCTATATAAGTAATAATTAGTTTCATAATGTATACATAACCATAGGAATCATTCCAAAACACATGGAATAATGTAATCACCAATTATTTACATTCATTTCCATAATCTTCAAAATATTTCAACGTAATATACTCAACCAAAATTTTCCAACATGTAGTTCATTTTTCTTAATAAATACCTAAACATAATGAATTTTCAATCCATAATGACTCAACCTATATTAATGATTCATTTTCTCTTTATGGTTGTATTACAACATTCTTAATAGGGTCCTAACAACCCTTTAATCAAGGCAACATTATTCTTTTCAATATAACAAAATTTCCTCAAATTATAAACAATATAATATAGTTGAGAAAACTCTCTTTCAATATAATATGTCCCTATCTACTATGCCAATCATTCATCTTGGAATACTCAATAATGGAAATAATAAAGTAGACTTAAGAATGATCAAGAAATAACACACTTCAATCAATGCTTTTGATGCATAAAAAAACATCTTTCGGTGCTCTTTCTCTATTCATGTAACCATAACAATTCCTATTATATTTTCTCACATTCGAGGATTACCATTAATTCAATGCTTATATTATAAATAATATAGTTCAGAGAGATCAAGTTTCAGCCCTGCAAATTAATTAACCTACTAGTTGGGAATCAAGATGAACTCTCTAAAATTCAAATAGGGACAATAAAATAAGTCAAGATATATCTTAAACATACTTGATATGAGGCTACCAACACTATAAGTCATATCACATCTACACCCCCCTTCGCCCCCCCCCCCCCCCCCAACCACACACCATCTAAAGAAAAAAAACAACTAAATTATAACTGAATTTAGGCTTCTGTGATCCATATCTTATGTGTTGAAATATTTTCGGAGAAATCACGTTAGAGATAATTCAACAATGCATTTCAAACCATCCATTGTGGTTCATCATGAGGACAAGATGAAATTATCTAAGACATTTTCTTTAAAAATCTAAAATTTCTACCTATAAGAGTCATGTGTGGGTTTTCAAAAGAGTGATAGTAGTTAGAAGATTCTGATCATATATTTTACTAGTGTAACTAGTGGTCATTCATGAATATAGTCTCTACAATGCACAATCGCCTTTAAATTACAAAATTTTCTTCTAGATTTTTCCTTAGGTGCTAAAAGCAAGTTCCATATAGATATTATCTTGATCATAAAGCATATATTTGAGGGATCTAAATAATGATTTCAGTTCTTAAAACAAGTGATACTTCTATCAGAAATTTTTAGATATTCTAATTGTAAATGTCAATTCCTAGTTTTATAGAGCAAGGCAAGTACCTTTATATATGCATATTTACAAAAGGCTATAGAATATCCTCCCTTGATGATATTAGGAATAGGATTTTAGAGCAATAAAAAACAAAATGAATGCAGAAATAGAAAATAAAAGGATACAATATATGAAAGGCATTAATACATTTCATTCACCCAATATGGACTACATCTGTGGAGAAACAGCTAATACTTCATTTATTCCATCCTTCAAAATGAAAGGATAAATCCTACAACACATCGATACAACCTCTTCACTCTCTCACAATATCCTCTCTTAGTTACAACTCTCTCTCACAATACATAGCCATAATACAATGTCCTCATAAAAAGGATTAACTTCTATGGTAAAAAGTGGAAACATAGTTATATTATCATATTTGTGACATAATAATTAGTTATCCAAATTGACTATGAAATTACAATATTTTATATGGATTTTTTCCAGGGAAAAAAATTTCTTCAAGAATACTGCCCCTGAACCCCCACCAGGGGTGTAATATACCTAGGAAATATAATATGGGGCACCAATGGAGGTTATACCCAAGGGGATATTGAATGTAATGTAGCCATAATAATGGAATAGGTATACTTTTTAGTTAAAAAAAAGTAATATAATAATAATGGTTATTTGGCATAAGACCTTTAGGAATACTCATGAGAAAGTAATAATACATATGAATATCATTGCAACGGATGTGTGTTGAACTACAGTGTCTTCAACCAAGCATGTGTTATGGATTAATTCCTTCCAAAAGGAGTGTTCGATGGTGTTACCCTACCTTATGGGTTCTTTTTTCTATATTCTTGTGTTTCTTATGGTGAATTTCTTGAATATCTTTGGTGTTTAAGGGTTTATCTTGGAAATTTCTAAGATAAAATCCTTGTCTTATATTTAGTTAAAATTGGTTTCTTCCCATTTACTTACACTTTTATATATGTGTTTCCACTTCCTTTTATAAAAGTAATTTATGTTTTTGTTTTACAAAAATATGCATGTCTATATGATAAATAAAACCTATTATTCAAGTTCATTAATTCCCCATAATAAAATAAAACTCATATGTCAAATGCTACATTTCTCCAAAGTATACATAAATTGAATCAAATTTGATACCAACTGTGAGACCAAAATAACTCAAAGCCTTTAAGCATTTGGTTCCAATAGATAGATATTTTCACCACAACTCTTTGATACCTTGCATCAATATCTAGGTATAACCTATACAATTTTTCAAGTGTGTGATACCATGGGTACCATGCCCCTACATTCCCTTCAAGTACTGCCTACCGATATGTACCAAAAGTATCACGTTCACACATGTTCTTGAAGTATTATTGTACAATGTTGGGGAACACTATCATGGTTAAGACCCAACTAACCTAACTCATTCATCACTACTAAGAGACTAATTATCATCGAGGAATAAAAATTGACAACTTATTATTCATCCTCGTCATGTAAGTGACCAAATCCATGGTCATCCCTACAACAATGTGTAACCCTAAAGAAAAAACATAACATATTCTTTTCAACTTATTAAATGGAAAGGAGACTAGTAGGAAAGAATGACAATCAAAACCTCATCTCCTTGATGATACTCATCATTTCACAACTTTTCATGTAGCACTTTTCCCATGTGTAAGCTTATTTGGAAAAGGTTTCTTTGTCTCTACATACATTTAGATACAAAAATATCAAACAACATTACCAAATAGTCATGAATAAAGTATAAGTATTGTCATATACATGTCAATTAAATGCATAACCCATCCCCTTCTTGGGTCTACATATGTTAAGTGAATCCAGCGCCCATGTGCACCTATGGTTATTTTTATAACACTTTACAAACCATCAACAAAATCATATAATATAATATATTTTATCATGTCACAATATGTTCCTTTTCAATATTCCATGGCATCAAGGATATAGAAGCATAAGCCATAAAAGTTATATGTACACACCAAGAAATAATCAAACTATGATTAATGAAAAGTCTAGATCACATAATCTATAGTGATTTTTTTCAACCAACCAAGTCACTCTTGTAACCAAAATTCCCTCAAATAATAATAATGTATCAATTTAGTAAAGTCAAAGAAAAAAGGACATTGCATATTAATGTATGTGAAGTGGTGATGATAGACACATCAAAGTTTCAAGTAGGTCACACTATTCAATATGCACATAAACATCATCACACAAATCCACTACATTTCATATTTAATTGCGAAAAACCTCTTCCTTGATTTATTTTTAAAAACGGTGATCTGGATCTTAGGGGGAGGCCCCCAAGATCTAAAAAATTGAAATGGATCTTAAGTGGGGAGGCCCCTAAGATTTAAAAATTTGAAATGACAGAAGAAAAGAGGAGAACACACAATAACAAAACCACAAAGAAACTTTTTTTAATAAAAGACATAATAACTATAAAGGCTACATTGTAGTGGACAATCTGTCCTTTTACAAAATGTGACTAGCTACTTATAGCCTTTTTTTGTCACAATACCACAGGTAAATTCCATGGGTGGGTAAATACCATGGGTGAATGAATACTATGGGTGGATGGATACCATAGGTGGATGCCATTTTCCATTCAGATCATTCCTCCATCCTTAAGAAATAATGGTCCCCATTGCGTGAAGTTCCCTCCTGAGAAGCCTTTGAATATGAAGAGCCATTGAAGAGAAGGTTTTTGTGTGGTTAACCCATAACCGTGATGAACGAAGATTCGAAGATAGAGATACCCTATAATGCTTGTGACCGACTCTGATACTGACAATGTGCGGCCTAGAAAATGGACTTTGATGAAGTGTGGGTTTGTGGATGACCCATAACCATGACAAACGAAGATCCAAGGATAGAGATACCATGTAATGTGTGTGGCCAACTATGATGCTAACAGTGTGCAGCCTAGCAAATGGACTTCGATGAAGTGTGGGTTTGTGGATGACCCATAACCATGAAAAACAAAGATCCGAGAATAGAGATACCCTATAATGCTTGTGACCAACTATGATACTAATAGTGTACGGCCTAGCAAATGAACTTCGATGACAAGGCTTTTGTGTGGTTGATCCATAATCATGATGTTGATTGTTGATGAATAAGACTTACATCAAAACACCAACATATAAATTTGGGTCAAATTTTATCCATCATTATTCAAATTCCAGGAATCATCTTTTACATAAGTGTTTATATGTTATGAAACCAGCTCACAAAAAGATAGAAAAGAGAGATCCACGCCTTAGAATTCAGCCTCTTCGAGGGGGCAACCTCCTTTACATTACATAAATGAACAATTCTTGGATGATACAAATGACAAAACCTCCTTTCTATATATAGGAGTCTAAGGAGTCACAATATAATCCAGCCGACCTAACAATAATAATATAAAGCCACAAAAATAACAATAGAGGGATTCTATGGGGCATAGAAATAACAATATGGGGGTAATAGGGGCACAACAATATAAATAGGGGTATAACTACAATAGTAATGGGGTAATCACTAGTATTATAGGGACCCAACATGCCCCTCTCCTTCAAAAAAGTGTTGTCCTCAACGCTTGAGCAGTTCTGGATACTTCTGCATAAAATTCTCATCCTCCCATGTGGAATCTTCAGCGGATAAGTTCTTCCACTTGATAAGATACTCTGAAATTGATCGATTTCGTAGCTGTCGAGTTCTTGTTTCTGTGATTGCTTCCAGTTCCAATATAATTTTTCCTTCCTCGTCAAGTTCTGGCAATATTGTTTGAATTGGGAGCTTGTCACCTATAACCTTCTTTAAACATGAAACATGGAAAACTGGGTGCAATCGAGAAGCTGCAGGAAGCTCCAATTTGTATGCCATAGTACCAATCTTTTCCAACACCTTGTACGGACCATAATACTTTGGTGATAATTTATTATCCTTCTTAGCTTGCTTTAGGGACATTTGCTTATATGGTTGTAGCCGTAGGAATACCCAATCACCTACATCAAAACTTCTTTCACTGCGATGTTGATCTGCCTGTTGTTTCATTCTATTTTGTGCCAACACGAGGTTATCCTTTAAGAGTTGGAGGACTTGTTGTTGATGTTCGATGTGATGTTCCACTGCCTGAACCTTAGAATTTTCTCTTAAATATGATGTGATGGATGGTGGTTGATACCCATAAAGTGCCATAAATGGGGTCATTTTTGTTGCTGTATGGAAGGAAGTGTTATACCACCATTCAGCCAGAGGCAACCATTTGACCCATTGTGTCTGTTTATCAGATACAAAGCAACGAAGATATCCTTCCAAACATTTGTTTACTATCTCAGTTTGCCCATCAGATTGAGGATGATAAGATGAGCTATGAGCTAACTGAGTACCAAGACAAGAAAATAATTCTGTCCAAAAATTTCCAGTGAAAATGGGATCTCTGTCACTTACAATAATCTTTGGGTTTCCATGTAGCTTTTGAACTGTTTCCATAAATGCAGTAGAAACTGTACTGGCTTTAAATGGATGTGATAATGCACAAAAGTGTGCATACTTGGTAAGTCTGTCAACTACCACCATGATGACACTCTTTCCCTCAGACTTGGGTAAACCTGTGATAAAATCCATTGAAACCTCCTCCCAACGTTGGCTTGGAATGGATAAAGGTTGTAATAGACCTGGTGTCTTAATTGTTTCAACTTTATTTTGCTGGCAAACCAAACATTCCACCACAAACTTTTGAATATCTGATTTAAGGCCATCCCAAAAAAATTCCTTCTTAACCCTGTGGTAAGTTTTTAAAAATCCTGAGTGCCCTCCTAAGGGAGAAGTGTGCAATTCCATAAGAATCTTTTGTTTTAGCTGGGAATTCTTACAGAGGTATAAGCGATCTTTGTACCATAACGAATCATTTTGCCAGCTAAATGTATCAGAAGTACTGGAATCTTGTTGTAGCTTTTGAATAAGTGCCCACACTTCTTCGTCATTCTTCCATTCCTCCCTTGCTTCGTTTATCCAATCTGGTTGGATAATAGAAATGGCACACAACAATGCTTCCACATCCTCATCCTTTCTTGAGAGTGCATCTGCCACCACATTTTGCTTCCCTTTTTTGTAGATGATTTCAAAGTCATAACCCAACATCTTTGTGACCCACTTTTGTTGCTCTTCAGAGGATAATCTTTGTTCTAAAAAGTATTTAAGGCTATCATGATCCGTTTTTACCTTGAAGTGTCTTCCCATTAGGTAGGGTCGCCATTTCTTAAGTGCATGGAGTATTGCCAACATTTCCTTCTCATAAATAGCTTTGCTTAAAAACTTTCCCTTGATTGGACGACTTTCAAAAGCAATGGGTCTTTCATCTTGCATTAGAACAGCACCAATTCCATTTCCTGAAGCATCACATTCCACAATAAAGGTTTTTGTGAAGTCCGGTGTAGCTAAGACCGGTGCTTGGCACATTGCCTCTTTAAGATGTTCAAAGGCCTTTGTTGCTTCCGAAGTCCATGAAAATGAATCTTTCTTCAATAATGTTGTTAGAGGTGCTGCTATTCTCCCATAATTCTTAACAAACTTGCGATAATACCCTGTCAACCCAAGAAATCCTCGCAGATGCTTTATGGATGTGGGGATTTTCCATTCCTTAATGGCTTTAATTTTTCTAGGGTCTACCTTAACTCCTTCATGAGATACAATATGACCCAAATATTCCACCTCCTGGACTCCAAAGAAACATTTGGATCTTTTTGCATATAATTGTTTCTCCTCCAATAGTTGTAACACCCTGTCAACATGTTCAACATGATCCTTCCAAGACTTGCTGTAGATTAGTATATCATCAAAAAATACTAACACAAATTTTCTAAGGAATGGTTTGAAAATTGAATTCATCAAACCTTGAAATGTTGAAGGTGCATTGGTAAGGCAAAAGGCATGACCAAAAATTCATAATGACCCTCATGAGTTCTAAATGCCGTTTTTGGAATGTCTTCAATCTTCATTCTGATTTGATGATATCCCGAACGAAGATCCAACTTGGTGAAGTAAATTGATCCATGCAATTCATCCAGTAATTCATCAATAACAGGAATGGGGAACTTATCTTTAATAGTGAGCTTGTTGAGCTCCCTATAATCTGGACACATGCGCCATGATCCATCCTTCTTGTGCACCAATACTACTGGAGCTGAGAAAGAACTTTGACTCGGTTGAATTATACCAGCCTCTAGCATTTCTGCAACCATACGTTCAATTTCACTTTTTTGGACATATGGATATCTGTACGGCCTGATGTTTGGAGGAACACTTCCTGGAATCAGATGAATAGCATGATCATGATCACGCATAGGTGGGAGACCTTTGGGAGTCTCAAATACCTTGGAATGATTGTCCAAGACTTTTTGGAGATCTGGAGAAATAGATGATTCCAATGTGGAAACATCTAGCGAACATAATTGTGCAATTACACCTCTTTGCTCCTTTTTTAGAAGCTTTGTCATGCCATTAGAGCTGATTATCTTTCCTGGTTTCCCTGCAATACCCCTTAATTCAACTTCCTTTCCTTCCACAGAAAATTTCATGAAAAGTTCTTGAAAATTAAAAGCTATTGTACCCAAGGATTGTAGCCATTGGACTCCTAGTACAACATCAGCACCTCCCATTGGAATGGAAAGCATTGGGCTAGTCAATACATATTCTCCCATGGATAGCTTGATATTATGGCACTTTCCAGAACAATTTATTGTTCCTCCATTTGCAATCATCACTTGACACTCTGGTGCTGGATATAGGAAGCAATTCAATTCTTTTGCTACCCTACAATGAATAAAATTGTGGGTGCTTCCTGAATCAATCAACACTATTACCTTTTTCTTCTTGATTTGTCCTTCTATCTTGATGGTTTGAGGAGTGGTAATTCCCGCCAATGCATTACAAGATATGGTCGGATTTATTTGTTCTTCATCTAGGCTTTGTTCCTGGAATATATCCTCTTCTTTTGACCTTTCTTGCTCCTTTTCTTCTTCCTCTTCACAATCTATGTAGAATAATTTCTTCTCAGCACACTTATGACCTTTTGTGTATTTGCTATCACAATTGTAACAAAGCCCTTTTGCTCTTTTTTCTTCCAATTGTTGTGGTGTCAACCTTGTAGGTTGTGGAAGACTATGGGCAACAACACTTCCGTCTTTATAGTTGTGAATGGTATGCTTCCTAGTTGCCATAATTTTGCTTTCCATTTTTCTTGCTAACCTGAATGCCTTCTCTAATGAATCAGGTTCCCAAAGGCGCACATCATGTTGGATATTATCCTTTAAAGACCCTATGAACACATCAATCCTATGCTCCTCTGGAATATCTTTTACCCTTATGTTCAATTTTTGGAACTCCTCAATGTGCTCCATTATTGAACCCTTTTGTTTGAGACTTATCAATTGGCTAAAAAAAGTGTTGCTTTTTGTATCCTCATAATGTGCTATCAATTCTTCCGTAAAAATTGCCCAAGTGATAAATTGTTTACGAGAACAAAGCCATTGATACCATACAAACTGATTTGGTTCCAAATATAAAGTTGCCATACGTACCTTTTGTGTGTTTTGCACATTATTGAGATCGAAGAATTGCTCCATCTGTAATATCCATGTGGCGGGATCCTTGCCATCAAACTTCCTCATATCGATTTTTGGAACATGGTGAGTCTTCGATCCAACATTAGAGTCTATGGAATCATGATTAACATTTCTTTTGTTCTCATCATGAGTTTCCTTTACTACCTTTTCGCCATTAGTGACCCTTTCTTGTAGCAACTTCTTCAATTCTTCCATGTCTGTCTTCAAATCTATCTTCAAATTTGCCATCGAATCCTCCATCTTAGCTTCCATGCCCTTTATCTTAGATTCCACGCCATTTACCTTAGCTTCTGTTAGCTTTTGTGAGCGTGACATTTGTTGCACTTGTTCTTGTAATTTTGATATATCATGTAGCATTTCTTCCTCTTCTTCATGAGTCATGCTAGAGCTTTCAGGTTCCTTACTAGGTGTTTGCATTCTCTTTCCTCAGGGCATCAGTTACCGATAATAATGCTTTACTATGCCCTTTGAATTCCGTTAAACCAAGCTTACACAAAAATAATAATAAAAAAACTACAAACCTTTTTTCACTTTATAGAAGCCTGATATTGAATCTGATGTATCTCTGTAATTTCAAATCATCCAATTCTTAAATTGCTACCTGTAGTAGCCTTCTGCGTCCTCTTTCCAATGCCACAGGTCTGAGCCAAATTGGATTCTCCAAGGAAGAGTTATGTGAAATCTCCCACAGTGACTTGCTTTTAGACTAGTTTAGTAGAGCGAACTTGTACGACGTGCCACGAGTCCCTGTTTCAACCTTTGAATCTGAAACACACATACAAGAAACTAAAGTCTGTCCTCTTTCTGTACCTTCTTACGAAATTTCAATCCGATACCCAGAGAGAAAGTTATGATGATTTTCCCCAGGTCACCTGTTTTGAATGTAATTCAGGAGTCTGCAAAAAGACCAACTTCCTCAGATCATATCTCCACAAATATCGCGTAAAATCTCTGAAATTAGGACCCAAGGTTCAACACGATTTCTTCTCAAATGGGTTCTTTTTGTGACTTCTGAAACTTCACAGAAAAAAAGTTATAGCGAAAATGCCACGATGACCTGTTTGGAGCAACGAAACCCTAGAATCCAAAGCTCTGATACCAAATGTTATGAAACCAGCTCACAAAAAGATAGAAAAGAGAGATCCACGCCTTAGAATTCAGCCTCTTCGAGGGGGAAACCTCCTTTACATTACATAGATGAACAATTCTTGGATGATACAAATGACAAAACCTCCTTTCTATATATAGGAGTCTAAGGAGTCACAATATAATCCAGCCGACCTAATAATAATAATATAAAGCCACAAAAATAACAATAGAGGGATTCTATGGGGCACAAAAATAACAATATGGGGGTAATATGGGCACAACAATATAAATAGGGGGTATAACTACAATAGTAATGGGGTAATCACTAGTATTATAGGGACCCAACATTATACCCATTTGATTCAATGTACAAACTTACATGAATTTAATGTTGTGAGTCAACATCTTTTTTTAAAGGGACAACTAGGTTAATTATATTATCAAAAAATTGGAATCTTGCATAGGTCCCTCACAAAGTTCAGACTATTTTTCAGAGACATTTTATTCTTCATTCAAAAATGTAGACAACTTACGCCTACAATTATTTCTACCAACAATTTAGTATATATACCTTATGTAGACTCTAAAAAAGGCTCCTAATGTCAGTTTATATTTATAGATAATAGCAAAAAATTAAGTTTTAACAAACTAACTGACATAATATGGTTCCTCTATGAGAGAGTCAACTGATAGCGTAGATTCTTGGTCTTTATTATGATGTTCCCAGTTTAGTTTGACCCACCATTTCTCTGGATTCTCACTAGACTCCATCGATGTGTCCTTGTCCTAATTCCTTTTATCAAATTCCTCTTCCATCTCATTCAACGTTATCTCCATCGCATCAATTTATGTCCTGCATTCCAACTCCATTTTTTCAATTGTTCCTTCTAGAAAAATATACTTCATTTCCAATAGTTCCATCTTGATCTGCCTCCTTTTCTCATCAATTTGATCCTCCTCATCACCGCCTACATCAATCCTTCAATTTTCATTGATAACCAATCTAGGATTGTGTTCAATCTCTTATGCAATTGATTATGAGCCTCGTCATCATTTCCAACCATTTCTAACCCTCGGAACGACAAAGATCTTCAAAACACGAGTTTTTCCCTGCCCCCTAGTGTTCTCTCTCCTCTATGGATTTTCCAAACTCCTTATAAGAGATATTACACAAAATATATGATTCCCACAACCCCTAAAGCACCATTCCAAAGCTATTGAATGCAAATCTGCCATGTTTTGTTGAGCCTCATGTACACACGCCCCCTTAACCTTGGGAGTTTTCTCTATATGTTAACCCAAATTCCCTCGTGCAACTAGAGAAATGGGATAAAAATTATTCTTCCTATTTCCCCATAACTCAATTTGGATGCCTTCATCATATTTGTCTCAGCGAGACTTTTCCAGTGATATAAAATCTGTCCAATTTGGATTCCAAAACTGTAAATTATGTCCTTTCAAAGTTTTATTGATTTGCTTGTGTCTCCTATCTCTGCCACGTGGCACCTGTTAGAGCCTAGATTTGTCGCAGGCTGGAAAGGCAAGGGTCTAGGTCCACATCAAACCACGCTCAACCTCGTAGCTAGCCCTACGAGGACAGGAGAGGGCTCTGTCCGGGTCGATCTCGGAAAAAGACAAGGGATGGGGCTCGAGATGACTGAAATAAAATCTAATTTTAGGCTAGGTATGAAGTATAAGGGTTTGATTTGAGTTTTTGTGGATTTTGTGCTGGAACAAGGAAAGGCAAATTGGGCTCGGGGATGAGGCACAGTTTCTGCAGAGTTCTGATTGGGGCAAGGAAGGCAATCGTTTTGATGCTTTAAAGTGAGTGAATGGATAGATCAGACTGGTGAGGAGCTAAGGAGAGCAAGAGAGTCTCAAGAATTCTCCTTAAACAGATGAAAACATGGAAATTTAAACAAATTCAAAGGCAGAGCATAGCAGTTAATGGATTCTACCTTAATCACTCATTTGTTCAAATTCAGAAGAAGAGACAGGAAAATGATACACATAACACTAATGAACTTACAATTACTTAGAGAATAACACCATCAAAACATAAAGCCACATGGATCCCAAACAGTGCTGCAAAACCCTGGTCTTTCCTTAGCCAAAAATGCAGAGATAGAATGTACAATGATATGCCAAAGCAATCCCTAGTGTCCAACCCTGAAAATGACTTAGGAATTACATGATATAGACTAGCCCAACCCATTCCCTTGCCTCTAGGGGTTGAGCTCATCATTCTAGGAGTTGTTTCAACCAATTCTAAATAAAGCACTAAAATCTAGGCAATCAAAACAACTTGCCTCTATAAGGTAGGAAACTGATTCATTCATTAAATTTTCACTTTTTAGTGAATGAATCCTCTAGAACAAGTAAATAAGTGCCAAAATTACATCATGTTTATCCAATTATATCAAGATAGATCAAAAATTACATCAAAAATCAAAACTAGTCAAACTAGCCGAATTTTTGAGCTGGAAGGTGAAAAATTGAGCAAAAATCCTCTATGCGCCGCGTCAAATCCTCTATGCATCGCTCCACTTTGAGGCTACGTTTTAGGCACTTCCTGAAGTCCAAATTGTTCCCAAGATAGCTCATTGCAAAGCCATGCATGTCTACTTTCGAACCCAAGTGTAATTTTTCAATTTGGATGTCATTTGCCCCTCCAAAACTACAATCTCCCAGGATTGCTTCCTGTGTGTCAAAATAGGGGCAGAGAGGTCATTTTGTGAGTGTTTTTGACCTCCTAAGGACTCAAAACCTGCCCAAACTTCTTGGCCATGCACCAGCAATCATGATTTTTCATTCCAAATCCAATGATGTAAAATTTTTTCAATTTGGAGCTCCCTAGAAAAAGCGCGCGCCACGTGGTGCAGTGCATAGGGAGAAAAACCCTGTTTTTTGTGCCAAAATTTGTCAAAATGCCAAAAATGCCCCAAATTTCTTGAAATTTGAGCTGGATCTTCTTCATTAAGTGTCATGTTGGGATAAAGAGGCTTCAGCCAATATCTAAAGACAATCAAGCTCCCTTTGCCTCTTTTGCTTCCCTATTGCCTTCTTTAGTTTTGCCTTCAAATTCCTGATTCGTGCCTTGCAGACCTTGTTCCGTGCCATGTAGTGGAAAGCCATGTGTCTCAGCAATGCATGGTCCTTATCAGCCTTGTCCAGTAGTCTCTCCAAGTGGATGTTGATTCTCTCGAGATTAGACTCCCGATCCTCATTAATCTCTTGCTCCAATGACGTGAGCTCAATTCTTCTCTTTGTGCAGCTTAGCGATTCTCGTGGATGTTTTGTAACTCCATGATTGCTTGCTGATCTTCAAGCTATTTTTTCCTCTGCTACAAGTATTTCATAGTCCACTTAGCTCTCTCCAAGTCAAGGGATAAGACTTGGATCTCTGTTTGTTGCTCCTGGATGATCTCCCTAAGTTTGGCACTTTGTGGGCCCGTATCTGTATCATCATCATGAATGAGAATGAAGTCGGTCTCTTGTTCACCTAAAGGCCCCTCATCCTACATTGGCCTCTTGCCTTTGTCCTGTACCTATGATTCTGATGGAGGAAGCGAGGCCCCTTCCACCCCGGGTGGAGATAACAGTCGCTTCGTTGCTACAAACAAATGTCTAGTGCTGCTCTGATATGTGATGAATACCGACACACTAGTGGTCTCATGGCGCTCATACTGATGAGAAGGTCCACCTGTCTCATGCTTAACCTCTGATAATCCATGTGAAGCTCTGAAGAAGTCATGAGAGATGAAATCATCCCAAGTGATGCCCTGTAATCCAAGCTGATGAACCACCAAAATCTTAATAAGAGAAAAATGATAAACATTGTTAAGTTGCTGCTGAGGGGTTTTGTGCTGCACAAGGGTGGTCATCCTCTCTATGTTCTGGCAAACAAAATACGGAATGTTCATCATCCGTACCCTGGTGAAATGCATGAGCAACCTGATGTGATAAGCATATAAACGAGAGAACCGTCCCTCACAGTTGAAATACTTCATGATCAATTTCATTAGTGGAGCATATTCATCTTTCAGATATCAGAATGGAAACACTCTCTTGAGCTGCCTCAAGAAACCGGTTTTAATGTATGGCTTATAATGCTACCGGTCAATCTTCTTCCTCTTGGTCCATGGTTCCCCAATGTTTAGTATGCCGGTTTCTAGTGAGATATATTCTGGTGTAAGTGTGAAGGTGACACTGGCTAAGGTAGCTTGATCTCCACGTAAATGCAGCACAAATAGACAAGCCAACTCATGATGAAATTGAACATTAGCCACCTTTTGACAAAACTCATAGCATGACTGATGCTGGAAACAAAACATGGCAAGAGGGCAGGCCTGTAATTCAGTGAGGGTGACTGGTTCTTTGCTGATATGTCTACCTCCTCTATGAGGCCTCTGGGGTGCATGTTCCTCCATGGGGGAGTCACTTTGGGTTTCCATTTCATAATCTGATGAATGCTCAAATGCCATGGCTGCTGTTTTTCAAACTGCCTTGGAGAAAAAGATGCTGGTATAAGAAAACTGTGTTGAACTGCTCTTTTAGTGATGTGTTCAAATTCTACCACCAAGGGGAAACAAATGAAACAAAGGACTGTTAGGAAGAGGGAAAGTAGTAAGGGATTAGGGACTATTGGGACTATAGGGATTAGGGAAATGTAGGAGGGTTTTTAGGGATTTGATGTATAGGGTTGGGAATTGTTGTGTCGGGTTTGAGGTGTGAGATTGGAGAATTTGGGACAGAGCATTTAGGAGAAGGAATTAATGAGCTTAGGGGGGTAGAAAATTATGGAATGATAAAAACAAGGGAGGAATGGGAGGAGGAGTGACTTTGGTAGCAAAACAGTGAATTGTGGAAACCACAGCAATTTCTTTTGAGGCACGTTGAAGTAGGGTTTGGATTTTTGTTTCAATCATTAGCATCCATAAACCACCATCACTCAGCACAAAAATGGATGAAACATCAAGATGTCGACCCTACCTGGAAAATCCACACAAATAAATGGCAATTTGGAGAAATTTCAAACGTTTTCGGGCTTTGGATTGTATGCGCCGCGCCGCATACCCAATGCGCCGTGCCGTCCTAATGCACCACGCCTGAGGAAATTTACACTGGGTTTCTCCTCCCAGTGCGTCGCGCCACCTGTTCTATGCACCGCACTGACCCAGCTTCACCCAATTTCACTCTTACGCACCAAACTTTCTTTGAATAGTTTACTCTTTGCTTCTTGGCATGCAAATGAATTTCTCAAAATGGAAAATCTCTCATATAGCCATGGATTTTGATTTTTCTTTTCTCAAACCCATTTTTGTAATGTTTACACTTTGGCACTTTTTCACAAGTAATACAAACTCTGTCTTTTTGTTTCCTCTTTAATTTTAGCTTGAATGATGAATCTTTCGGTTATTTTTTTCAGGGATAGCTGACATAGAATTTGGCAAAGGCAACTAGGGCTGCGTCTAAAGAATTCAACAACTGAAAAAACTTTTAAAAATTTACAAAAATGAAATGTTGACTTTTCTTCAAAAGAAGAATCATAATCCATCCATATGATGATGAAAATCTTTGAATGACAACTTTTTAAGAACCTCCCTCTGGCCTGCTGGCTTTATTGGACATTGTGAAGACACAATTTGTGAAACCCTAGACCTAGTGACTAAAAATAACTCTTGCTGATCAAAAGACACGAAAACTTGATTTTGATGAACAGCCCTGAGCCAGCAGTGCAAAGCATGAGGGGTGATGAATGACCAAACCCTTCCGTTAGATTATGGCATGCCCCTAGCGGAATGCAACTGAGTGAAATGAGCGAGACACCTAAAAATGAAATGCAATAAAGAGAAATGATCTCTGACGGAGGGATGTAAAGACTGACTCTAACAGCACCCACATGGTTTCCACATGGCAGGTACCATTACCTTATTCCATGTTCTAATCTTGACCCCTTCATGTGGGTGTATTATACACACACACACACACACATAACTATATATAGACTCTCTCTCTCTCTCTCTCTCTCTCTCTCTCTCTCTCTCTCTATATATATATATATATATATATATATGTATGTATGTATGTATGTATGTATGTATGTATATGTGTATGTATATATATATATATATATGTATATATATATATATATATATGTATGTATATATATATATATATATATATGTGTATGTATATATATATATATATATATGTATATATATATATGTATATATATATATATATATATATATATATATATATATATATATATGTATATATATATATATATATATATATATATATATATATATATATATATATATATATATATAGAGAGAGAGAGAGAGAGAGAACCCTTTTATATCTGACAGACCATGATAAACAATTCAATCAATGGTTGTTATTCATTAGTACCCCCCCCACCTCGCTAATGTCATAGGGGGGAGGGTCCGCTATCTTGGATTTGCCTCATGGTTCCAAGGCAATGATCCAACGGTTCCTGCTCGGTAGCCATATCTGACAACTCACACAAAATAATGCATCCCCCCTCCCTCACTAACGTCACAAGGAGGGATCCGTTATTTTGGTTCTGCATCATAGTTCTAAGTAGGGGAGGAGGCCCTTCCAATTTCTTGGTCATCGATCTCCCATGGATTAATCAACAGTCTCGATCTAAGTGGGACTTTCCCCTCCCCTTGTTGACATCACAGAGGGGGGATTGCGGGGGGGAGAGCTATTACTCCCGATCGTTGATTTTGTGGGACAATCTTCATCGTCCAATTGAACCGAATTTCACCCTCAATGACGATATGTGGATATATGGGCTTATAGCTTGGCCCTCAAGGCTTAAGCCCCTAACTCAGCACATACAAGCCCCAAACTTTAGCCTTAAGATTGGTCCTTACCGGACCACACCTGACCTTAATCCCTAGTGCTCATTGTCACTTTATATATATATATATATATATATATATATATATATATATATATATATACGTATCATATAAAAAATATACATGTATATTTCAATACGCTTATTCTTGGGCCTAGGTCGCTTAGAACCAATCTATGGCTAATTAAACGTTACAGTGCCATATCCAAAGTCAACCTAATAGACTTAATGTGCACATAGTTGTGGCTATAATTTGCATGAATTAAGCCCATAATCTCAACTCATAATTTAGTGATGTTTATATGTATGTATATACTTCCTGCATTTTTATGTATTCTCCTTCTTGCATACAACTAATAGTATAACAATTTCCATGCATTCATTTCTATGAGGTCTATGCACCTCATTAAACCAGTTGCACCAATGAAATTACTAGCACTATGAGGATGACACAAGTTTCCTTGTACAAAACCCTTGGTTGTTTTGAGCCATCATTATTCAGCGCATTTGTTAAGCTCAAGGTTTAATCGAATTTACACAATTCATTATACCTACGCCCAGTGATTACCCACTCCAATAGCACAATTGTAACCATTCTCTGCATACAACACTAAAATAGATACATATGGATATATTTCCCTGCATGAATCACAATAGTGTAGAACCATTGCCATAATGAACCATTTATCAGAGCCTTGTTCCTTTAACCATAGGAAAACCATGTTTCTTTCATGAAAACAATACAAAATGAGCTTAATAGTATAAACATAAATTCCATGACACATGTTTACACATGAAGAAAACTTATCTTGAGTCAAATTGAGGTTGGTAAACTAAGTCTAGGACATAAAGTCCCCACCCAACCATATACAAGTTGTAACTAATTCACTTGCAGTTGTCGCCCCCAAGCCAGATTCCAGAGGCTGAGGTGGTTTTTCCTCAAGGGATCAAACTCCAACTGCTAGTTGAAATAGGGACTCCAGAGGTTCTCCCACCTCCACCCACCAACTATTTAGCAGTCAGCAAAGCATCGGGATCCAGAGGCCTATTACCTCCACACTTCAGTTGTTTAACAACTAGTAAATACCAAGGCATCCATAGATTGATTATCCATCCTAGAATGTCAAGGGAGTCTAGGGATACAGATCTTCACCCTTCCATTATAGCACAGGGTTCCACCCAACTTGGGGACTCCATAACCCACTGTAAACCAACACAGCAAGAAGGCATTTGAAAATCCTCCTTTCAAGAATCCCAGTGTCAATCCTCCACCCCAGCCATCAAGAGACTCTCACGGGGGCTTCACTAGGGGAGAAATACCATACCATGTGCATTCATATTGGGAGATATATATTGAGGAAAAAACGACATAATATATCGAGCATATAATAGGGGGTAAAGGGTTTTTATATGTTATGTATAAAAAAAGGGAGCTCAAAGTTAGTGAAAAAATATGAAGGGGTATTAAAAATGTTAATGAAAAATGGATACCTACAATATCTAGTGAAAGTAGCAATTTTTTAAATTTGGAAAGTGTATTGGGTTTGTATTGATAGGGGGTTAAATAAAGTGATTTTTAGAGGTATTTTCCAATAAGTAGTCAAATTAATGGTATCATTTAGTATATCCCAAACGCACATGCTATGTCAGAGGCTCATTGAGTGAAGCCCTCGTGGGGACTCTAGAGAAAACCATCTCCACCCTCCGGCTAACTGGGAATCAAGAGGCCATTGTTCCTCACCTAAGAGAATTTTTTCGTGCCTTCTTTCCAACCGAAATCTAATGTCCCAACTATTTTTCTTTATTGTAAAAATTTAAGATGTTATCTTTGTTGTTGACCCTTCAAGGATTCTTTTCTTTTTTTCCTAGGAAATGCAAAGATCCCCCTCACTTGTTAATCCACAAGTTGTGTCTCCAATTTTCCAGCCAGCAATACATTCTAGAAAGTGTTCCCTCTTGTCTCTCACACCTCCAGCTATTTGAATGTGCTTCCTTTCTTGCTTGCTCCTATCCATCATGATTCTTCCCATGCTATTTGTTCTATGGGGTTGACTTCTTTTGTTTTTTTCTAGCTGCCTGTGTAGCCCATGCTTCATAAATTTTCATCCTTTCTACCTTGTCAAATTTTCCAAAACAAGCATAGAACTTTTCCTTCTCCTTCCGCTCCATTAATTCAAAAGCTATTCCATTTAAGACACACCAACTAGCCTCCAATGGCTAAAAAAAAATCATATTTCCTACTGCAAGGAAACCTTAACCATCCTAAGCAAGTAACATCCTTAGCCTCTGAAATCTATGCCCCTCAATTCAACCCATTTTTTTATCAAATATTTACACTGCATAGAGAAGTCGAAAATAACCAAGGTTATCACACCTCCCTACAAATGTTTCGAATTGAATGTCAAGGGGAAAACATAGTGGAAAGGCTAAGGAGAATTAAGGCCCTTTTCATATGAAAAAACCAGTAAATCATTTGCCTCCACCGTAATCCTATTATTGGATTGTGAGCCTGCCTCCACAAGTTTATGTCATGTACTACTTGGGTGCTCCAAGTGTTTCTCTCCACACAACATATATACTCTGTGTTAGAGTCAGTCTGGTCAGCCCTCCGTCAGAGATCAAAACTCTTTGTGCATTTCAATTTTAGGTGTCCCGCTCCATTCACTCAGCTGCATTTCGCTAGGGACATGCCGTGATCTAACGAAGAAAGTCATGCTAGTCATTTTCCCTCATGTCTGGCCCCTGCTGGGTCACGTCTTGGTCCATAATCACTGAAATTCATGATAGTCAAGGTCTGGTCATATTAAAGGACAAAGTCATCCTTTATATTTGGGTTTAGGAAATCATCAATGTGGTTTTTGAAAAACATGTCCAGAACAAGCCATGCAGGCCAGAGGGAGACCTTATACAGCTATGGTTTCGAAAGCTTCATCATCACCTAAAGAGACATCGACTCTTCTTCAAAACTCTGTTTTGAAGAAAAGTCAAACAAGGTCAACCATGACAAAATTTTCCAAAAAATAACCAGTTGACATTTTCAGATGCAGTCATGGTTTCCATGGCCAAATGCCCAGTCACACAGTCCCCGCAAAGAAATGCCGAAAATTTCATTATTTAAGCCAAAATTTCAAAGAAAAAATGAAAATCAGGGTGTTTTAAAGTCAATGAAAAAAGTGCAAAACACAAACATTGGAAAGTGGGTTTTCAAAGAAGAAAAAATCAAACCCATCTCTCCCAAGCCTATATATACTTGTTGTGGCCCAAATCAAAGCCATTTGTGCTCTTGCAAGCTTGGGAGAGACATTGCTAAGGTAAGAGAGCGAAGTTTGAGGAAGTTGAGTGAGTGAGAGCTGGTTTCAAGGAGCGCGGCGCATACACCAGGGAGCGCGGTGCATACAGAGGGCGCAGTGCACAGGTAGCCTGCCCGCCATTCAGCTTTTGCAAGGGCACGACGCACACCCAACGCGCGGCGCACTGGGTTTGGCGCGCGACACACAAAGCCAGGGGCATAAAAACATTGCAAATCAGTTCAAATCTCAGTGAAGGCCAGCAAATCAAGAGGTAGGCCCTGTTGACACCTCTTCTCCATCACTTTTGTCCTTAATATGGGGTTTGTAAGATGTTTAAATGGTACCCAAAGCACAACGGCCATCCATGGAAAAAATCACCAAGGAAAGCGAAAAATGGGGTTGCAAAAATGTGATGATAAGCGCCAAGGTTCTGCTCCCCTCCCCTTGTCCCCTCACTCCTCATCATTCCCGCCTCCACTCCATCGTGTTTCCTAAAGAAACCAACCTAAAACCACCCTAAAACCCTCTCCCTTGTTTTTCAAGCAAGTCTGGGCGACTTTTACAGTGTGTGGCGCACACACGAGGTGGCGTGGCGCATTGGGAGCCTGGCCACAGTGCAAAATCGCCACTGGCGCAGCGCATACCCGGCGCGCGACGCACTGGGCAGAGCGCGCGGCGCACAGACTTATAAGCCCAAAAATGTACTAAATTGCCCAAAATTTTGTGAATAACCCTCAAAATTGGAGAGGTAGCCGAACTATCTTCACCATTGGCATTTAACTTGAAGAGGAATGTGATTATGATGACCATGAATCAAATACAAAAAAAAATTAAAAGTAGAACAAAGATGACACATAGGAGGTCAAGAAGCTAGGGTTTTGCTACAGTGACATTATTGCTAAAATATGCTCCTACCTGGTGAGCTCCAGTATTGTAGCAATAATGCTACAACTACTGGGGCTTCCTGTCTCTTAATTTTATCAACCCGGTAGTTCGTACAAACTTGGAAGCGACGGTACTGTATGCACAAGTACTAGCTCTTGTCGCAGTTGTCACTTGGTCAGCTGGCACAAGTCCGCTAGGACTCAATCCAACTTCTATAGGCTCACAGAAGAAGCTTTATCAATGATGGACAAAAGCTAGCTCAAAGAAGACTAATCTACTTGGCAAAAATGAACTAAAAGCAAATCAAAGCAAGGAAACCCTAGGAAACCCTAATTTGACTAGTCTAACCTCTATGATGCAAAGAATGTGAAGGAAACTTCTACCAATGATTCCATTACCTCTAATAAGTGAAAATGCATGAATCTAATCTACTTGCAGCATAAAAGACATGTTTTTGTATTTTTTCTTTAAGTGGATGGAGTGATTGTGTTTTTGTGCTTATTAGGGTTTGGTTGTGCAGATGTGATGCGGAAGGAAGGAAGGCTTGGGAAAGGTTGGGGAGGCTATGAGAGGTTCCCAAAGATCCTTAGCATCAGTCCACAGAGGTTCCTCACGTTCAGAGGCTCAGTAACCGAGTGAGTGGCCTCCTACAGGATGTCTGCAGGGGATTCTACAGGAAACGCACAGGTTTCTACAGGAAGTCTACAAATTGCTACAGGATGACCTACCGTGGGTGTTTGAAGTGATGGAGGAGTGATGGAATGGTAGGGGAAGATGTGTAAGGTAGGAATAGGGATGGTGATGGCTCAGGAGTGGAGAAGTAGGTTGGAGAACGAGTGTGTGAAGTGAGTTGAGGGATGAAAGGTTATAACAACGAAATGTCTAAAGGATGGAGTTACGTGAGGAGTGGAGGAGTTTAGGAGATAACAGAGCGTAACAGAGGTCAAGAATGTAGTTGTATGCGTGATCAAGACGAAGAAGGAGGTAATAGAATGATGAAAAGCAGTGTAAATGAAACAAATGCTTATGACTGTCACCAAGATGGAAATTCATTAACCTAAGCTACCTGAACTCAATGAACAGCAAGATAAAGCGTGTAGAGGAATGTGCATGAAGCAGTGATGAAGGTGTATGGTGCAAGAGTGAATTGCATGGAAGATCTATCATAAACGAGACTATGTTGCAGCATGTATAACGTGAAGAACTGCATATTTTTGTGGCTGGTATAGGCTACACTCCAATCTCCAAGTAGAGATGGCAGTGGAGACTTTCTCAACCTTTTTGCTGGAGCTCCAAGAGATTATATCTATCCTCCTATCAAACTGAAGCAACTGAAAGCAAATCACCATAAACTAGTCCTATCTATGCTCATGAAAAACGACTAAATAACCAAACTGTGAATTCGAATTGCATGTGGAAATAAACAAACTCAAAGTGCTGGAACGAAATGCAAACACATTACAACACTGAGGAGATCTATTGCTCTCAGGTTGGGCCCTAACCTGAGAGCTATAGCTCCTTGAGAAAACTCAGAACTAGATCAAAATCTGCCTTCTTTATTCATAATCTGATATCATGCCAAATTGGCTTACAAAAAGGAACAAAGACCGAGCTGTGCTCAAAAATTACAATAGTAATGCGAGAGTTTCAACCTATCAAAGGCTATGGCCTCCATACTTATGCAAAAACGATCATCCAACAAGTGTCCTTGATTTTAGGAGCTCGGCTGTCCAACTGAAGTTTAACTTGCTGATCCTGTAGGACAGTCATAATTGCTGTTCCTGTAGAACAGTTATAACTGTTGTTCCTGTAGAACAGTTGGCTGCTTCTAAGCTGGGTGGGGAGATGGATTGGAGCTCGGAGTTCTTGGTGGGAATCACGAGGAAGGTCCCAAGACTGTGGACATCCTCTCCTAAAAACCAGCAGTGCCACCTCCTTGTCTCCTTGTCTCCTTTTCACGTGGTCTTTTCTCCCTTTTAATGCAAAAACCTGAGATCATAATGCATTAGTCACGTAGATAAAGTGTCTACCCTTCTTCCTACAAACAACACGAATAAACTAAGAAATGCATGCATAAGCAGTAAAAAGTGAATGGTTTGAGCAAAACAAGTAGGCCAAATGAGCCCAAATTATACCAAAAATTGGGGCTCATCATCACCCCCCAGCTAAACTATTTGCTCATCCTTGAGCAACTTTGCCCTGGCTCCTCGTCTTTGGCCGAGAACTAGAGCCCAGAGCATGCTTTTCCTCCCTTGATTTTGGTGGTTTTTCCTTTTCTGCCGAGGGTGGCGCTTCTTCCTTTCCCGTTTTTGGCGGCCCTGCCTTTGCTGCCCCTAGTGGTGACGAAGGTGATGCTTCCTTCCCCTTTCCTATTTCCTTGAGCCGGGCTTCGGAAGGCGACTGGCCTATCTTTCTTGTCCAGGAAGTTATTTTTGGGCTCCCCTTTTCGGGGGTGGCTGATGTTTTAGAGGGGGTTCTTGCACTGGGTGAAGTAGGGACGTCCCCTGAAGTGGTTTGGCTGCTGGGTGGAGGCTGTGGCTTGCCCGTGGTCATCCTCTTGCTTCTCCTGGCTTCAGATGGTAGAGGGGTCTCCCTCTCCCTTTTCTCTTTCGGTTTTGGAGGTGTGCTGAGGGCAGCCAGTGCCGCTGCTGCCTCCTTTTCGAGAATGCCAGCCTTCTCTTTCCTGCGTTTTGCTCTCTCAGAGCTCCTCGTAGAGGGCCCCTCCTTTTCAGATTTCGGGCTTCCTGTGGAAGACCCTGCTTTGCCCACTTCCGGGCCTCCTGTAGAAGATTTTTTCTCTGTCTTCGGACTCTTTGTAGGAGGCTGTTTCTCAATGACTTTCGGGCCTCTTATAGAAGCCCCTTTTTCCAATCTCGGGCTTCCTGTAGAAGCCCTTGTCTCTGTCTTCGGGCTTCCTGTAGAAGCCTGTGGTTGCACGTTTGGGGTTCCTTTAGAAGCCTTTGTCTCCGTTTTTGGGCTTCATGTAGAAGCCTGTTCTCCAACGATTTTTGGGCTTCCTGTAGAAGCCTTGGTCTTTGCTTTTGGGCTTCCTGTAGAAGCCTGCTCCTTACTGATCTTTGGGCTTCCTGTAGAAGCCTTTGTCTTTGTTTTCGGGCTTCCTGTAGAAGCCTGTTTTTCAATGAATTTTGGGCTTCCTGTAGAAGCCTGAGTTTGTGTTTTCGGGCTTCCTGTAGAAGCCAGTTTTTGCTTTCCTGTAGACACAAGTGTCTCCACTTCCGCTTGCTTGCCTGCTTGAGTTTTTCTTTTTGCTTTGGGTGCAGGTGCTGCTGAGGTACTTGGGCTGACGTGGGCCACCTCTGCTTTGTCCATTCTGCTCTTCATCCTCTTTTCCCTTGCTGACAGAATAGGTGTGCCACCCTTTTCTTCGTCCTTCTTTTCCTCAGCCACTGCTTCCTTGTCTTCACTGCTGGAGGAGCCACTATCTTCGATCAACATTTTAATGTCCCCATCTTTGGTCAAATTGCGGAAGGATTCCCATGAGAGGGGGACCTTATATGAGTGCAATGCATCTTCCACAAGCAGCTTTATTAACCGATGGTGGGCTGTCTGATCAGGTATGCCCTCTCTTAGCTTTGTAGCACATTCCATTAGGGACTGCAGGAGATAATGAGGGATGCTCAGTTTTTTCTCTACAGGAAGGTCAATTCGGTGCCTCAACTCAGTGAGTAACCGAAAGTGATATGCATACACGATGTTGAACCGGCCCTCACAAGTAATATATTTCATGATCTGCAAACTGACTTCATTCCAAGGTGGTGATAAACTCGTTCTTCTCACCCCGTTTTTATCCTTAGAGAATTCTTCCTCAGGTGGAAAGAATTCTTTCTTTGCTTGCTGGCTCTGCTTTCTCTCCTCTTTATCCCACGGCAGACCCATGGGCAGTTCTGTGATCCAACTTATATGTTCTGGGGTGAGTTGGAGGCTTAGACCTCTGAAGCTTACTGTGGCCAGTGTCTGGGATTTAGGCTTCAAAGCCTGCAAGAATTCCTCGGCTACTTCATCATCGTAGCCCTGCAGCTTATCACAAAAAGGCATCCATTGTGCTCTGGTGAAGAGCTCTACCACTGCTGGATTTCTCCTTAATTTGGTGGAATCTGTGGGTTCCCGCCTGATAAACCCACCCGGCATGATGAACACGGGGGTTTTGACTAAATGTGACAAATGCAAAGGAGATTCGGTCTATTTTAGGCAGAGCATGCATACAATTCGCGAAACACAGTCTAATTATACTGCTATCCTGTAGAAGCGATAGTATAGGCACAGAAATCCGATATTTTTATGACCAGACTGTGAATAATGATCTTGCCACCTTTGAAAGCCAATTGCGGAAGGAGTTTCAGGGTTACCTTTTTCTGCCACCTTTTCTTACGTGAGGAATTCACCTTCCTGTAGAACCGCGTTCCTGTAGAGACTGCTTCCTGTAGGACTGCGTTCCTGTAGGAGCAGTGTGCAAACTTCAGGGAGGACTGTAGTTGGCCAGCGGTCGAGAGGTGCTTCACCGGTGTTCTGGTAGCCGAAAGATCGGCGTATCAACGTTTAGAGGAAATCAGAAGAGCCACTCGAGTTTTGAAGTGGAGGTTGATGAATACATGCGCATAATCTAGCCGATTAGATTTTGAATCGGCGCAGCTCGTGGCGCGGGGGGTGAGCTGTCCCCGCCGGACCGTTGGGCGACGTCACCCATCATTCACCTGCATATTCACTCGCTGCCGCATTCATTCCCACAGATCTGCCGCCGCCCTTTTCGGTTAAACTCGTTTCTCGGCTGACGGGACTATCCTCACGTGCGTGCTGCGTATTTCTTTGTCGTGGCTGCCACCCAAGCATCCGACTATACCATAACTGGCCGACGTGGCCAGTCAACTGGCCATACGGCCGCTCAACCATTCATTTCTACGCCATGCAAAACAAATCAAAGTAATACTCATGCGATTTGGTGGAATGAAGGGTTGAGACACTTACCTGCGTGCGTCTGCACACGATCTTTCGGTTTTTGGATGACGGGGAGCGGATCTACTTGCTGCATGCGGCTTACACAGTCCCGGAGGCTCGTGGTTACAGGATGCTGGCGATGGAGTGGATGCTCTGGTTGCCTGCGCCCGTGTTTTGCTTGCAGAGGGCGGTGCTGTGAATGGTATCCACTCATGCAGGTTTGACTGTTACAGGATTCCCGCGGGTTCCTTGTAACAATCTCGCCTCCTTGGGTGCATGCTGCACGACGAGGGATAGAATCTTCTGATCTCGCTCCTGGAGCTTCTGATGCCCGACATGGATGTGGTATGAGCTCTCGGTGCTTGTTTTTCTTTGACAAATGGCTTTACCACGAGAACTCATTGATCTGGTTTGTTGGTGCAGGGATCTTGGTTGCATGGCAACGAGGATGGTGAAGCAAGGTTACAGCAATGTTCAGGGGTGCCAATCAGTGGCATGCATGCATCCAACCCATTCCTCAGCCGCTAGATCTCCGTTTGAAACAAATTTTTGGCCGTCCCAGACTTCTACAGGAAGTTTCCTGTAGACACAGAGCTTCCTGTAGAAAGTTCGGCCTTCCTGTAGAAAGTCTGCACTTTCCTGTAGAAAATCCGCGCCTTCCTGTAGAAAGACTGCGCCTTCCTGTAGAAAGACAGCAGCTTCCTGTAGAAGATTCAAACCATGATAAAATTTCACATACCTTGAAAAACATGGGTGCTCTTGGAGGAGGTACTGATGAGGTTCCTTGACAGCATGATAAGGACCCTTGGCTGTGATTGAAGAGGCTTCTTCTCCTCCATAGAACATCTGCAACTTGCATGCAATTTTCATATTGTGCTTATTATTTTTTCTTTTTTTCTTCCCTTTTTTTTTAAAAAGATAACAGGGGCGCCCCAAAGAGGTTTTCACCCTTGCTACCTGCCCTGAGCGCCTCAGAGAGGTTTTCACTCAAGGATCTTTTTCAACCTTTTTTTTTTTTTTTGAAAAATCAATAGGAGCGCCTCAATGAGGTTTTCACCCCTACTACCTGCCTTGGGCGCCTCAGAGAGGTTTTCACCCAAGGATCTTTTTTTTTTTTTTTTTTTTTTTTTTTTTCAGATCTTCTTTCAGGGTGTGCCAGAGGCAGAGGCAGAACCCTTCTCTATGACCAATACAGATTTCTCCATAGTTTTGATAAACTCTTGTCTTGAGAGAGGTCTCCTGTAGATCTTCAATCGATGCCCATTGACAAGCATGGGAATGGCTTCCTCATCAATGGTTCGAATGAGGACAGATCCATTGTCATGGCACTTCTCCACTGTATATGGTCCTAGCCATCTGGTTCTCAACTTCCCCTTGAAATCTTTGTATCTGGAATCATACAACAAAGCCCAATCTCCCGGCTGAAATTGCTTGTCATGGAGATGTTGGTCATGCCACACCTTCCTCTGAAGTTGAACCACTTATGAGTGAAGGAGGGCCTGCATGCGGTGCTCATCCAGGCCATTCAGCTGCAGTAGCCTTTCTTGTTGTGCATGGCTGAGATCTAGGTCCAGCTGAGCTGCCATCCTCAAAGTGTTATACTCAAACTCAATGGACAGCAAAGCTTTCTTCCCATAAACCAGCTCATATGGTGTGAAACCGGTGGTGGTCTTCCAAGTGGTGTTGTAGGCCCATGTGGCCTCAACCAGGTGATCTGCCCAATCTTTTCTGCTGCTGCTCACCACTTTGGTCAAGATCCCTTCTAATGCTCTGTTGGTGACTTCCACCTGCCCATTTGCTTGAGGATGATAGGGAGTGGAAGTCCTATGCTTGATCTTGCGATGAGCTAGGAGATCTTCAACCAGGTTGGAGGTGAATTGGCTCCCTTGATCGGTGACCAACTCTCTTGGATAGCCAAACTTATAGAAGATGTTCTCTCTTAGGAACTCGGCCACCTTCTCTTCAGTTGCTGCTTTGATTGCTTTAGTCTCTGCCCACTTTGTCAAGTAGTCAGTCCACATAATGATGTAGGATCTTTGCCTCGAAGAGGGATTGATTGGACCCACAAAGTCCATGCCCCACTTCTAAAATGGCTCAAGAGTCACTTGAGGTTGGAGAGGCATCTCATCCCTTTGGGTCGGTTTCCCCATTCTTTGGCATTGGTCACACTGACTGACATATCTTCTGACATCTTGATGAAGTGTGGGCCAATAGTAGCCTGCCTGCAGGATCTTGAAGGCAGTTCTCTTTGCTGCAAAATGCCCTCCACAAGGCCCATCATGACAAGTGAGGAGGATATCAAAGACTTCCTCCTCCCTTACACAACGCCTTAAGCTCTGATCGGGGCCAAGATTGAACAGATTGCCCCCGATCCAAGTAAACGAGGCACTTTTTCTGATGATTCTGCTCTTCTCTTTTGAAGAGAGGTGCGGAGGGAACTGAGCTGAAACAAGGTAGTTTGCTATATCAGCAAACCATGGAGAGAGTACTGAAATAGCAAACAGATGCTCATCAGGCATCTGATCATCCACCATCCCATCTTCATCTGCAGACAAATCCAATCTAGACAAGAAGTCAGCAACAACATTTTCTCTACCCGGTTTATCAACAATGGTTAGATCAAACTGCTGCAATAAAAGTAACCATCTAATGATACGAGCATTCACATCTGGTTTATTCATTAAATATCTAATAGCAGCATGGTCAGTATGTACAAAGGTCTGGTAACCAGTAATATAATGTCGGAACTTGTTCAATGCATGGACCACAGCCAAGAATTCCTTCTCGGTTACAGTGTAATTCAGCGCAGCTTTGGACAAGTTTTTGCTAACAAAGTAAATGGCATATGGAAGTTTCTGCTCAACTTGTCCTAAAGTTGCACCTATGGCTTTGTTCGAGGCATCAGTGTGGATGTGGAAAGGTAGGGCCCAGTTTGGACCTCTCAGGATTGGGGCTAACACCAACTTGTCCTTCAACTCATTTAAAGCCCTCTGACAATCGTCAGTCCATTTAAACTCCACATCTTTTGCCAACAAACCAAACAATGGCGAGGCTAGCTTGCTGAAATCTTTAATGAATCTCCGGTAGTATCCTGCTAATCCCAAGAAACTCCGGACATCCCTTACCTTTTGAGGAGGTGGAACCCTCTTGATGAGAGCAATTTTGTTAGGATCCACCTGCAATCCTTGGGAAGAAATGGTATGGCCTAGCACGGTCCCTTCAGTCATCAGGAATTCACATTTTTCAGGACTGAGGGACAGGTTCATCTCGGTGCATTTGGTTAGGACTTTCCCTAGGTTGGACAATGCTTCCTGGAAGTTGGCCCCATATGGAGTAAAGTCATCCATGTAGATTTCCACTGCATCATGGACCAGCTCCGAGAAGATGCTTAAGACAGCTCTCTGGAAAGTAGCAGGAGCATTGCATAGCCCAAAGGGAAGGACTCGGTAGGCAAAGGTACCCCAAGGACAAGTGAAGGTGGTCTTATCTTGGTCTTCCAGGCTGATTTGGATTTGATTGTACCCGCTAAACCCATCCAGGAAAGAGAAGAACTTCTTTCGTGCCAGTCCATCAAACACTTGATCTATGAAAGGTAGAGGGAAATGGTCTTTCTTGGTAGCTTTGTTCAGCTCACGGTAATCCACACAGATTCTCCACTTCCCATTCTTCTTGGGAACCAACACTAAAGGGGACACCCATTCACTATCTGAGATGGGGTAGATGAATCCGGCATCCAACAGTTTTTGCAATTCTTCCTTGACAATGTCCTTAAGGGCTGGATTCATTCTCCTCTGAGGTTGCCTAACCGGTTTACAATCCTCCTTGATGTATATATGATGAATACAGACCGAAGGATGGACTCCTTTCATCTCCTTATAGCTCCAAGCAAAAGCATCTAGGTGGTTGGCCAACAGACTACACAGCTCCTTTTCCTGGGAAGGAGATAAGGAGGAGCTGATTTTCAATGCTCTCTCAGGGCCGAACTCCACATTCTTGACTCTGGGAGTAACAGGGTTGGTTGTACAGAGATCCACTAAGGTGCTAGCTTGGGCATCCTCCACCAATTCCTCTAAGGGTAGTGCACTGGTAGGTGGGTTTTGGATCAAGTTCTCGATCAAGTCATCCTCGGTTGGGGGGTTTCTTCTAGTGGTATCTAAGGTGCACAGAGGTGCTGAGTACACCTCGTCTTCTTCTCCTTCTTCCAACCAGAGTGGTAAATCATGCTCTAAAGAGGGTTGGGCAGGAGGGTATAGGACTAGCTGCTTGGACATGGGACCATTTTTGATGGTCATGTTTCCTGCCCGACAACTTATGTAAGCATCTGCAGTAGCTAACCAAGGCCTTCCCAAAATGAGAGGATATCCCGTAAGCTTGGCCTTTGGTTGCAGAACCAGGAAATCTGCAGGGTATTCCCAAGAATCAATGGAGACCATGACATCCTCCACAATCCCTTCGGGAGTCACGGTGGAGCGATCTGCTAATTGCAGTACTGTCGAGGTCTTCCTCAAGGAACCCTGAAGATTGAGTTTAAGCATGGTATCCCTGGTCATCACATTGATGGCCGCCCCTAGATCAATCAAGGTGTGGGGGATAATGGTGCCATTGATGTGAACATCTACTACAGGACTTCCAGGATCTAGGTACTTTGGGCAGATGACTTGTCCTAGCATAAGGTCAGACAGTTGTCCTATGACATTGATAGTTGAGGCATCTTTCTTCCGTCTGCCTGGGTGTTTGAAACACTTCTCCTTAACCAGCTTGTTATATATTGGCACATCCTTGATGGCTTGGAGAAGTGGGATTTTTACACACAACTGCTTGAGCTCACCCAAAAGCTCATCTTCTTCTAGGTTGGGTTGTGTGGTGGCTGTTAGTCTCTCAGGAAAGGGTGGAATAGGCTTTGGTTCACTCTCCTGATGGTCTTCCTCATCCTCTGGGGGAGGAGGCTGGCGATCTGGAAGAGTCTTTCCAGATCTAAGATTGATCTCCTGGATCTCCACAGCATAGGTAGGGCATGAGGTTTCCCCAGTGTATACCTGCTAGGCCTGTCTATTGTTGGGGTTCGGGTTCGGTTGAGCAGGCATTTGAGGTTGCCTTGGAGGAGCAGGAGGTAATGGTTGAGGTTGCACTGGTGGTGGAGGCAAAATGGCAGGAGGAGTGTTGTATTGGGGCCTCCACCCCGACTGAGGTGCATTCCATTGAGGCTGTGGCTGGGTATGTGAGTGATATGGATGAGAAGTAGGTTGAGTGGGGTACTGAGGTGGATAAGACCACGGAGGAGGCATGGACCATGAAGGATGAGCAGGGGGACCCCAGGAAGGCATAGGAGTTGACTGGTTGGGGTTGTAATAAGCTTGGGATGCCCCTTGCATCCCCTGCTGATAAGGTCTAGATCCTTGTGGCCTCCTTTGGTTGAGGTAATAGAGAGGCTCTGTGGGAGCTTCGGTCCCTTGGTACATGGCTTTAAACCCTGGTAAGGTTGGACACTGATTTGTGGGATGGTCCTCCTCACAAACGAAACACACTTCAACCGAATGCAATGGACATTCGTTCTTAGGGTGCCTCCTTGTGCACCTAGGACAGAAGACAGCCAAGGCTCTCTCAGCCTCTTCTTTCTTCTGCTGAATCCTGAATGTATCAAGCTGCATGGCAATGGTTTGTCTCACCTCACTCTTAAGATCTTCTAATTGGTTTGCAAGCTCATGTTTGGAGAAAGGGACACTAGTTGAGAGGTGGTTTCCTCTACCTCGTTTCCGAGCTGCCCTGGAGTGGTTTCTAAACACAGTCTTGATGTCCTCATAAGGCAGTTGGTAAATGTCCCCCCCAGCTAACATGTGAAGGGTATCTAAGAGATCTTCAGGGACTCCTCGGAGTAGGACCAACTTGAGGGATTCAGGGTCAAGTGTGCACCTGGCCCGCTTATAGCTTAGTTGGAACCTCTCCTCATAATCCTCTAAGGACTCATCATTTCCCATGGACATCTGAAAGATTTCCCCCTTTGTTTCCTTGGACCTATAGTAATCCCGGTACTTGGTGTTGAAAGCTTGCTGCATCTGAGCCCAAGTAGTGATACTATTCCCAGGTAAACCCATGAACCAGCGTAGTGCTGCATCCTTGAGAGTGGAAGGGAAAAGTTTCAACTTTTGCTCATCTTCAGTATAGTCATAGGTTCTACAAAGGACAGCAAACTCAAACAGGAAGGTATCTGGATGTTCAGTGGTCAACCCATGGAAGTGAGGTAAGGCGGAGGGGCTAATGTTTTTCATTTTCATCTCTCCATTGGTCTCTCGGATGGGGAAGGCACCTTCTATTCTCTCATCTTCTCTTCTATTGTCAGCCATAGCTTCAGATGGATTGGCCTCTAACTCTTCTTCTACTATAGGGTCTTTGGATATCTCAGGTTGTTCACCTATAGGTTCCTCTGGGTCACTGTCACCAAAGAAGAGAGAAGGGTGACTCAGTGATGTGGTGGGGGTGTTTGGTAGGAATTTGCCTGATCTATCTCGGTTCCTATGAGGCATGAAATGGAAAAGACTTTCTTTTTCTTTTTGCTTGCTTTTGCTTTGCTTTTCTTTTGGTACCTGCAAAACTGAGACATATTGATCTACAACTAACTATGAAAGATGCAAAATTAACTGAAAGCAGGAAAGAACTAATCTACTTTGCTTCAAATGAAATTGCAGAAAGGAAATGCTAGTCTATGAAAGCAGGAAATGCTAATCTATGAAAGCAGGAAATGCTATGCTACTTTTGCAGGATGGAAATGAAGTAAACTACTAGCAGAAGGCAAGAGTAAGAAAGTAGAAGAAAAGCAACAATTACTAATACTCTGACGCTTCCCCGGCAACGGCGCCAAAAATATGGTGAGCTCCAGTATTGTAGCATTAATGCTACAACTCCTGGGGCTTCCTGTCTCTTAATTTTATCAACCCGGTAGTTCATACAAACTTGGAAGCGACGGTGCTGTATGCACAAGTACTAGCTCTTGTCGCAGTTGTCACTTGGTCAGCTGGCACAAGTCCGCTAGGACTCAAGCCAACTTCTATAGGCTCACAGAAGAAGCTTTATCAATGATGGACGAAAGCTAGCTCAAAGAAGACTAATCTACTTGGCAAAAATGAACTAAAAGCAAATCAAAGCAAGGAAACCCTAGGAAACCCTAATTTGACTAGTCTAACCTCTATGATGCAAAGAATGTGAAGGAAACTTCTACCAATGATGCCATTACCTCTAATAAGTGAAAATGCATGAATCTAATGTACTTGCAGCATAAAAGACATGTTTTTGTATTTTTTCTTTAAGTGGATGGAGTGATTGTGTTTTTGTGCTTATTAGGGTTTGGTTGTGCAGATGTGATGCGGAAGGAAGGAAGGCTTGGGAAAGGTTGGGGAGGTTAGGAGAGGTTCCCAGAGATCCTTAGCATCAGTCCACAGAGGTTCCTCATGTTCAGAGGCTCAGCAACCGAGTGAGTGGCCTCCTACAGGATGTCTGCAGGGGATTCTACAGGAAACGCACAGGTTTCTACAGGAAGTCTACAAATTGCTATAGGATGACCTACCGTGGGTGTTTGAAGTGATGGAGGAGTGATGGAATGGTAGGGGAAGATGTGTAAGGTAGGAATAGGGCTGGTGATGGCTCAGGAGTGGAGAAGTAGGTTGGAGAACGAGTGTGTGAAGTGAGTTGAGGGATGAAAGGTTATAACAACGAAATGTCTAAAGGATGGAGTTACGTGAGGAGTGGAGGAGTTTAGGAGATAACAGAGCGTAACAGAGGTCAAGAATGTAGTTGTATGCGTGATCAAGACGAAGAAGGAGGTAATAGAATGATGAAAAGCAGTGTAAATGAAACAAATGCTTATGACTGTCACCAAGATGGAAATTCATTAACCTAAGCTACCTGAACTCAATGAACAGCAAGATAAAGCATGTAGAGGAATGTGCATGAAGCAGTGATGAAGGTGTATGGTGCAAGAGTGAAGTGCATGGAAGATCTATCATAAACGAGACTATGTTGCAGCATGTATAACGTGAAGAACTACGTATTTTTGTGGCTGGTATAGGCTACACTCCAATCTCCAAGTAGAGATGGCAGTGGAGACTTTCTCAACCTTTTTGCTGGAGCTCCAAGAGATTATATCTATCCTCCTATCAAACTGAAGCAACTGAAAGCAAATCACCATAAACTAGTCCTATCTATGCTCATGAAAAACGACTAAATAACCAAACTGTGAATTCGAATTGCATGTGGAAATAAACAAACTCAAAGTGCTGGAACGAAATGCAAACACATGACAACACTGAGGAGATCTATTGCTCTCAGGTTGGGCCCTAACCTGAGAGCTATAGCTCCTTGAGAAAACTCAGAACTAGATCAAAATCTGCCTTCTTTATTCATAATCTGATATCATGCCAAATTGGCTTACAAAAAGGAACAAAGACCGAGCTGTGCTCAAAAATTACAATAGTAATGCGAGAGTTTCAACCTATCAAAGGCTACGGCCTCCATACTTATGCAAAAACGATCATCCAACAAGTGTCCTTGATTTTAGGAGCTCGGCTGTCCAACTGAAGTTTAACTTGCTGATCCTGTAGGACAGTCATAATTGTTGTTCCTGTAGAACAGTTATAACTGTTGTTCCTGTAGAACAGCTGGCTGCTTCTAAGCTCGGTGGGGAGATGGATTGGAGCTCGGAGTTCTTGGTGGGAATCACGAGGAAGGTCCCAAGACTGTGGACATCCTCTCCTAAAAACTAGCAGTGCCACCTCCTTGTCTCCTTGTCTCCTTTTCACGTGGTCTTTTCTCCCTTTTAATGCAAAAACCTGAGATCATAATGCATTAGTCACGTAGATAAAGTGTCTACCCTTCTTCCTACAAACAACACGAATAAACTAAGAAATGCATGCATAAGCAGTAAAAAGTGAATGGTTTGAGCAAAACAAGTAGGCCAAATGAGCCCAAATTATACCAAAAATTGGGGCTCATCACTACCCTACCTCTATCAGCTAATTCCCCTGTAGCACTTTCCCTTAATAATCACCCTAGCTCCACTGTAATCATATTCATTTGTTCCCTTTATTCCTATGGCTCAAAACATCCAAACCCTACCCCATCAACACCATACCCAAAACGCTCCCAAATCCCTGATAAATTTCTCCTTTCAAACCCCTATTCCCCTTTTCATCATTCCCCTCCTAACACTCCCTATTTTATTGTCCCCTTGGTGACAGATTTTCAGAGAATCTATCAGTTTCATTGGATTCAGAGGGCAGCATAAAACTCAGGGTGCAAACAACAGTAATGGCATCAGAAAATTCATCAGAATATGAGGAGGGGACCCACAGTGACACATCTTCAGGAGAGAGGGCCCATAGGAGACATCACCGGAGTGGAAGACATCTTAGAGATGAGCCAAGAACCCTCACTGAGCTGCAAGCATGCCAACTTGCCATGTCTTGTTTCCAGCACTTGGCATGTTATGAATTTTGTCAAAGGGTGGCAAATGTCAGATTCCATCATGAGTTGGCCCGCCCTTTTGCACTTCATCTACAGGGAGGTCAATCTATCCTAGCTGGGGTCACTTTCACATTGACACCGGAGACCATATCAGTGGCAACAGGAATACCAAACATTGGGGAACAATGGCACAAGAAAAAGAAGGTGGAGAGGCATCCCTATGAGCCCTACATCAAGAACAGTTGTTTGAGCCAGCTCACCAGAGTTTTTCCATTCAGGTTTTTGAGGGATGAGTATGCCCCACTCATGAGATTGATCATGAAGTATTTCAGTTGCGAGGGGAGGTTTTCTCGCCTTTATGCATATCACATCAGGTTGCTCATGCACTTCACCCGGGTGCGGATGATGAGCCTCCCATTTTTTATTTGCAACAACATTGAGAAGATGAAAAACTTCATGCAGCGCAAGACCCCTTGACAGTAGCTAAACAATGTCTATCATTTCGCTCTCATCCAGATTTTGGTGGACCATCAATTGGGATTGCAGGGTATTGCTTGGGAGGACTTCATCTCTCGTGATTTCTTCAGTCCTCCACCGGTGGTATCAGAGGCAGAGCATGAGGTGGGGGGTCCTTCACATCAGTTTGAGCACCATGAGACTGCCACCGTGCCAGTATACATCACATACCAGAAGGGCAGTCAACCCTTATTTGCAGCAGCAAAGCGAGTGTTATCTCCACCCGGGGTGGAAGGGGCCTCGCTTCCGACATCAGCACCACCGGAGCAGGGTAAGGGCAAGGAGCCAATGCAGGAGGAAGGGCCATCAGGCGAGCAAGAGGTTTGTTCTCCTCCAGGATGATGAGACAGATGCAGAACCTACGAATGCTGAGTTGGGAGAGATCATTCAGGAGCAGCAATCAGTGATTGAGAGCTTATCCCTGGACTTGGAAAGGGCCAAGTGGAACGTGCAGTATCTGGAGCAGAGGAACAAGCAACTTGAGGATCGGCTAGCTGAGATAGAGTTGCAAATGATCAAGGAAAACCGACAACACATCCTGGCAGCACAAGGCAGACCTATGGAGCAAAGAGACGAGGACCGGGAGTATGTGTTAGAGAAAGTGAACGTTCACTTGGAGCAGTGGTTGGATAAAGCAAACAGGGAGAAAGACATGCTAAGGCGCATGACTCACCACTACCAGGCCCGAAACATGAGCTCCAAAGCAAGAATCAGGAGCCTAAAGGCAAAATTCAGCAAAGCGACAAAAGAGGCAAAGGAGGCAAAGGAGCAAGATCGGCTTCAAATCTTAGCTGAGGCTTCCTTGGCATAGCATAGCACTTCATAGGGAACCTCCAACCCAAATTTCAAAGAAATTGAGCAAATTTTGGTCAGAGGCAAATTTTTTGGACACAAAACAGGAAATTCCTCCCTGTGCGCCGCGCCACTGGCACGACGCTAAAATTCTAGGACTCTAATCAAGGAACAGCTTGCATATTTGGATTCAACATCGAAAAATAAAACTACTGGTCTCCGGGCAAGAAATTTTGACAAGATCTGGGTCTCCTAAAGGTCAAAAAAACCCAAAAATGGCCTCTCTGCCACTTTTTTGACACACAGAAAGTAGTCTTGGGAGAATGAAGATTTGGAGGGGAAAATGAGCACCAAATTGGGAAATTCTAGTGGGTTTAGAAAGTAGACAGGACAGGCTTTCCAACAAGCCCACTTGGGCACATTTTGGACACCTGAAAGTGCCCCAAAACAGGCTCCAAAGTGGTGCGACACACAGAGAATTTGGCGCGGCGCACAGAGGAAAAAACTGCCAATTTGCTCCCGTTTCGCAAAATTTCGGGTCGCGACTTCTCCAAGTGGGCCCAGTCATCTACACTTCAGTTTTTTGGCACCAAAGGTGGCATTTAAAGAGTTTTCTCTCCAGATGGGCATCTATCCAAGTGGCAAAAGAATGCAAAGGGTCACCCCAGCCAAATGTCATGCTTGAGAGCGTTGCACCTATAGTTGATGGTTGGCTCTCCATCTCCTTTTCGTAATGATTTGAGTAACTTACCAATCCCTGGGTGTTCTATCTCTTCCTCACACATTCTATATATTGTATGCAAGTTATTTGCAAAGGGTTGGTTGGCTTGTAACTTCTGGGAGACTGTGGGAAAGAAACTCTGTTTCTGCATTGTGTATTTTTGATAGAGAATTAATGATAGGCAGCGGCTCTGTTTCATGACATTCTTGTGGTTGTGAGTGTAGCAAATGTGTTCTTATGTTCCATATGTATCTTGTTATGTTTCATAATTCAATTCACGTTTCATTTCAGTGAAATTTTCTAAGTGAGATTAGGTAGAATTCAATTTATATTTCTCTTCCTGTGGGAAAATTTCATGTGCAATGTTATTCTTCTGTTGAAAAGGATTCATGCGACGATGCCCTTTTCACTTTCTTCAGCAATCTTTCCATTCCCCGTTACCTTAAACTGAAATTGCTGCTCTTTCCGCCTACCTTGCCTCACGGAATAATCTGTGCCTTCATATTCAATTCTCTGTTCTTTGTTGAGCGCTAGTCCCATATACATCCCAGAAGCTTGGTCATTCATAAAATTGTTTTCAAAATCCCTTTTCACTTACTAGCCTAAGGTAAATATTGCATTGTAAGTCATCTCAGACCATTTTGCTTATCCATTCACTGAAAGTGACGTGGAGAGAGCCCTCTCCAGCTCTGGTAGGGCCAGCTACCAGACTGAGCGTTGTTTGTGATTACCCTAATTTTTGCCTTCCTTCAACCTGAGGCAGATTTAGGTGCTAACATAGTGGCGACTATACTAGGGAACGAGTTGAAAATCAAATCCCCTTGTTTCATAAGAATTCTAAGCTTTCGGATGATGAGCTTAGGATTGGAAAGGCTGAGTAAGTTGGTTGTGTCCCGTAATTTCTCCCAATAGCACGCTGGCTTCGAGATGATATACCAGACCGAATCCAGACCCGGACCCTCCTCATATTTACGAAAACCCCAATTTGATCCCAAGACTCCTTCGGCAAGAAAGCACCATAACTCCCGTGTTCAAATCCCATTCATGTCCCGATATTTTTGAATATCTTGAAGAGCTTGAGTTTGACGAACGATTTGAGATATCACTGTTTGAATCTAAATCCGAAAGGGCTGTCGATTATACCGTCCCCAATCTGAAATTTCTTGTAGACCTTGAAACAAAAAGAGCCAATAGACTAATTGATAATTACATTGCAACACAACCCCAAACTCCAAGTGCAAGCCCCTTGCAAACTATGCACACTCCTCCAACACCTCCAAGGCCAAATCCATCGAGAATGATGGCTGCATGTTTTGCACCCCTTGTTATACCCCAAGTCCTAGATGACATGCCAAATGATTTCAAACTAAAATCCTGTTTTTTGATGGCACTCCTAACAGCATCAGTGCTCAGCAGCATGTAGACAAAATGGCAGACTTCTATGAACTTCATGAGATCGATGCGGAGAAGGTGGCAATGAGGCTCTTTGTGCAAACATTTGCAGGTGATGTGAGGAAATGGTTCAGAGGTTTGATGGCTGCAAGCATCACTACCTTGGCTGAGCTACAAAGACAATTTTTGAACCAATGGGAAGTGAAAAAGAAACCCCTTCAAATTTTGGTTGAATACAAGCAAATCAAACGGAATGTCGGTGAGTCGGTCCAAGATTATTGTGTTAGATTTAATGCAGTCTACAACGAAATTCCAGACCATCTAAAGCCACCTGTGGGACTAGCGATGATGAAGTTTCCAGATGGTTTTGATGCTGACATGGCGTACCAATTAAGAGAGAGAGAACCGGCTACAATGGAAGACATGCAGAAAATTGCGGTCAGCATTGAGGCAAATCTGTTGTCCAAAAGAGCTAGAGCGAAAGCAGAGAAGAAAACCACTGTGAAAGAAGAATCTTCTTCAATGGATCAGCTTCTCAAAAAGGTAGAGCAGATGCTTGAAAGGGTAAAACTTGACAAGCCAGAGCCACAAGTTAGGAATCCTAACTTTCGTGGTCAACAACAGCCACAATATAGAATAAGAAAAAGAGATCCGCGAGCTCAAGAGCAGACATCACAACAGCCGGTACAAACACCTTTGCAGCAAAATTTTGTACATGGACCGGAGTCAGATGAGGACGGGAATGTAATAGGCGAGGAAAACCATCTCTTCACTCCAGATGAGTTGCCTACTTACATCACCAAAGAGGAAGAATGTGCAGTAAATTCAGCTACACATCAAGACACTGATTTTATTCTAGCTAGCGACACCGTGTTGGAGGAAGAGTCAGAAGAACATCAAAGGGGGTATATGAATGCTTTGTCCACGTAAAAGCAAAGATATTCCCTTAGAAACAGAGATGTGCCGGCCAAACTAATTCAGAAAAAGAAGGATGGCGAAACAACAAAAAATGATTCATCAGCTACGCAAAGAAAAGGAAAGGAGGTGGTTGGTCCGGAGAGTAGCAAAACAAAATCAACAGAACAATCACAGCAACCAGCGACATCAAAAGAGAAGGAAAGGAGAGAGATCCCATTCAAATAGGTAGAAAAAAATCCCGCTTTCAGCCTAGAGAATGAGATTTCTAAGCTAAAGGTATCCATCCCTTTGACTGAAATAATGAAGAACAACAGTTATAGAGGACAGATTTCTAAAATGTTGAATTTGGATCCAATGTCCGACATGGTAAATGTAGAAGATGATCAGCCCGAAATGATTTTTGGGCCAGCAAAAAATGGTGAGTCTCCTGAGAGCGATGTGACACCCTTTTATATCAGTTTACGATTGCATGATTTTGTGTTACACAACGCCATGTTCGATTCCAGAGCTTCTCACAATCTCATGCCCAAGGCTATCATGGACAAGCTTGGTCTGGACATCACCCGGAAATATCATGATCTATATTCATTCGACTCCAACAGAGTAAGATGTATAGGACTCATCAAATACTTGGTTGTGAGTTTGGATTAGCTTCCTATGAAAAATGTTCTGATGGATGTAGTGGTAGCAGATATTCCTCCAAGGTTTGGCATGCTTCTTTCCAGGTCTTGGGTAGCGAAATTGAAAGGGACACTACAGCTGGATTTCTCCTATGCAACAATCCTGGTGTTTGGACAAATGAGGAAGTTATACCGGGAACAAAAGATGAAATATATGATCACAAGCAAGGAGAAACCGATAAATCATCCTATTAACTATATACATATAGATTTAGAGTCTTTTGTTTTGTTTTCAGATAGTCTAAATTAGATAGATAGTCAGATAGTAGAAGCAGACGACATTTCGGAGATAACAGAAAATTTTAGAGAGATCTTGAAGAAAGAAGGACAAGAAAAGCAGCAAAATATTGGGCAATCAGCTGAAAACGATGGACAGCAAGCGGACAAGGCATGGCAAACAGATTTTTAGCACTTACAAGAGGAGGAAGAAGGCTTGTGGACTATGGATTTTGATGGAGCAGTAGGGAATGATGGCGCTGGTATTGGTATTTGGGTATGCAGTCCTTTTTCCGCCCCAAACAAAGTGCCTAGCAGCGTGAGAGTTTGCTCTTACAAGCTGGCCTTTGAATGTTCAAATAATGAAGCTGAATATGAAGCTCTTATTGCTCGCCTGAAGATTCTTAGAAAGCTTAATGCAAAGAGGATTTCAGTGTATGGCGACTCCGAGTTGGTGATAAAACAGGTCAGAGGTGAGTATCGAGCAAAACATCCTAGGATGCGGGCCTATCTAATGCAGTTTTAGACATCCTGAAGCTATTTTCCGAATACACCTTGACATGTGTGCCACGTATACAAAATAGTATTGTTGATGCTCTTACCAAGGCAGCGAGCAGCTTGAAGATCCCCATGAACTCCAGCAATAAATTTGAAATCCATGTCAAGCATCGTCCAACTCTTCCAGACAATCAGCGACATTGGCAAGTGTTCCAAGATGATGAGGAGATTAAGGATTTTCTGCTCAACAAAGGCAAGTTCAAAGAAACCTCAATCGATGTGGAAAATGATGAGGACAAAGGGAATGGTACCGATGAAGTTCAGATCAATCAAATGGACGTATTACAGCTGAAGAATAACATCATTCCTAAAGGCTTGATACCCCTAGAGGAGCTTTTCGATCAGGATGATGTAGCCCGCAAGCCAACATTGCAGCCGACAGAGAAGGGTGTAGGAGAGGTCAACATCGGTACAGCTGCCCATCGAAAGTTGGTAAAATTGTCTAAAGCATTACCACCAAAGATCAAGGACAAATATATCAGTTTGATGGCTTCATTTGCAGATGTATTTACTTGGGATTATTCTAATTTAAAGACCTATGATACAAATATCATTCAACACACAATACCTATCAAGCCCAATCAAAAACCATTTAGACAAAAGCTGAGAAGGATAAATCCAAAGTTGCTGCCATCTATCGAAAAGGAGTTAAATAGGTTGTACAAGTCAGGTATCACTGTGCCCATCAGATTTTCAGATTGGATATCTAACTTAGTACCTGTACGCAAGAAGATCGGTGAGATCCGCTTATGCATAGATTTCAGAAATCTAAACAAGGTCTCATTGAAGGACAGCTATCCGTTTCCCAAAATGGACCATATACTTCAGCGAGTAGTGGGGGAATATCATATATCGCTACTTGATGGTTATTCCGGATATAACCAAATTTCCATCCATGAAGATGATAGAGACAAGACAACATTCACCACTCCATGGGGAACCTTTCACTATGCCAAAATGCCATTCGGTTTAAAGAATGCAGGTGCCACATTTCAGCGGGAAATGGACTTGGCATTTGCGAATGAGAAGGATGTGTTTTTGGTGGTGTACTTGGATGACTTGACAGTGTTTTCAAAGTCTGATGAATAACACATGCATCACCTAAAAATTGTCTTTCAAAAATGCATGAAATATGGTCTATCGTTGAATCCTAAGAAGAGCTTGTTTGCCATGGAGGAAGGAAAATTACTTGGGCACATCATCTCCAAAGATGGCATTCGTATAGACCCGGCGTGTGTGCAAGAAATTCAGCAAATCGATCTACCCAGGGAACAAAAAGGAAATACAATCATTCAATGGTAAGATGAATTTTCTACGTCGTTTTGTGCCTAATATTGGAGAACACTTGAAAGAAATGACCAACATGCTTAAGAAGGACAGCCAGGTGAAATGGACAGAGGAGGCTGTAAAATCTTTCAACTTGGTCAAATTGGCCCTTTCTTCAGCTCCAGTTCTAGTTAGCCCGGACTACACTCAAGATTTCATATTGTTTTCATTTGCTTCTGAGCACACTATGGAAGCGGTATTATTGCAGAAGAGGGATGATCATGAAAGACCCATTGCATTCTTCAACAGGGCTATAAGTGATGCAGCTTTGAAGTACAACATCATTGAGAAGCAAGCCCTGGCATTGGTGAAGGCATTGAAGGATTTTCGGGTGTATATCTTACATTCTCACATTCTAGCCTATGTTTCTAATACTATTGTAAAAGATGTTTTAGTGCAGACCGAACCGGAAGGGAGAAGAGGAAAATGGATCATAGCCTTGCTAGAATACGATGTGGAGATAAAGCCTACAAAGCTAGTCAAAGGACAGGGGTTGGAGAAGCTAATTGCTGAATCAAATTTGCATGCATTGGACATAAATCTGATCGTTGCCATGTCCGATGAGAATGAGGAGGGAACGTCAATTCAGGTATCCGAAATGTTTGCTTTGTCCCCATGGTATTCTGATATAATATATGTGCTAAAAAATCTATCACCATCGCCCGGCATGACTAGAAACAAAGCGAGAAAACCCAAATTGAAAGCTGCCAAGTTTTGTATTTTGAATTCTGCACTATATTGGAAAGATCCCGGTGGAATTTTGTTAAACTGTTTGGTGGAAGAGGAGGCAAAGAAAGTCAAGGAGGATTTCCACGGAGGAGAGTGTGGTGGTCATCTTTTTTGGAAGTCAATAGCGAACAAAATTTTGAGAGCAGGGTACTACTGGCCTACTTTGTTTGCTGATGTGCATAAGATGGTCAAGCGCTGTCATAAATGTCAAATTTTAGAAGGGAAACAGAAATTGCAGCCCTTGCCACTTAAGCCTATTGAAGTGAGCACTCCCTTCCAGCAGTGGGGGTTGGATTTCATTGGGGAAATTCATCCCGCCTCTTCCAGACAGCATAGGTGGATCCTTACAGTGACGGACTATTTCAAAAAATGGATTGAGGCAGCCCCTACCAGACAAGCGACGGACACGGTAATCATTTCATTTCTCGAAAATAACATCTTGTCTCGCTTTGGTTGTCCAAACAAATTAATCATTGATAATGCAGCAGCTTTCAAATCGAAAAGGATGGTAGAATTTTGTCATAAATATCAGATAATTTTGGGTCATTCAACTGCCTATCATCCGCAAGGTAATGGATTGGCGGAATCTTCGAATAAATCTCTGGTCAACATCATCAAGAAGCTGTTGGAAATAAATAAGAAGAGCTGGAACAAGAGGTTGGTCCATGCGCTTTGGGCAGATCAGATCAGTTAGAAAAAGTCTATTGGTATGTCACCATTTGAGCTGGTTTATGGAGTTGACATAGTATTTCCCGCTTCTCTTGCTTCCCCGGTGGTCAAACTTCTTCAGGAGGTCGGAAGCGAAGAAGATCCCATGTAGAGAAGGCTGAATCAAATGATCCACTTGCAGCAAACAAGAGAAGAAGTTTTCAAAAACACATCCAAGTTGTAGGAGAAGATAAAGAAAATCTATGACAGAAAAGCAAAAGCAGATCAATTTCAGTTGGATGATGTGGTGCTGAAGTGGGATGCAAGGAATGAAGAGAAAGGCAAGCACGGAAAGTTCAAAAATCTATGGAAAGGTCTTTCAAGATCGCAGCATATAGGGGTCAGAATGCCTTCCTTCTGAAGGAAATGAACGGGGAAGACTGTCCTGGAGGGCCGATCAATGGTCAGCTACTCAAGCGGTATCACTATTGATCTATTAACGCTGCTTCCACTGTCATTGTAAATACCATTTTTATTTCAGTTTGGTTTTCAGTCTGTAAAGTCAGTTTTTGAGTTATTTCAAGGTCAAGTTTGGGTCAATTTCTTGGTTATTCCAGTTGTATAAATAAGTCAGAGTCCTGTGTTGTTTATTAAAATGATGACTCCATAGCCCAATGGACAAAAGGCACTATCTAGCTCCTCCAAAGATCTATTGTTCTTGGCACCTCCAAGGAGCTACCATCCCCCATTGGAGCCAATGTTAGAGTCGGTCTGGTCAGCCCCCCGTCAAAGATCAAAACTCTTTGTGCATTTCAATTTTAGGTGTCCTGCTCCATTCACTCAACTGCATTTCGCTAGGGACATGCCATGATCTAACGGAGAAAGTCATGCTAGTCATTTTACCTCATGTCTGGCCCCTACTGGGTCAGGTCTTGGTCCATAATCACTGAAATTCATGATATTCAAGGTCTGGTCATATTACAGGACAAAGTCATCCTTTATATTTGGGTTTAGGAAATCATCAATGTGGTCTTTGAAAAACATGTCTAGAACAAGCCATGCAGGCCAGAGGGAGACCTTATACAGCTATGGTTCCGAAAGCTTCATCATCACCTGAAGAGACATCGACTCTTCTTCAAAACTCTGTTTTGAAGAAAAGTCAAACAAGGTCAACTATGACAAAATTTTCCAAAAAAATCGCCAGTTGACTTTTTCAGATGCAGTCATGGTTTCCATGGCCAAATGCCCAGTCACACAGTCCCCGCGAAGAAATTCCGAAAATTTCATTATTTAAGCCAAAATTTCAAAGAAAAAATGAAAATCAGGGTGTTTTAAAGTCAATGAAAAAAGTGCAAAACACAAACATTGGAAAGTGGGTTTTGAAAGAAGAAAAAATCAAACCCATCTCCCCAAGCCTATATATACTTGTTGTGGCCCAAAGCAAAGCCATTTGTGCTCTTGCAAGCTTGGGAGAGACATTGCTAAGGTAAGAGAGCAAAGTTTGAGGAAGTTGAGTGAGTGAAAGCCAGTTTCAAGGAGCGCGGCGCATACACCAGGGAGCGCGGTGCACACAGAGGGTGCGGCGCACAGGCAGCATGCCCGCCATTCAGCTTTTGTAAGGGCGCGACGCACACTAAGCGCGCGACGCATACCCAGCGCGCGGCGCACTGGGCTTGGCGCACGACGCACACAGCCAGGGGCATAAAAACATTGCAAATCAGTTTAAATCTTGGTGAAGGCCAGCAAATCAAGAGGTAGGCCTTGTTGACACCTCTTCTCCATCACTTTTGTCATTAATATGGGGTTTGTAAGATGTTTAAATGGTACCCAAAGCACAACGGCCATCCATGGAAAAAATCACCAAGGAAAGCGAAAAATGGGGTTGCAAAAATGTGATGATAAGCGCCAAGGTTCTACTCCCCTCCCCTTGTCCCCTCACTCCTCATCGTTCCTGCCTCCACTCCATCATGTTTCCTAAAGAAACCACCCTAAAACCGCCCTAAAACCCTTTCCCCTGTTTTTCAAGCAAGTATGGGCGACTTTTACAGTGTGCGGCGCACACACGAGGTGGCGCGGCGCACTGGGAGCCCGGCCACAGTGAAAAATCGCCACTGGCATGGCGCATAGCCGACGCGCGGCGCACTAGGCAGAGCGCGCAGCGCACAGACTTATAAGCCCAAAAATTTACTAAATTTCCCAAAATTTTTGTGAATAACCCTCAAAATTGGAGAGGTAGCCCAACTACCTTCACCATTGGCATTTAACTTGAAGAGGAATGTGATTATGATGACCATGAATCAAATGCAAAAAAATTTAAAAGTAAAATAAAGATGACACATAGGAGGTCAAGAAGCTAGGGTTTTACTACAGTGACATTATTGCTAAAATATGCTCCTACCCTACCTCTATCAGCTAATTCCCCTGTAGCACTTTCCCCTAATAATCACCCTAGCTCCACTATAATCATATTCACTTGTTCCCTTTATTCCTATGGCTCAAAATATCCAAACCCTACCCCATCAACACCATACCCAAAACGCTCCCAAATCCCTGATAAATTTCTCCTTTCAAACCCCTATTCCCCTTTTCATCATTCCCCTCCTAACACTCCCTATATTATTGTCCCCTTGGTGACAGATTTTTAGAGCATCTATCAGTTTCATTGGATTCAGAGGGTAGCATAAAACTCAAGGTGCAAACAGCAGTAATGGCATCAGAAAATTGATCAGAATATGAGGAGGGGACCCACAGTGACACATCTTCAGGAGAGAGGGCCCATAGGAGACATCACCGGAGTGGCAGACATCTTAGAGATGAGCCAAGCACCCTCACTGAGTTGTAGGAATGCCCACTTGCCATGTCTTGTTTCCAGCACTTGGCATGTTATGAATTTTGTCAAAAGGTGGAAAATGTCAGAGTCCATCATGAGTTGGCCCGCCTTTTTGCACTTCATCTACAGGGAGGTCAATCTATCCTGGCTGGGGTCACTTTCACATTGACACCGGAAACCATATCAGTGGAAACAGGAATACTAAACATTGGGGAACAGTGGCACAAGAAAAAGAAGGTGGAGAGGCATCACTATGAGCCCTACATCAAGAACAGTTGTTTGAGCCAGCTCACCAGAGTTTTTCCATTCAGGTTTTTGAGGGATGAGTATGCCCCACTCATGAGATTGATCATGAAGTATTTCAGTTGCGAGGGGAGGTTTTCTCGCCTTTATGCATATCACATCAGGTTTCTCATGCACTTCACCCAGGTGCAGATGATGAGCCTCCCATTTTTTATTTGCAACAACATTGAGAAGATGAAAAACTTCATGCAGCGCAAGACCCCTCAACAGCAGCTAAACAATGTCTATCATTTCGCTCTCATCCAGATTTTGGTGGACCATCAGTTGGGATTGCAGGGTATTGCTTGGGAGGACTTCATCTCCCGTGATTTCTTCAGCGCTCCACCGGTGGTATCAGAGGTAGAGCATGAGGTGGGGGGTCCTTCACATCAGTTTGAGCGCCATGAGACTGCCATCGTGCCAGTATACATCACATACCAGAAGGGCAGTCGACCCTTATTCGCAGCAGCAAAGCGAGTGTTATCTCCACCCGGGGTGGAAGGGGCCTCACTTCCGACATCAGCACCACAGGAGCAGGGTAAGGGCAAGGAGCCAGTGTAGGAGGAAGGGCCATCAGGTGAGCAAGAGACCGAGTTTGTTCTCCTCCAGGATGATGAGACAGATGCAGAACCTACAAATGCTGAGCTGGGAGAGATCATTCAGGAGAAGCAATCAGTGATTGAGAACTTATCCCTGGACTTGGAAAGGGCCAAGTGGAACGTGCAATATCTAGAGTAGAGGAACAAGCAACTTTAGGAACGGCTAGCTGAGATAGAGTTGCAAATGATCAAGGAAAACCGGCAACACATCCTGGCAGCACAAGGCAGACCTATGGAGCAAAGAGACAAGGAGCGAGAGTATGTGTTAGAGAAAGTGAATGTTCACTTGGAGCAGTGGTTGGATAAAGCAAACAGGGAGAAAGACATGCTGAGGCACATGACTCACCACTACCAGGCCCGAAACATGAGCTCCAAAGCAAGAATCAGGAGCCTAAAGGCAAAATTGAGCAAAGCGACAAAAGAGGCAAAGGAGGCAAAGGAGGCAAAGGAGCAAGATCGGCTTCGAATCTTGGCTGAGGCTTCCTTGGCATAGCATAGCACTTCATAGGGAACCTCCAGCCCAAATTTCAAAAAATTTGGGAAAATTTTGGTCACAGGCAAATTTTTTGGACACAAAACAGGAAATTCCTCCCTGTGCGCCGCGCCACTGGCGCGACACTAAAATTCTAGGACTCTAATCGAGGAACGACTTGCATATTTGGATTGAGTATCGAAAAATACAACCACTGGTGCTCGAGCAAGAAATTTTGACAAGATCTGGGTCTCCTAAAGGTCAAAAAACACCCAAAAATGGCCTCTCTGCCACTTTTTTGACATACAGAAAGCAGTCTTGGGAGAATGAAGATTTGGAGGGGAAAATGAGTGCCAAATTGGGAAATTCTAGTGGGGTTAGAAAGTAGACAGGACAGGCTTTCCAACAACCCCACTTGGGCACATTTTGGACACCTACAAGTGCCCCAAAACAAGCTCCAAATTGGTGCGATGCACAGAGAATTTGGCGCGGCGCACAGAGCAAAAAACTGCCAAATTGCTCCCGTTTCACGAAATTTCGGGTCGCGACTTCTCCAAGTGGGCCCCGTCATCTACACTTCGGTTTATTGTCACCAAAGGCGGAATTTAAAGAGTTTTCTCTCCAAATGGGCATCTATCCAAGTGGCAAAATAATGCAAAGGGTCACCCCAGCCAAATGTTATGCTTGAGAGCGCTGCACCTGTAGCTGATGGTTGGCTCTCCATCTCCTTTTCGTAATGATTTGAGTAACTTACCAATCCCTAGGCGTTCTATCTCTTCCTCACACATTATATATATTGTATGCAAGTTATTTGCAAAGGGTTGGCTGGCTTGTAACTTCTGGGAGACTGTGGGAAAGAAACTCTGTTTCTACACTGTGTATTTTTTACAGAGAATTAATGATAGGCAGCGGCTCTGTTTCATGAGATTCTTGTGGTTTTGAGTGTAGCAAATGTGTTCTTATGTTCCATATGCATCTTGTTATGTTTCATAATTCAATTCACGTTTCATTTCAGTGAAATTTTCTAAGTGAGATTAGGTAGAATTCAATTTATATTGCTCTGCCTGTGGGAAAATTTCATGTGCAGTGTTATTCTTCTGTTGAAAAGGATTCATGCGACGATGCCCTTTTCACTTTCTTCAGCAATCTTTCCATTCCACGTTACCTTAAACTGAAATTGCTGCTCTTTCCGCCTACCTTGCCTCACGGAATAATCTGTGCCTTCATATTCAATTCTTTGTTCTTTGCTGAGTGTCAGTCCCATATACATCCCATAAGCTCGGTCATTCATAAAATTGTTTTCAAAATCCCTTTTCACTTACTAGCCTAAGGTAAATATTGCATTGTAAGTCATCTCAAACCATTTTTCTTATCCATTCACTGAGCTTGCTCCTGCTCTGGTAGGGCTAGCTACCAAACTGAGCGTGGTTTGTGGTTACCCTAATTTTTGCCTTCCTTCAACCTGAGGCAGATTTAGGTGCTAACACTTTGTTAGTCCTTACAATATCCTAAGCTGAAAAGTAAATTGAGAAGGGTAACCTCAAACCACTTCAGCTCAGTAGCTAGCCCTACTGAGCTAAAGTGGTTTGAAGTTACCCTTCTCGATTTCCTTTTCAGCCTAGGAGATTGTAAGGACTAACATTTTTGGCGTCGCTGCCAGGGAACGAAAGATCATATCTTCCCTAGGAAAGAACGACAAGGATCAAATCTGATTGATAATGGTGAACAGTGATTAGACACAAGAAAGGTTGTGCATCTTTCACTTGGCGACTCCAGTGTCGAAGAATCCAAAGGTTTAGAATTTTCATGGTGACTCCACTAATAAAAAACCTATAGTTTGAAGAACTTCTTGGTGTCTTAATTGTTTTCAAGATGGATTCAACTACTCGAAGGTATGCTCCTATGAATTGAGCTCATTTTCCTAGTTCTCTGAATGGAATTCCTTGTATAGATTGACAAACAGGGCTACCAAATTTTAAAGGCCAGGATGGAGAAGATGCTAGTTTGCATTTGGTCAAATTCCATTTTCATATTCATAGATTAAAGGCTAAGTTTCTTGAAGATTGTCTGATGAATATTTTCATGGCTACCTTGGAGGAAATGGCGAGGAAATGGTATGAGTCTACCATCTGCTAGTTTATATTATCTAAAGGATTTTCATTCAGTTTTCTTTCAACATTATCAAAGCTGCAATTTTTCCTTATCAATGATGGATAGTTATTGTGAGATTTCTAAAAAATTCATTAAATTTCTTGAAAATTCGTATGGATATGAAGAACGTATGGAAGAAGATATATTAGAAGCCCTTTATGATTTTTCCTCCCAACAAGAATCAGCAGTTTCCTCCTTGAATGAAACAGATTGGGATCAAAATAGAGAAAGGCCTAATCATAATCTTGAAAATGAAAATCACCAAGACAATGTTGATTTCTATAAAACTCAGTTGTATCCTTTGTCTAAAGATGAAATTGGTCAGCTTTTGAAAAAACATGTTACAGACCAAGTTAAGGCAGGTTTGCAGTGCTCACACAGCCAAGATTGTGTGAGTGAAATTTCTTCCATTATTGAAAATGAAAATCTGGGTTTAAATGAAGACAATCGTGAGACTCATGAAACTATACATCAAGTTGTTGTGAGTAAGCCAATTTGTGATGTATATTTCCTGCAAAGAGATTAGCTAACAAAGACTGTTTTCTTTCATGAAAAGGATAGGGCTGACCTATTTAATAATCTTGAAGAATGTGTTTTGTTCAAGGACGATTTAGACTATGAAATGGAAGAGTATGAGTTTGAGACAGACAGTATGCCAGAGATAGAATCAGAGTTGCTCATGCTTGAGAAATTTACGGCCAACAATCAGGTGGCAGAAAGTCGGATTTCCCTATGCCTTCCTATGGATCAACAACCCAGTATTCTTTCATATCAAAATGAAAGGAGTACTTGTATTTTTGTTGGATTTCAAAACAAGGTAACATTTCAGATTTTTAAGGATCCTTACACCGATTTGTTGCAGCCATCTAGGAAGATGAATTTTATTGTATTTATGGATCATGAATACATCTTCAGTGGACACTCGAAGTTGCCTAGATTTTGTTTGTCCTACCTTCTCAAGGAAAGTACAAGAAGAATTCAAGTAAGTAGCCACTTGTTGGATTGGTTACACTAGAGGGATAATTACACGTGATTGTATATACATCTTTAGCAGGTGGGCGGTTATCATTAGGATTTGAAGCCCGAGGTGAAGGCCCTAAGATATCGATGGTTTGCTGCCATGAGTAAGTTCAGTCAGTATGTTTAATTATAGCCAAGTCAGTTGGTTAGTCAATCAATTTTTAGTTTGAGTTTAGTCTTTGCATTATGACTCCATGCCCAATGGATAAGGCTACTTGGTCTACGATGTTCTTGACACCTCCAAGGACCTACCATCCCGAGTTGGAGCCAATGTTAGTGTCACTCAGTTCAGCCTGTCACTAGTGATCAAATATGCTCTTACAAGGTGTTGTTAGGGTGTCAATTCAAATTTTTGTCATTTCAGTGAGTCTTCAAATAAAAATTTTATTCACTGGTTATTGTGTCTATGTCATTGTTTCTCCCTTCACTTACTCATGGTCTTCATCACTCATCATGGTCATTTTCTTCTTCGAGGTATCATATCTTCATTTAAGTGTCTTGGGTCATGAAATGGTTAAATTCCTCATTTTAGGTCATGGTCTAGGGTTTCACTCCATGTGTCGTCATAATACCATATGTCAAAACAAAACATGTCCATCATGTGATTTAGTGGGTAAATGGAGTTAGCAACTTAGGGAAATCAAAATAAAGGTAAAGGTAATATTTAATTTCAAATAAGACAATGTTGCAATGTACTAACTCGCCTCATCATTCCTCATAGGGACATGTTTGATTCAAAATATGTTTCTGACAAAACGGAGAATAATTTTACAAAAGTGAAAGCGGTTTTTATCCACTATAGTCCAAGGAAAAAAAACCTCCTTCGATTTATGCAAAGGTGTTATGATTTAAAATAAATTCCCCAAATACACTTGCTACAGGAGAGTTGTTGCACTTCTGGAAAGCTTGACTTCAAGACAATTTTTCAGGGGTTTGGAGCTGGTTTTGGTAGTTCTTGAGGACTCTATTGTGTAGCAAACATCCTAAGCTTTCCATTGGTGCCTTCATATTGTGATTTGGATTAGTGGAAGGCATCCAAAAGTAATCTACAAGTTGGCGTTGCGCTCTTGTCAAAGAAAACCTGATTTTTTGGAGTGACCTTGGGAAAATCAATTTGTCTCCCTCATGGGGTGTTCAAATTACATGCTTGAGGTGTCCATCTTATATCAGACTTCAAGAGCTTTCCAACGAGCTATCAATCTCACAATGTGGAGCAGTTTAAGGCCTCCAAATGTGGTTTGGAAGACCGGTGTTGCGCTCATGAACAAAGCGCTGCGCTGAGGAACACTGCGCTGCACTTGGGCTAGAGTAGCTCAAATTTTCCTGAAACTCACCCAGACTCAATTTTTAAGCTTTCTCACTTGTTTTATTACAATCCTAAGCTGATATACAATTAAGTACACCACCTTACTTACCTTTTTAATTTGCAAAATCAATTCATGCCAAAGCTTTCTTCAATTAGGGTTTTTCAGTGAATTTCTCATGCAAAAATGATAGGGTTGATGATGGCCATTTTCCTTTCTTGATTTTTAACATGTAAAATCTTACCCTACACCTTTATACATGTTTGATATGCCATGTAAACCACTCAATCAACCTCAGAACATAAATTTACCTCACTAAGATTGAAACCCTAGTTCATTCCTAGGGGTTTTGGGCACTTTCACTAAAAACTCTGTTTTTCCCCTTTAACAAGCACATTGTTCCTTCATTTCTCTTCCACTCATTTTCATCAGCTCTCCAAATTTCATTTCCACCTCTTTCAAACCTCCTTTACCATTTTGTCAAACTCCACCTTCACATCACTTTATTTTCCACTCATACCTCACTGTTTTTTCCCTTTTCCTATCATCTAGTCTTTCAAAAATGAAATGAGATTGCTTCACCAAGCCATCCCTAAGACACATCAGCACAACCTATGGAAGTAGGGTTATATAGTAAATCAATGGAGAAAACTCAGCCACCTAGACCCGAGGTGATCAAAACATACCAGAGATGAAAAGGACTTGTGTTTGCTTCTCATGGAAAGAAAGGGGCCAAGCCTTCTTCATCAACAAAACAGGGATCGACAGCAAAGGATAAAGAGACAGTTGAGCATGAGTTTGAGCTTATTGATTTAGAGGTAGAAGATTAGACTTCAATCATGCAACAAAAAATTAGAGATAAAGACTATCAAATCAAGGAGCTTGCAATCAATATGGAAAGAGCAAAATATGTCATATCATTCCTTGAACAAGAGAATAGTCAGCTCAAAGCAAAGGAGTTGATCATGGAAAAGGAACAAGCCAAGTTATTGCAGCAGGTTGGCAAAGGCAAGGAGATCATAGAATCAAGCGAGCCTGAAGGATCAAAAGGGAAGGGAAAGAGGAAAAGGCCAAGAACAAGGGGCCTAAAGAAGGCATTGCAAGAAGAGCAAGAACACATTCTCTTAAATGAAGACCTAGACCTAGAGGATAGGATTGCTCTTAAGATCAATCAAGACAAGGAGTATTGGATAAATAGGGTAAATGAACACTTGGAGAATCTCCTTGAGAATAAAAATAGGGATAATCAGTTGCTCAAACACATGGTGCACCACTACCAAGCTCAAAACATGATCGTCAATGTCAAAGTAAAGCAACTTGAAAATAAGCTCAAGGAAGCCAAAAAAGATCAAAAGGATGAGGGAAACTTGGATATGCTTGCTGAAGCATCTATGAAGGTTTAAAAAACATATTTTTACACCTTCCCTCCAATTTTGAGAAAATTTTAAGTATTTTGAGTTTTTTGGGAAATTTTGGTCCAAATTCAAAAATTCAGCTACAGGGCACTGCGGTTTTTCCTTAGACCTCCATTTGAGGAAAGGTCTACATTTTTGAAAGCTCTTGCCATCCTCTAAAAACCCATTTGCTCAGATTTTGCAGAGGTGGCTCATTTTTGGAGAAAAGGGCAAAAAAGTGGCAAAAAACTAGCATTCTGGACCATTTTGTGACAGGCGTTGCGCTTCTGGAGCGACCTTGGCAGAATGGATTTTGGAAGGGCCTCCCATGGTCCAAATGCAAAAATTCAAATTGTTCTAGAAACTAGACTTGAAGGGCTAGTTGACCATTCTCTAATTTTTTCATTTTGACCCCTGGAATGCACCTAAAATGTAGCTCAAAGTTGGCACTGCGCTTCTGCACTTTTCTGTGTTTCAAATTGTAAATTACACTGTGTAAATTTCTAGTTTCTAGTTTGAATTTAAAGTCAAAGTCAAGATTCTCTACGTAATGGCACTAGTTTCGAGGATAGGTGATGTTGGCATGAATAAATGTACATCATAGGTTGTTTTTGATGTTTATTAGGCCTCATAAAATAAGCAAACGCCTAAACAAACTCTCCATGAAGTGTTTGAGTTTCACCTTCTCACTCGCACTTGTTGGTTGAGAGAATCTTGGAGTCAGTTCCTCCACCAAGGAATTAGACTCCTTAAGGTGGGAAAGTGGTCTAGGAGAGTCTATATGTATCATTTCTCCTCAGGATAATAGGGTTGAACTTTTTGTAAAGGAAGCTTGCATGCAGTCATCTTTTCAACTAATAGAGAGACAGGTTACAGCGATTTTCAAGGAACTCTAGCCCAGTGAGTTCATGGTGCTTGGACTTCATTCTTTTTGTTTTTTAATGGTATAAACATCTTTATCTACATTATATCTCTTCTTTCTATTAATTCCTTACAATAAAATACACAGAATTCTTGTTTTTCAAGCTCTGTTATCTAGTTTTTATAGTTATGTGTATGTCTTCCTAGGCTAATGAAACCATGTTTGTTTATGCTCATTAGTTTCTTCCACACTATATCCTCTATAATACACTGACAATAAACAAAATACACCATGGCTTCTGATATCTAGCTCCTTCTCATATTTTCTCCTACACTCCTACAGCCTAGACCTATTTGTGGCTCCAAACCCTAAGTTCAGCAAATCCTAAAAACCAAATTTTCACAAACAAACAAACAAATACACATACCTAGCATAAAATTCATTTGCTTTAAAGTCATATCAATGATAAGAGACTTAGGGAGATCCCTCTCATGCTCAGTAGGGATAGCTACTAAGCTGAAGTGGTTTGAGGTTACCCTTCTCGATTTTCTTTTCAGCCTAGGAGATTGTAAGGACTAACATACTCCACCTATATTCTGCACTAACGACGGTCGTTATTGTACCATCTTCCAAATCTCAAGGGGACTGAGGATATAACTATTATCAACACCTGAGTAAGCTAAAATTTCCTCAAATTTACTTCTAAAGGATATTTTTTGACAGATATGGTCAAATATATCGATTATATGAATTTTGTTTTGATTCAAACCGTTCATAGGATTGGTTGGTAAATGTTGAACTTGGATCTAATTCCATTGTTCCTTGAGCCAATGTTGTTCCTTTATTGGACATTTCATCTGCCTTAGAGTTGAAATTTCTATACACATTATAGAATTAAATGTGATCAAATTTATTTGTTTGTAGAATAATCCTATCAAGAACTGAAGGAAGGGAGGAATTATAATTTTTTGTGCCTTTTTCAACTTGCTAAATTACAAGAATTGAATAACTAAAAACCAAAATCTTAGAGATTTTAATTGTGGTTTCCCATTCTAGACCTCGCCATAATGGCAAATATTCAGATTGATTATTATATGAAATATCGAATCCCCACGCAAATTTGATCTCCATTTGTTCATCGGGATGATATGATAACCCCTCCTGCTCTTACTAGCCCTGTTGGGAGTCAAGTTTTTAGTATCAAATAACTTGGTAATTATTTACATCTCCAAAAGAAAAAAAATAGTATTCATTTACTGATCCAGGTGGATATTGGTGGCCACCCGCCTATTCCACCTAGATCTCTATTCAGTCTCATCAGTGTCCTTGATTATAGTAGCATTTCCTATTTTTAGCAATTTTTCGGGTCCTGAACTTTCAAAGTTGTTTTGACCCCTTTAAACAACGTTTTTTTAGGTCCACAATAGGCCCATGTTCCTCAAATCCTATAGTACTCAGAGAGATATCTCCAATGATGTATCATACACGCCAAATGGAGATCATATTACGAAGTGACGACCCCGTGAAGCTAGCTACTTAACTAACCCCAATGCACCCACAAATCCTTGGTGTTCAATCTCTTGGGGTTAGGGTTTTGGTTTCTTAGGGTTTCCCTTTTGTTGTTCAATAATAAAAAGGCCCTTGAGCCTCCTTGTAACACAGTTCATAGGAATGTAGCCGCCACATCTCTTCTTAGAGATAAGCTACCATCACGCAAGCTAGTTTATTTCCATTCTATATGTAAGCATATTTCAGTTCTTTGATAATAATGAAATGAAGTTTTATTTCTGCTACACCTATGTGTTTATGTTTATATTTATATTCCATTGTGTTCCTGTATAAGTTTGGATCATTAGTATCATAGAGGTCTTCTCTTTCTCTATTTTTTTTTGCATGTCCCCAACGAGGTCAGACTATAAGTAGTTAGGGCTCGAACTGGTTGAACCTTTGCAAGACCAGACAAACCCCAACGACCTCCCATGGTGAAAAAAAAGAAAGACAAGGGAGCAGGAGATCCTTTCAAAATATTGCTCGAAGAAGCCCTCGAGCAACAAAGGAACTCGATGATGGTAAACTTTTCCTAGATCCTTTAGTGACTACCCACAAATGATGCATATTCATACAACAGCCACTCTGGAGGTGCCAGTCCCTTTAAGTTACAAGTCAACTTTGGCATCCCCATATTTCAAGGCCATATAGATGCAGATGTCATAGATGAATGCTTAAATCTATTAGAAGGATATTTTTCAGTTCATGATTTTTCCAATAGGGAAAAGATTACTTTTACACTTCTTAAATTCACCCCCAATGTCAAGGACTTGTGGGAAACCTATTATGAGAAGAGGGAAAAGAGGGAACCCTCACTATTTTCATCTGCACCCACTTGGAATTCTTTTCGAGACACCATCAAGGAGCAGTATTACTTTATCGAGAGCTATGAAGATAAATACATAAAGTGGACCATGTTGTGGCAGGGAAGGGACCAAGATGTGCCGAAGTTCACAAATATTTTTCATACCCTTCACACAAAGTTGTGTATCAAGGATCTTGAGTGGAATTTTGTACTAAAGTATCATGAATGTATACACAAGTACATGCAAGACGAGATGGAGTTCTTGGACATCTCCTTGCTTGGTGCCACCTATCAATACACTGTTAAAATTAAGCAGAAATTTAAACAGAAGAAGCAAGACTTTGGATCTACGAATCTGAAGTGAGGGAAAGGCGGCCCAAAACTATAGAAAAAATGACAAAGCCAAGGCAGGGTGACCCAGGATAGCCCGTCAAAGCCGCAATAAAAGAAAAACACCATGAAGAAAAAGGACGCAAGAAAATGTTGTGAGTTCCATAAGAGCCCCACTAATAACATGAGTGAGTATCAAGCAAAGCAATCACTGGTGGCCGGGCTTAAGGCTTTCAAATGATATGCATGCTCTAACTCTGTGTTAGAACCCGATAAGGGGAACGAAAAAGGGAAGTATATTGTTGATGTAGAGCCCAGTGCCACCATTTCCACCACCAATATCCAGAAGATTGAACCCGAAGATCCAGAGGAGGGGGAGCACCTCTTCCACTCATAGATGTGGGTGAACAGTTCTCCGCTACAGTTCATTGTCAACAATGGGAGCCAAAAGCACCTCATTTCAACATAGGTCGTGAAACAACTGGGCCTACTGACCACACCACACCGCCAGTCATACACCATCAGGTGGCTTCACAAGGATGAGATCTCTACGTCAGCCAGCAATGTCGCCTTCTCTTCAACATCAAGCCCTTCATAGATCAGGTAATGTGTGATTTTTCTCCTCTTGAAGTTTGTGATGTATTATTGGGAGAACCATACTTGTCGAAGTGTCATGTTGTGTATGAGTCTAAGCCTCACACTATTATTATTTCTTTCAGAAATAAGTTATACAAGATACCAGAGGTAGCACTGCCTACTTCCATCTCTTTGATCTTTGCAAAGAAATGAAGTAAGATCATTTACCATATCGAGGAATTTGTCTTCCTTATGATTCACCCTCAGGAAAGAATAATATTTTTTCCACCTCCACGAACTCCAGATATGGCTCCTCTAAATGACAACAGAATATGGACAAGGTCGTGGAAGAATACAGGGACATATTTTCCTCACCCATAGGGGTACCCCTACAATGTCAAGCCAAGCACTACATCGATATGACCTCAGGTTCATTGTTATCCAATGGACCAATATACCGATGCTTTATTCTGGAGAATAATGAGATTTGGAGGCATATTCAAGAGCTATTGCAGAAAGGGCACATCAAGCCAAGTTCATCACCCTTTGGGAGCCTGATCGTGTTTGTACAGAAGAAGGATGGAACCTGGAGGCTCTATATTGACTATCGGGCACTTAATAAGATCATTGTCCAGAATAGGTATCCAATCCCATGGATTGATCACCTTTTGGACCAGCTCAAGGGTGCCAAATATTTTAACAATATTGACTTGAAGTCTGGTTATCACCAGGTACCAATTGAACCCTCTAATGTGTGGAATACTGACTTCAAATCCAAGGAGGGCCTTTTCAAATGGTTGGTCATGCCTTTGAGGTTGACAAATGCCCCCATAACCTTCATGTGGTTGATGGACGACATATTACAACCCTTCACCAACTCGTTCATGGTAGTGTACTTGGACGACATCTTGATCTTCAACCAGAGTTGGGAAGAGCACATACACCATATCCGATAGGTCCTCCAAACCCTATGATAGAACAAATTGTGTGCCAATATGGAGAAATGAACTTTTAGTATGACCTAGGTTCAATATTTTGGGTACATCATTGATGAGCAAGGTGTGCATGTGGACCCAGCCAAGATACAAGTTATTCAAGATTGGCCAACCCCAACCACTCTAACAGAGCTCTGCAACTTTCTAGTTCTTGCTAATTTTTATCATAGGTTTGTGTTGAGATTCTCTCATATCACTTGGCCTTTGACTCAAGTCACCAAGGGTGGAGTGAAAACAAAGTTGTTTTGGTCTGAATCCCAGCAAAAGGCGTTTGTCGAGTTGAAGCATCACTTATGCTCTGCACCAGTGCTCACATTACCAGACATGTAGCAACCATTTGAAATTGAGATAGACACCTCTGACTATGCCATTAGTGTATTTCTTACCCAACAAAGGCATCTAGTGGCATATCACAGTGAGACACTTTCAGATACAGTCTGAAATTATCCCACTTATGAAAAAGAGATGTATTCCATTATGCAGGCTTGCCGAAAATGGAAGCATTACATTATGCGGAAGGAAACTGTCATCCACACAGACCACCGACCCATTTAGTTCATACAGACACAAGGAAAGTTGTAGAATGATTGCCATCAGAAATGGTCCACATATCTGTAATAGTTCCATTTGTACATCAAGTACAAGAAGGGAAGCACCAATACTGTTGTAGAATGTCTATGTCAACGACCAGTTATGGTGCTGACCATTGTGCTCAACTCTTATGGTCACGAGACTTTGGGGTGGCTGTATTTTTACAAGAGTGGTCTAGAATTCGACAACACATACCAGATGCTCTCCTAGAAGGAAAGAAAGTTCCATATTTTCACCTCTAGGGTGCACTGTTATGCCACCTCGAACACCTTTGTGTTCCTTCAAGTGAGTATGCCAAGAGGATTTGGGAGGCGCACTACAGTTGGGTCGATGGACATTTCGAAGTAGAGAAAATAGTGGAAATGTTGCAGAAGTATTTTTATTACCCGAACCTTCAACAGGATGTCGGGAAGTATATCAGATTCTGCAATTCCCGCACCATTGTGAAATAAACAATCAAGAAGCAATGCATATATACTCCTCTTCCTACTCCTGGTCTTCCTTCGAAATCCATCTCCATAGATTACATGCTAGGCCTTTCTTCTACTAAGCATGGCAACGATTGCATTTTTGTGGTCATCGACATATTCTCTAAGATGGTCATTATGGCAGCATGCAAGAAGAGTATCACAACAGAAGCCACTGCTAAGCTCTTCTCTGAATGAGTGTGGGTACACTTTTGGATCCCACAATTCATTATCTCAGATCGGTGATGAGGCTTATCATTGGGTAAAATATATGGACCTTAATACACCTCCAAGCTTACTAAAATCAACTCTTCTCATAATTCTTTACATGTTTTAATTATATTTTGCTTAATGAGGTGAGTAAAAGTAAGATGTTATGTCTAGTGGTATAATGTGCATTGATTGCAGGTTTTTGGGAGAAAATTATGGCTAATTAGGGTGTAAGAAATCGAATGAGACAAGAAGGAGAGGTTATAGGAGATGGATCTCCCTCATTAAATCCTCACTCACTCGAAGATCCCTCAATTAAATCACACCAGCTTGGAGTCGCAGGCAGTCGAGTCATAAGGATCATTGGCAGCCAAGCCAGTGATAGTTAAGAACTAGTTAATCTCGAGATTGGGAACCAAGCCTCCCTAGATTTAAGGAAGTTGTTGGAAAATTCAGGTGTATAAATAAAGAGGCATAGAGCCTCATTAGGATTCAGATTTTTTATGCAAAATAGCTAAACCGTTTTTGAGTTGAAGGACTGTGACCGAACATTGTTATGTATTTTTTGATATGTTAATGAAATTGAGCAACATTCCCTTGATCCAACACTGAGTTGACTTGGAGGGCTGAAGATATTGGGTTAGGGCCCAACCCTAGCAGCAGAGGTTTCTCTTACTATACTTGTATTCTTAGGCTATTTCATAGATTACTTGTTAAATTTATTTTGGTGTTAATTGCAAGTATTGGTAAATTCGATCAGTTTGCTTCCATTTGTGCCTAGCTTTAACAGTAGCATTAGAGAGACAAGAAAATATTCAAAAAGGTTGATAACAGATGGGTCTTAACTCATTCCTCCCTTTAGGGACCTGGTTTGAGTAAGAACTCCCATTCAGCTGCAACAAGACAAAATTATGTTTTCTTATGAATTTAGGGTTTTTCTGCTCATTATGTCAGCATCTTTCAATTTTAGAATATAGGTTGTAGTTGTCATTTCTAATATCTTAAGTTTTGTATTAGATTTCATGTTGCTTTCATAATAGGCTTCAAGCATTTCCATGCATGAACTTGGAAAATAAATGATGCAAATTCTATTCTCTTATATTGTTGTAAACCCTTCTTGTTTTGAGATGATTTATGGATAAATGCCAACGACGATGTGTATGTTACAAGAGTTTCAATATTGTAGGAAACCTCATATCATCAGCCTCAGCTAAACCATACCCACCCATGATCACCAAAGGCCACTAAGTTCTCAGTCTGAGTTATCATTTCACAAGGACAACTTGTCATGCTTGTTGAGAAAATCCAACCATCATAGGGCTTTGGTTTGAGTTTTGAGTGAGTTCCAAACATGTCCTTCCTTATTCCTTCCATCACTCACCTTCCCTAATCTCCATACCACTATCCAAATCACTCCTTATGCTTTCAGCCTGTTCCTATAGGAAAACAGGGGATCCTGTAGGAAAACCTGTAGTGGCCTATTTTGAGCCCGATTTGTGAAAAATGCATCACGAAAGTTAGGAGAAGACCCCTTCTTGCCTCCCAAGCCATTTGACCCATCACACTCATTCCCTCCACACTTATCCCACCTTCCATGCAACCAAGAAGGATTAGCATTCATGTTTTCACAAAAAAACAAAAAGAAAAAGGTTGTTATGCCTATTCATGTGCACAGCAGTTAAGTGCTTGTTTAGATAAGATTTCATGCTTAGGTTAGTTAGGATTTCACATGTGTTAAATTAGAATTCTTTTGAAGTAAGGTATCTTAAAAAATAGCTAAATGAGTTGTGTGTTTTAGGCATCTATTTCAGTCTTTCATTACTGCAGTAAGTAGCATTTCAAGCCTCTCAATTCAGTCTTTCATTACTGCAATAGGTAGCATTTCAATCCTCTCAATTACAGTAAAATTCTCCTTTCTCAATTGGTAATTACCTCGTAAGGCGTTTCCCTCTGAAATCAACTTTCCTCTTAAGTTACGTGTACATTTCTGAGCCTTTGATTTAAATGTTAGACAATTAAAATAATTTTATCCATCCGATGATTGATTCGATAGGTACATTGAGTTAGAAATTTAATTACACATTTTAAAAAGGGCAACTTATTGCCCTTGCCCTCGCTCAGCTTTACTTCCAGGTGTTTCTTGGACTGGAGACCTCGCCCTTGCCCTCGCTCGGCACTACTTCTAGGGATCATCTAGACCATAAAACCAAAGGGAAAAAGCTTTGTTCCTGTTTTATTTCAGGTATAGGAATCTGAAATCCGTGAAGGGATTCGTTTGATACTTGAATCTATGCTACAATTCGTTTGATATTTGAATCTCTACTATAACAAGGCAGCGAAGGATCTACACACTTGTTCCCTTTATTTCCCAGGTCATGGCTATTGAGTTCTAATTCAGTCCCCTTTCATTCTTTTGCTCAGTTAATATTTTATGAGTAATCTTTTAACTTTTCCAAATCTCTGTTACTTTCGACGCACTTAGTTTCTCTTGAAACATTGGCATCTACCACTGACTAGGGTTTAGATGGGTCTACTTTCCAGGGTAATCTCCTCTGTTTCGACAGGGTCTTTCCAAATTTCTGCAAGCAAACTGGTAACACATCTCTTTTATTTATTTTATTTTTTATCATTTTTTATGTAGAGTAATAATTTATCTCCTTTTTTGTTATTTAGGTTAGAGGCACCAATTTTTCACTTGGCCTTTTCCAAGGCAACGAAGGATCTACACACTTGTTCCCTTGGAACGGCTACACATAAGGTTACCTCTGCTTTTGAACAACCTGCAGCTCATGGGCTTAATGTTCCCAGAACTTGGGCCTTCAACGACGGCCAGTACAAGGCACTGCAGACTTCTCCGAGTGTATATGATGAACAAGTCTTTCAGGTATGTGCATGGGCCCTTGCAATAAGTCAATCGTTGAATCCCTCCACCAATTTTTTGTTTTTTTTGGGTGTTTGAATGTGCTGGCATTGCTTGTCTTTCTGAATCTTGTGCATGTTTTGGTTTCTCTGTTTTGTGATGAAGGCCTTTGACTCTGAAGCCAAGAAGTATGGTCTCATACTAATACTAGGCCTTGTGAACAATCATGTGAACGAAAGGCCCAATATGTACAATGGGCTCGCAATACTGGACAGAATCTCAACTCTGAGTATGATTTCTTCACCAATCCCACTTTTAGAGGCTACTATAAGAACCATGTTAAGGTAACAAAGCATATAAATGTCTTTCTCTATTCATTATATGTAAAGAGACTAATTTGTATATATTACATACACAAAAAACTAATCAAATATGTGTTCATCAATGTGTTTTCCTGCAGACTGTATTGACTAGAGTGAACAACATTACTGGAGTGGCCTACAAGGATGACCCTACGATCTTTGCCTAGGAGCTCATGAACGAACTTCATTGTCAAAGTGATCCTTCGGGGAGGACCATCCAGGTCAGATAACGGCTTTTGTCTTTGAATAGAAACTGGAAAGTGGAAAACAATTATAATCCGAGATTCAATCCAGATTGGTGTCTTTTAAGATCTCATTTCTATGGTTGAAAATCATTGTTACTGTTAGTAGCTCTTTTAGATTCATAGTTTGGTGGGTTCTGTAAAAGCAAAACTGAATGAATTGTACGTTTTGGGTGATGATATTGTAAGCATGTTCTGTGTGATGGAAAGAATCCCAAAATACGTATTTTGATGCATCGGGGCAGATGATCATAATGAGATTTCACCCAATAGATGCCTCCAACAAACCCGTTCCGCAACAACCTCTCCTCACTTCTTCAAACCCTTCAACACATTAATTTATAAACAGTTGGTAAGTTATGCACATACATGGCTTCAAACTTATTAGATGAACATTATTTAATTTCATATTTAAGAATATTTTTGAAAATTTCACAACTATTTGACTTCATTTATCTACTATTAGATTTTTAAAATATTTCAAAATATGCAGTTCAATTAATAATACCCAAACTTATTAAATGTAAAGAATCAAACAGAACAAAAATATTACCATAGTTCTGGGCATTCTTTATGATGTCAAACAACGTATTATATCTCAGACTAATACTAGGCCTTCAAAATATGCAGTTCAATTAAAAATACCCAAACTTAATAAATGTATAGAAATAAACAGAACATAAAATATTACCATAGTTCCGAGGATTCTTTATGATGTCAAACAACGTATTATATCTCAGACTAATACTAGGCCTTGCAAACAATTATGTGAAGGAAAGGCCCAATATGTACAATGGGCTCGCAATGCTAGACAAAATCTCAACTCTGAGGATGATTTCTTCACCAATCCCACTGTTAAAGGCTACTATAAGAACCATGTTAAGGTAACAAAGCATATAAATGTCTTTCTCTATTTCATTATATGTAAAGAGACAAATTTGTATATAATAGATACACAAAAAACTAATCAAATATGTGTTCATCAATGTGTTTTCTTGCAGACTGTATTGACTAGAGTGAACATCATTACTGGAGTGGCCTACAAGGATGACCCTACAATATTTGCCTGGGAGCTCATGAACAAACTTCGTTGTCAAAGTGATCCTTCGGGGAGGACCACCCAGGTCAAATAACAGCTTTTGTTTTTTAATAGAAACTAGAAACTGGAAAACAATTGTAATCATAGATTCAATCCAAATTGGTGTCTTTTAAGATCTCATTTCTATGGTTGAACATCACTGTTACTGTTAGTAGCTCTTCTAGATTCATAGTTTGGTGGGTTCTGTAAAAACAAAACTAAATGTATTGTACGTTTTGGGCGACGATATTGTAAGCATGTTCTGTGGGATGGAAAGAATCCGAAAATATGTATTTTTATGCATCGGCAGATGATCGTAATGGGATTGCACCCAATAGATGCCTCCAGCAAACCCGTTCCGCAACAACCTCTCCTCACTTCTTCAAACCCTTCAACACATTAGTTTATTAATAGTTGGTAAGTTTTGCACATACATGGCTTCAAACTTATTAGATGAACATTATTTAATTTTAGATTTAAGAATATTTTTTAAAATTTCACAACTATTTGACTTCATTTATATGCTATTAGATTTTTAAAATATTTCAAAATATGCAGTTCAATTAAAAATACCCAAACTTATTAAATGTAAAGAATCAAACAGAACAGAAATATTACCATAGTTCTGGGCATTCTTTATGATGTAAAACACCGTATTATATACGTTAACATAACCCATTTTAAAACCAAGAAGTGTGGGCTTCAAGGTTTCTAATAAATATGCACATTTTTTATCAAATGAAATGGCAACATCATTAAACTCACCAACGCATGCGCCACAGGTCAAGTTATGCAGAGCAATTTGTGAAGGCAAACATCCGAAAGCAGGAAGACCGATAACGGCAAATAGGGTGGTACCTTCCTTGTAAATATTCTCTCACAAGAACCATGGTATCATCAGAAATTTGATATCAAAACTTTATTTTCATGTAAATTTTGTTAAAGTTGCTCAATTATTTTATCATCGATTTTACTAACAGAAGATCAATTCATTCCTTATCAATGTTCTTATTACATAAATATATGTAAGTGATTGAACAGGGACTTACGCCTGCTAACTGCAGCGAAAATTGTGTAGAATCCAGTGTTTTGGATGGGAAACTAACAGACCTACTCATGGGCCCTCACTAGCTGATTGTTCCTCTTTATTGACAACATTTTGGCACACACACATGAATAATACTCATTGGATTGGTAGTATACAAATTTTTCTCTACTGTCTTCTATGTCTTTAAACAACAGCAATAGACAATTTATATCACTGACTTTCAGATGGCATTTTGGCAATACAATCATAAATGGAAGATTCAAATCATTTGATTTCATGGATATTTATCATTGCATAACTGAGCATATGTTCGACACCTTCATGGTGTTTTACATTTCTATTGTCCATTCAAGTGAGATCACCTATTATAGCTTCACATTGTTATGCATGTCTAATCTTGAAATAACCAGCACTTAACTTGTTAAAATGAGTTCGGAATTTTTCATCTCTACTTATCAATCCTAGCTAAATTCAACCTTAGGAGATCTCCCCTTAGGTAAGGGAGTCCCTTCTTAGCCTTAAAGCGAGAGGCAAGGCCTTGGCTCTCCCATTGGCTTGGGACTTTTTCCTTAGGAGAGGGTTCAAGAAGTAACAGAAACCAAAGGTAAGTCACCTTAAAATCTTTAGATATGTTTCTTATAAGGTGGTTATGGGGGAAGTATGAGTGAATCTGATGCCACCGATAACCAACTATTGTGTGTTTTTCTGTTAATGGAATATAGGCTCTTCAATCATTGTAGAAATTAGGTTGTCGTGATCATGGTTGTGAGAATAGATGAAAAATATGATCAAAATCAAGTTATTTCAGCCTCAAAAATGGATGATGACTGCCAGTTTGAAGTTAAAAATCAGCTGGTCTACAAAGAGAACAAGTCAAGTTATACAGAGTAATTTGTGAAGGGAAACATCTGAAAGCAGGAAGATTGATAAGGGCAAATAGGGTGGCACCTTCGTTGTAAATATTTTGTCACAAGAGCCATGGTATCATCAAAAATTTGGTATCAGAACTTTATTTGCATGTAAGTTTTGTTAAAATTGCTCAATTATTTTATCATCGATTTTACTAACAACAGATCAATTCATTCCTTATCAATGTTTTATTACAGAAATATATCTAAGTGATTGAACAGGGACTTACGCCTGCTAACTGCAGTGAAAACTTGTGTAGAATCTAGTGTTTTGGATGGGAAACTAATAGGCCTTCTCATGGGCCCTCACCGGCTGATTGTTCCTCTTTGTTGACAACATTTTGGCACACACATGGATAATACTCATTGGATTGGTAGTTGAATGACACAAATTCTGCCCTACTGTCTTCTCCGTCTTTAAACAACAACAATAGACAATTTATATCACTTACTTTCAGATGGCATTTTGGCAATACAATGGTAAATGGAAGACTCAAATCAATTTATTTCATGGAAATTTATTATTGGGAGTGTGAGTTTCATGCGTGTGCCAAGAAACAAAATGTGAGCTATCCTTGTCAGAGCTTGTTGCTATATGAGTAGCACTAGAAAATTTACTTGGTTCTTCAAGCAGGTCATCAAGAAGTTTGAACAGTTCTGGTTCTGATTCTATTGGAGTCCATTCAATGTTCATATTCCTTTGTTATTTCTTTCATAGGCTTCATCTTCACTTCCCCACTAGGTTTTCTTAGAAATAAATTGTCAATAATCATTGTATTAACACAACAGTTGGGGCATAGTTTCATTGCTACAGCTGCAAATCTTTTAACATACTTTGCTACAAATAGCTTGTCAATATCTAGAAGTTCTGGAATGTCAATACATCTTGAAGTTGTGAATATTAAACTTGAAAGAGCTTCCCGCAAATCAACAGCACATTTCCCCTGGGATTCAATGATTTGCAGTCATGCCACAATAGATTCACAAAATAGTTCAATGATATCATATGCCGCTATGATATTTTACTCCCTTAATATATGTTCAACTTGGATCCTGGCACTTGGTTCCTCACCAGATTGGAGAAGAAGAGGCAACTCTATCTTCATAATCTGCAGCTACATATCTCTCTTGTTCCTGTGCAGTGTTATGTGTGACATTGCGAGCCTCAACAAGGTATTGCATTTTGAAGATTTGAAACTTTTCCCAAACAGGATGCCTCTATTGCAAGTGAACATGGAGGGTCGATTACATAGGGATCATTCCATGTATGTCCATTCACATGTTAATGTTGTCATTCTTCCACACTTTATGTCTTACAGCGTTTCCTTTGCAGCATCTGGTGCAAATGCTAGTTAAACTTCTTCTAAATCAATAGAAGGTTGTTTTGAGAAACCCTAGTGGTCTATCGCCCCAACTCAGCAGTGACAAAGAGTAGACCCATTACATCTATTTGTGTATACAACACTGTCACCTCCAAGTTTGTACGTACCCCAAGTTGATGAAGTAAAGTTGGTAGCCCCATGAGTTGCAACATTCTTGCTACAATACTGGTGCTCATCAATCGAGACAGTAGGTTCTCGAGTACATTTTGGTTAAGCCTATGGTCGATGTTGGATACCAAACTCACTAAGTTCATGACCTATGGCCAAACAGAGGTCGTCAACAGGATGATCGTGCACATTATGCACATGTACAACTCGAAGCACCCATACACATGGGATGAAATCATCTCCTATGTCCAACACAACTACAATAAATCTCTCCATAGCTCAACTGGCCACAACCCCTTTTAGGTGGGATTGGGATTCCAACCACTATGTCCCATTTATGTGGCCATACCATTTGTCGCTACTCAGGGAGATTTGGTTCATGTCCAGTCTGAAGCTGACAGGGGTAAAAAATTCATTGAGCGCATTCAACACATCCGCCAGTTGCTCCATGACATATTATAGAAAGCCAATGCTAAGTAGTGTCATGATCAACATCGGGTGTCACACAAGTTCCAGGTGGGCAACAAAGTTCGGTTACATTTGCAGAAGGAGTGCCTCATTTGGCCCCACCACAAGCTTTTCTCACTTTGATATGGGTCGTACACCATCACCAAGGCTATAAGGGACAATGCCTTTGAGCTCAACATTCTACTCTTCCTTGGACTGCACCCAATATTCAATATGGACCGGTTGCGACCATACTTTCCTTCATTGTTGGAAACATCCGATGTTCCTAAGCAGCTAACACCAATAGAGCTCAACCCAAGTTGCATCGAACAAGCCACAACTGACAAGATCATGGAAACACAGATCAAGAACACTTGCCAACAGAGGATCCAACAATATCGAGTTGTCAAAGCAGGCCAACTCCTTCGCCAAGGCAAGTGGTTCACCAAGGACCAAGTTCAACAGAAATTTCCTCACCTCATGGAGGCTCTGCACGCAATGGGGACAATTTCTTCCTAAGAGGGGAGGACTGATCCAGGTGGATATTGGTGGACACTCGCCTTTTCCACCTAGACCTTCAGTCGGTCTCATTAGTTTCCTTAATTATAGCAACATTTACTATTTTTAGCAATTTTTTTATGTTTTGAACTTTCGTAGTTGTTTTAACCCCCTAAACGGTGTTATCTTGAGTTCCGGAGCAAGCCCGTGCTTGCATGAGCCTACCACAAATCCTATAGTACTTGAATATATATTTCCAATGAGGCATCATATGCACCAAACATAGATCATATGACCAAGTTACGACCCTAGGAAGTTGGCTTCCCAACTAACCCGAACAGGGCCCACAAACTCTTGGGAGTTTTGAGGTCTAAAATGGGCCTCCTAAGGAAATTATAAAATTATAGTAGAAATAATAAAATAAGATTAGATTACATCATCAAATTTTAGAGGGAAAAAAGAAAAAACTATTTTTTCAACTTATTCCCCTATGGGTTTACTCAAATTTTGAGGGGAAACACTCATTGGATGCAAAATTTGATTTATCATCCAAGTAGTACCCATGTTGCATACTTTCGATGAACCCTACTACACGAAAAATGAGAAATACATGAAAAACGTGATTTCAATGATGTTTTTTTCATGTATTTCTCATTTTTCATGTAGCAGTGTCCATTGAAAGTTTGCAATGAGAACTCCCACTCGAAATTTGAGTAAAAAGTTAGGGAGATAAGTTGAAAATGCGAGTTGAAAAAGTAGTTTTATTATTTTATTATTTTTTAATATTTTTACATTTTTTACTCCGAAAATGGTGGATCATCCCCCATGGTTGACACCATCATCTTGAATCCTATTGGTTCTTATAAAGTATATTTTGGTTGTACATTTTTCTTAGGAGGCCCATTCTAGACCTCAAAATTCCCCTAATGTGTTCCATTTCATGGGGTTAGGGTTTTGGTTTTTTAGGGTTTCCCTTTTTTTGTTCAATAATAAAAAAGGCCCTTGAGCCTCATTGTAACACAGTTCTGAGGCATGTAGCCACCACATCTCTTCTCAGAGATAAGCTACCATTGCCTGAGCTAGTTTGTTTCCATTTTGTATGGAAGCATATTTCAGTTCTTTGATATTAATGAAATGAAGTTTTATTTCTGTTGCACCTTTGTGTTTATGTTTACATCTATCTCTTCTCAGAGATAAGCTACCATTGCCTGAGCTAGTTTATTTCCATCTTTTATGGAAGCATGTTTCAGTTCTTTGATATTAATGAAATGAAGTTTTATTTCTGTTGCACCTTTGTGTTTATGTTTATATCTATATTATGTTGCATTATTGTATAAGTCTAGATCATTTATAAAATGTAACAAATCTTATTCAAAATGATCAATTCTCTCTCAATGAAGACCTTGTTACAAGAACCATGACACACAAGACTCTATAATGCACTGAAAAAGTAAGACTCACCTATGCTTTGATGAAACACATAATTACATATGCATAACACTATCAATGCACTGCCATCATCTAGACAAAGACCCAGAACAGTTGGACAACATCTCAACAAGAGGACATGTCTGTTACTCATAACAACATATACTTTATAATTAAGGACCTTACAAAAGCTAGGACTTTGAAAAAAATACCACATAGAAACAAAATTGCCCGACCACCATCAAACATGATCAGGGACTTGAATTCTAACCATGACAGTACAAGTGAACACAAATATTGAGTTGACCTACTAGACCAATGACACAAGACTAGAAATTGGAAAATTAGAGAAGATATAAGCAATAACTTTCTCACCAACTCGGTATTCTAACTTAAGCCACACACTTGAAAGTAATTGTCGGCACCAATACAACTCTTCAACAACAAAACTTGATACCAAGATAGGTTATAAACCAACAAAGCAACTGAAAACCAACAATTAGAGGTCGAGGGCCTGGCCTCGCCTCCACTCTCACTTGCTCCTTCGGACTCCAACTCCATCATTAGAAATGAAACTTAAAGACATCAAGTCCACTTTTACCCCTACATGCTTCCTCAAGCTGGCACCTACAACAACTTGCGATCCTTAAATGAACAATGCACTTGGAAGGCGGAAGGCACATCCTGATCCAGGTGGAGATTGGTGGCCACCTGCCAAGTCCACCTGGACCCCCACCATTGTCTTTCTCAGCATTTTCAGTTTCCTTAATTGTAGCACAACTTACTATTTTTAGCAGTTTTTCGGGTCCTGAACTTCCGGAGCAGTTTTGAGGCCCTAAACGACGTTTTTTTGGGATTCTGGGGCAACATGGGTCCATGGACCGATGTTGCCTCCCAAAGTGGTAGTACTCGGATAGATCTTTCTAACGAGCTATCGTACGCGTCAAACGGAGATCGTATGCCAAAGTTACGACCCCGGGAAATTGATGTACCAATTTACCCAAACGGGGCCCACAATTTGGCGTTTCATCTTCTAGGGCTAGGTTTCTGGATGTGAAGGGTTTTCCATTGTTTCTCAACAATAAATAGGCCTTCGAGCCTCATTGTAATACAATTTTAGAACAGTTCAGAGGCATGTAGCCGCCACATCTGTTCTCAGAGATAAGCTACCATCGCCCTAGCTGGTTTATTTCCATTTCTGTTTGTAAGCATATTTCAGTATTTTCCATTAATGAAATGAAGCATTATTTCCGCTGCATCTTTGTGTTTATGGTTATTGCATCTCTGTATTTATGGTTATCTCTGTAATCTATTGCGTTCCTGTTTAAATCTGGATCAGTGGTATCGGAGCGGTCTGCTTTTTCTCTGTTTTTCTTTGCATGTCCCCAACAAGGTCGGGATATAAGGAGTTAGGGCTTGAACTGGTTGAACCTTTGCAAGACCAGCCTCGCAAATCCCGACGGCCTCCCATGGCAGACGAGAAGAAAGACGAGGGGGCAGGAGATCCCATCAAAATCTTGCTCGAAGAAGCCCTCGAGCGACAACGGAACGCGATGATGGACAGCTTTGCCCAGATCCTTCAGCGGCTACCCAGAAGCAACGCATCGGCTTCCAGCAGCTACTCTAGAAACGCCACACCCTTTAAGGTACAAGTTAATTTTGAAATCCCCATATTCGAGGGTCAGATAGACGCAGATGCCGTAGATAAATGGTTAAATCTGCTAGAGGGTTATTTTTCTGTTCATGAATTTTCGAGTCGGGAAAAGATTGTTTTTTCTCTTCTCAAAGCAGCCCCCCACGTCAAGGACTGGTGGGAAACCTACTGCGAGCAGAAGGATGAAAGTACTGGCTCACTATTTTCAGCCGCACCCACCTGGGATTCGTTCCGGGATGCCATCAAGGAGCAGTACTACCCTGTCGGAAGCTATGAGGATGAATACATAAAGTGGACCACGCTGCGGTAGGGAAGGGACCAAGACGTGCCGGAGTTCACCAATCTTTTCCATACCCTTCGCACAAAGTTGGGTATCAAGGATTCAGAGCAACATTTGATACTCAAATACCGTGGCTGCATGCACAAGTACATCCAGGAAGAAATACAATTCCTAAACATCCCCTCGCTCGGCGCAGCATACCGATATGCCGTCAAGGTCGAGCAGAAGTTTAAACAAAAGAAGTGAGACTTTGGATCTGCGAATCCAAAGCAGGGGAAAGGTGCCCCTAAACCACAGAACAAAGGACAAAGCCAAGGCGGGACAGCTCAAGACAACCAGCCGAAGCCGCAAGCAAAGAACAGCGCCGCGAAGCCGAGAAAGGACACTGGAAAATGGTGCGAGTTCCATAAGAGCTCCACTCACAACACAAGTGAGTGTCGGGCCAAGCAGTCACTGGTGGCTGAGCTAAAGGTTTCAGAATCAGATGCATGTTCCGACTCTGAGTCAGAACCCGATAAGGGGTATGAAAAAGGGAAGCAGATCATTGATGCGGATCCGAGCGCCACTGTTGCTACCGCAAAGATCCAAAAAAATGAACCCGAAGATCCAGAGGAGGAGGAGCGTCTCTTCCACTCCCAAATGTGGGTAAAGGGCTCCCCGATACAGTTCATTGTTGATAGCGGGAGTCAAAAGAACCTCATTTCGGCAGAGGTCGTGAAGCGGTTGGGCTTACCGACCACAGCACATCCACAACCATACACCATTGGGTGGCTTCACCAAGGACGAGATCTTCGCGTGAGCCAATAGTGTCGCCTTCCATACAACATCAAGCCCTTCACGGATGAGGTATTGTGTGACATTGCTCCCCTTGAAGTTTGTGATGTATTACTAGGACAACCATACTTGTGGAAGCGACATGCTGTGTATGAATCAAGGCCCCGTGCTGTTATTATTACATTGGGAAATAAGTTGTTCAGGATACCAGAGGTAGCACCACCTGCCGCCATCTCTTTGATTACTGCAAAACAATGCAGTAAGATCATTTCCAAAACCAGGAAATTTGTTTTCTTGATGATACGCCCTCAAGGAAAGAAGAAGACAGTGGCCGCGGCCTCCAAACGGGGTCCCTCTGCACGACAACTACAGATGGACAAGGTTGTGGAGGAGTACGAGGACATATTCACCTCCCCGACAGGGGTTCCTCTGCACTGTCAAGTCAAGCACTCCATCGATCTGACCCCAGGTGCGCCGCTACCCAATGGACCAGTTTATCGGCGCTCCGTTCTGGAGAACGATGAAATCAAGAGACAGATTCAGGAGCTCCTGCAGAAAGGTCACATCCGTCCGAGTTCATCGCCCTGTGGGAGCCCGATCGTGTTGGTACAGAAGAAGGATGGGACATGGAGACTCTGTATTGACTATCGGGCGCTGAACAAGATCACTGTCCGTAATAGGTACCCGATCCCGCGGATTGATGACCTCCTAGACCAACTAAAGGGGGCGAAATATTTCAGCAAGATCGATCTGAAGTCAGGATATCACCAGGTACCAATCGAACCCTCCGATGTGTGGAAGACTGCCTTCAAATCCAAGGAGGGCCTCTTCGAATGGTTGGTCATGCCTTTCGGATTGACGAATGCTCCTGCAACCTTTATGAGGCTAATGGATGACATCTTGCGGCCATTCACCAACTCCTTTGTAGTAGTATACTTGGATGACATTCTGATCTTCAGCCAGAGTTGGGAAGAGCACCTCCACCATATCCGACAGGTTCTCCAAACACTGCGGCAACACAAGCTATGTGCCAATTTGGAGAAATGCACTTTTGGCATGACCCAGGTTCAGTATCTGGGATACATCATTGATGAACAGGGGGTGCATGTCGATCCAGCCAAGATCCAAGTCATTCGAGATTGGCCCTCTCCAACCACTCTAACAGAGCTCCGCAGCTTTCTAGGTCTTGCCAACTTCTACCGCAGGTTTGTGTTGGGGTTCTCTCATATTTCTTGGCCCTTGAGTCGAGTCACCAAGGGCGGGGCGAAAGCAAAATTCTTTTGGTCTGAATCTCAACAGAAGGCATTCAGGGAATTGAAGGATCGCCTCTGCACGGCACCAGTGCTCACGTTACCAGATTTACAACAACCATTTGAGGTCGAGACAGATGCCTCTGACTATGCTATTGGGGCAGTCCTTACTCAACATGGACATCCAGTGGCATATCACAGTGAAACACTTTCAGACACAGTCCGGAAGTACCCCACTTATGATAAAGAGATGTATTCCATTGTACAGGCCTGCCGACAATGGAAGCATTACATTTTGGGGAAGGAAACGGTCATCCACACAGACCACCAACCTCTGCAGTTCATACAGACCCAAGGGAAATTGCAGAATGATCGCCATCAGAAGTGGTCTACATACCTGCAATAGTTTCACTTGAATATCAAGTATAAGAAGGGCAACACCAATAATGTTGCAGATTGCCTCAGTCGGCCACCGATCATGGCGCTAACCACCGTGCTCAACTCTTGTGGGCACGAGACTGCTGATTGGCCACTTCTCTACAAAAGCGACCCAGACTTCGGCCACACATACCAGACACTCTTGGAGGGTCGGCATGTTGCAGATTTTCACCTCCAGGACGCCCTATTATGCCACCTCGGTCACCTTTGTGTTCCTTCAAGCGAGCGTGCCAAGATGATTTGGGAAGCACACTACAGTCGGGCTGCTGGGCATTTCGGGGTCGAGAAAACAGTGGCAGTACTACAAAATTATTTCTATTGGCCGAATCTTCGACAGGATGTTGGGAAGTACATCTGATCATGTACTGCCTGTGCCATTGCCAAACCGACCATTAAGAAGCACGGCCTCTATACCCCGTTGCCTACCCCTAGTCGACCTTGGGAATCCATCTCCATGGATTACATGTCAGGCCTTCCTTCCACTAAGCATGGAAATGACTGTGTTTTTGTGGTCGTCGACAAGTTCTCGAAGATGGCCATTATGATGGCCTGCAAGAAGAATATCACAACAGAAGCCACTGTTAAACTCTTCTTTGAACGAGTGTGGGTGCACTTTGGGATCCCACAGTCTATCATCTCAGATCGGGACAGTCGGTTTCTCAGCACATTTTGGTCCAGTCTCTGGTCAATGCTGGACACCAAACTCACGAAGTCCACAGCCTTCTATCCTCAAACTGATGGCCAGACAGAGGTTGTCAACAGGATGATTGTGCACATTCTGCGCATGTATAACTCAAAGCATCCACGCACATGGGACGAGAGCCTCCCCTATGTTCAGCACAGCTACAACCGAGCTCTTCACAGCTCCACTGGCCATAGTCCTTTTCAGGTGGGTTTGGGATTTCATCCACTATGCCCCATTGATGTGGCCATGCCCCTTGCAGCTACTCACATGAATTCAGCTCATGTCCAGTCCGAAACAGATAAGGCCACCAGCTTCATTGAGCGCATCCAACATATTCGCCAGCAGGTCCATGACATTCTTGAGAAATCAAATGCCAAGTACAAGCAGCGACATGATCAACACCGGGTGCCACACAAGTTTCAGGTGGGCGACAAAGTCTGGTTGCATTTGCAAAAGGAACACCTTACTGGAGCCTATCGGAAATTGAGACCACTCCGATATGGTCCTTACACCATTACTAAGGCTATGGGAGACAATGCATTTGAGCTCAGCATTCCCCCATTCCTTGGCCTGCACCCAGTGTTCAATGTGGACCGCCTTCGGCCATACTTTCCACCATTGCTAGACACATCCGACATTGCAGAATAGCTCAAACCCACAGAATTAAATCCAGATTGCATGGAACAAGCTGCAACTGATCGGATCATGGACACACAGATCAAGAACACTCGCCAACAGAATATCCAACTGTATCGAGTTGTCAAAGCAGGCCAACTCCTTCAGCAGGGCAAGTGGCTCACCAGGGAACAAGTTCAGCAGAAGTTTCCTCACCTCATGGAGGAGCTCAACGCAATGGGGACCATTGCTCCCTAAGGGGGGAGGAATGATCCAGGTGGAGATTGGTGGCCACCTGCCAAGTCCACCTGGACCCCCACCATTGTCTTTCTCAGCATTTTCAGTTTCCTTAATTGTAGCACAACTTACTATTTTTAGCAGTTTTTCGGGTCCTGAACTTCCGGAGCCGTTTTGAGGCCCTAAACGACGTTTTTTTGGGATTCTGGGGCAACATGGGTCCATGGACCGTTGGGGCAACATGGGTCCATGGACCGTTGTTGCCTCCCAAAGTGGTAGTACTCGGATAGATCTTTCTAACGAGCTATCGTACGCGTCAAACGGAGATCGTATGCCAAAGTTACGACCCCGGGAAATTGATGTACCAATTTACCCAAACGGGGCCCACAATTTGGCGTTTCATCTTCTAGGGCTAGGTTTCGGGATGTGAAGGGTTTTCCATTGTTTCTCAACAATAAATAGGCCTTCGAGCCTCATTGTAATACAATTTTAGAACAGTTCAGAGGCATGTAGCCGCCACATCTCTTCTCAGAGATAAGCTACCATCGCCCTAGCTGGTTTATTTCCATTTCTGTTTGTAAGCATATTTCAGTATTTTCCATTAATGAAATGAAGCATTATTTCCGCTGCATCTCTGTGTTTATGGGTATTGCATCTCTGTATTTATGGTTATCTCTGTAATCTATTGCGTTCCTGTTTAAATCCGGATCACATCCTCCTACGAATCTGTCACATCCATAATAACACCCTCATTGGGGATTAATATAACAATATGTTAATATTAATATTAAACTTAATATTATATTAACACTGTTTATATTATTCATATACCTAAGCTTGGAGCCATATCTCAAGTTACAGTGAGGACAAATTGGATAGAAACAGGTCCTCAATAGCAACCTTCACTTGTTTTTTCTATCATTTTGAAGTTTATTCCCGACATACTCTTTATAAATTCCATAAGAGATGTATCACCTTCATCTCTAAAACATACACCAATCTTTATCTCACTTGAATAACTTAATAGAATATAAGATATCTAACCTAACATTATGTAAGATATCTAGCTTATAGTAAATTTATTATCATAATATCATAAATAATTATGATATGATAATAGTTATAAAATAATTAGCATATAATGTAATCAGTAATATTTATTATTATGTGTGAATCATCATTTCTTTGTACTTTAATTATATAAATCAATAAAAAATCAATAATTATTATTTAATTCTATATTTATTTATATATGAATCTTTCACTCTTGAAATAGGTGTTACTATTTTGGTGGAAAGACTTGCTTATATTATGGTACTCAACAACTCTAGATAAATATAATTATTTACACGAGTATAGATTTATTTGTTTATATTAAGCCATGAGATATAAAGAATTGTCATATGAATTCTAAACCTAATATGGATTTATATAAAAAAAATTATTGAGTGGACATTTAAATGTTTACACTCACAACAACATCTCCCTAATCCTAAATTTTTATTTAATAGAGATTAAAATGTTTACATTCATTTACAGACACTACAACATCTCCTCCATATTGTTTTTATTTATGTTAAACGAGCCAACATATAAATGTTTATGAACAAACATTTACACCACTTCAATATAACCAAAAAAGTTGAAAATCTCTTTTAAACATATGGAATCACAATTTTCATTGTGACCACATAAAACTATGTTATTGTGTAGGTATCCATATGATTATCCTAAAACCACCCTTTGTTTGAAAAAGATTAGCTTTCATATTTTGTTGTATCTTCATTTCCATCTCACCATCTATATAATTCTTGTAAGAGGACAAGATTTTCCACACCCAGTTAGATAATGTGATTAGTTGACATATTAGTATTAGTGTTAGATAATGTGACTAGTTGACATATTAGTATTAGTGTTAGATAATGTGACTAGTTGACATATTTGTATTAGTGTTAGATAATTTGACTAATTGACATACTAGTATTAATATGTGGAAATTTGCAAGCACCATTTAGTTTTACTATTTTAACAATACCATAACACAAGACGCATTTAATCCTATTTTTTATCACTAATATCACACTATCAAATTTACATAAATATCTTTTATTACTATGAATAAACTTCATATTATTTATGGTACACATAGAATCACTCTCTTAAAAACTACAATATATTTACATTTTAAAATCACTCTCTAAAAACTACAATATATTTACATTTTAAAATATATCTATTCTATGATGAAATTTTTTTGGATTTTTCTTTCTTTCCCTTTAAATTAATCACATCAATATCTTTATTTAAAAAATAATGTTAAAAATAACCCAAAAATATAATCACATCAATATCTTTATTTAAAAAATAATATTAAAAAAACAACCCAAATAATTATCAAATATTTAATTTAATAAATATTATAAAAACAATATATATATGAAATGTTTTTATAATATTTATTAAAGTTTTATTATATATATATATAGATATAAACATTTTATATATATATATATATATATATATAATTTTATTTTATTTTATTTTAAATAACTAATTACAATAAAACCAATTTAACTCAAAAGTAATTCCAATATAATATAATATGCAACAAGTATCATAATCTGCGATTAACATTTACCGTAACCATGCTCCAGAAGGCATTTCTTTTTTATGCAAGATAACATGAAACCCCACTCAAACGACCCTGCATAGTTCAATCCTCCCTAATTTTTCATGCCATCATGATAAACCCAGGTTTCACAGGAGTTCATCAATGTACATGAATCCCGGTTTCACAGAAGTTCTCTTCATTTTGAATTTGCGCTGAACGAAAGCCCGTAGCTTCCAGCCCGTAGAGGAAGCTGACCAAATCACATAATCGATGGACGCTGGGGTGGGTGATAAAAGTACGGAAGTGGAGGCTTTTTGTCCTTCAGAAAGGCCATCAAATCTGATCCAACTGTATCTCTGTCCAACTGGACCGCTGAAAACTCAGAGAACACATGCTCATGGTATGGTATTTGGTGAATAAAACACCGCTAAAATAGTGGTTTCGATCATGTCCCCAAAATGAGGGATGGAAGGTAACCTTCCGCCATCTCTTGGCAAGCAAACTCTCCCTATTGCACACTTTGAAAATTTCCCATCACTTTTTCTATCAGAAAAATTTCATCAGCTTGCTGGGAATACTGTGAAAACCGCTTAGAATACCTGAACTCAGCTTTAACTCGCTACTGGGTTCTTTTCCAAAAGCAACCTCTAATCTACAAACTCACATGGATAATTTATAGAGCCTGAGAAACTGCTCCAGGGTCGTAAATTCAACGATCTCACTGAGTTCCCATGAGATTGCTACTGGTATCTATATGTGAGAGTATACTCTGATATTTTGATGTCTGAAGTATGAAGATCAGTTCGATGTTTGGATGGTGTTCTTCCAATGAAAATGCATCCATTTCAAATCCCAGAAGCCTCTGCACATTCAATGGTATTTTTCACAGAATTTATCAGTTGATAAATTTAACATGTTTGTAATGAATTGAAGAATGGAACTCCCAATATTATTTTAAGTGACTTTCAAATCATAAAAAAATACAGTGTCCAGTAAGATCACCTGTCCATCAATATAATTGGTCAGGAAAGCATAAAAAGTTACTAGAATGGAACCAGGATATACTAGAAAGTTCCAAGAATGAGACCATAGGTTCAGTGATAGCGTTTCTGTCCATAGAATATCAAATTGAGGTTCCATCCAAATCAGAGGGTTTGTCTCCATACAATATGAATGTGAGGTTCCAGCCATATCAAACTGAGGTTCCATCCAAATCAGTTGGAGGGTTTGTGTCCATACAATATGAAAGTGAGGTTCCAGCCAAATCAGTTAGAGGGTTTCTGTCCATACAATATGAAAGTGAGGTTCCAGCCAACTCAGTCGGGGTTTATGTGTCCATACAATATGATTGGTCAGGAAAGCCTAAAAAGTTACTAGAATGGAACCAGGAAATCAGTTAGAGGGTTTCTGTCCATACAATATGAAAGTGAGGTTCCAGCCAACTCAGTCGGGGTTTATGTGTCCATACAATATGATTGGTCAGGAAAGCCTAAAAAGTTACTAGAATGGAACCAGGAAATACTAGAAAGTTCCAAGAATGAGACCACAGGTTCAGTTATAGGGTTTCTGTCCATACAATACCAAATTGAGGTTCCATCCAAATCAGTTGGAGGGTTTGTGTCCATATCCAAGAATGAGACCATAGTTTCAGTTATAGGGTTTCTGTCCATACAATATCAAATTGAGGTTCCATCCAAATCAGTTGAAGGGTTTGTGTCCATACAATATGAAAGTGAGGTTCCAGCCATATCAAACTGAGGTTCCATCCAAATCAGTTGGAGGGTTTGTGTCCATACAATATGAAAGTGAGGTTCCAGCCATATTGGAGGGTTTGTGTCCATACAATATGAAAGTGAGGTTCCAGCGCTATCAAACTGAGGTTCCATCCAAATCAGTTGGAGGGTTTGTGTCCATGCAATATGAAAGTGAGGTTCCAGCCAAATCAGTTAGAGGGTTTCTGTCCATACAATATGAAAGTGAGGTTCCAGCCAACTCAGTCGGGGTTTATGTGTCCATACAATATGAAACTGAGGTTGCAGCCAAATCAGTTAGGGTTTATGTGTCCATACAATATCAAACTGCTATAGCACCACGCAATTGGCAATAACTTCACAGATCTGATAGATCTGATCGTTGAAGTGAAACAAACCCACTAATTCTTTTAAGTGAAGTGAAACAAACCCACTGTGGCTGCTTTCTGGTAGATCTGATCGTTGAAGTGAAACAAACCCACTAATTCTTTTAAGGTCTCCTAGAAATATTGTTAAGCAAGAGACTTTTGAGAACTGACCTATTGTATGTGGGATATTCAAGCAAGTACCTTGTTTGAATGCAAATAAAATTTAGACATTTCCAGTGAATCCTGAAGCGTCCTGAAGCGTAACTTAGGTAAGTTATTCAAGCTTGCTCAAATTGGGCATGGCTTCAGCGACCTTCTAGTGAGACTACTTGCACTTAGATTTGTGAAGGGTCAAGTTACCCAAATTCATAGGGGCTTCAGATATATTATTACCAGTCGGCCTATTTCGACTTAAAGTTGACACAAATTGGCAATAGCTGTATGTTGTGCTTATTTTCCCACCTTAACTTCAGATCTGTTATTTCCCCTGTTGCAATAAATCAATATTGGCTATTTACAAATATAGATTTGGGGTTGAGATGAGCCTGTTATTTGTATCAAATTCCTAAACCAACGAGCAAATGGGAGAAGATGAATTCCACTCAGACCATTCAAACATTATTAGTCCCGTTGAATTTAGATCAACTACAGGTGTCTGGAACTAGACAATGATTTTGCAAAACCCCATAGTGGGTCAAAGTTGAGGTCATGTATTCCTAGAAGCTTTAAGCTACCAACTCTATGAAATTGTCTCTATCAAAAAGTCGAGAGATTCAAAGTGTACAATAACCAGAGGTTATCAGGTGAAACAGTACCTTGATGAAGACTACGTCAAGCACTCCTTTATATTAAGTTTTCTGCACCAAAGACCATTCCACGAGCATATGTTCTCTGAGCTAAGCGGCCCAGTTGGATAGTTATCCAGTTAGATCAGATTTGATCACCCTTGTGAAGGACAGAAGAGACTACACGTCCCTACTTTTATTCCACGCGCCCGCGTCAGTCCACGAGCTTCCTCGAACAAACAAAAAAATCGAAATGAGGGACTTCCACCCAGGTAGGGTCATAGAGATTATCATAAGCACGATCCTCTGTATGATGCAAAATATGGGTGCAGGAGTTAGTGTTGGGGTCTGCTGTGGTTGCAATGACCACAAGCCACACCAAACACGCAGCATCAGAAGAATGGCTTCATGATCAATCCACTTCTTCCGGTAGGACTTCACCGTTCTTAAAGCCGCTGAGTTGCGCTCCTTCCTTTGTCCATATATACAGAGGACTCTGACCCCACCCAGAAACCATTGGTCCATATTCACATGGACCAGGTGGAAGCATTAACAGATTCAATTGACCCAAAGTTGGGAGCAGTGATGACTTTAGGTGAATAATTTATATGATTCTTAACAGCTGGAAGGTATTGGAAGACTTGGGTTGAGACGAAGTTTGGCGAAATGGTGATATTAGGTGAGAATTTGGTGAAATGGGATGTTTGGGGAACATTTAATTACTAGTAATTTTTAAGTTTGATTTTTTAAGAAAGTTTTATGGTTAATTTTTTTGATTTAATTTGTTCAGAATGTTATGAAATTTATTGAAATTATATATTAAAGAAAATTAGTTTAAATATGACAATTCAAGATTAGGTCATAATTTTTTTTTTTAATTTAATCAAATATTTATTAACAAATTCTAAAAAAATCACACTTAAAAATTATTTTTATTAATTATATTATTATACTACCACACAAAAAAGTGTTACATAAAAATCCAAAAAGTATGGTGTAAAGGTGTAATTCAGAGTTTGGTGAAATAGCCTAGTCTTGAAAAAGTGTGGTGTAATGGTGGCATTTAGAGTTTGGTGAAATGTCCTGGTCTTCATAAAAGAATTAGGTCGAGGTGTAATGGTGACATTTAGAGTTTCGTGAAACGGCAAGGTCTTCATAAAAGAATCAGGTTGGGGTGAGGTCGGGTTTTTAAATTTCTATGAAAACTAAACATTATATAAATTAATTAATTTATAAATAATAATGTTGCATCAGAATTATTATCATTACAATCATATTCATAAGAAAACTGATTATTCTCCGCTTGCAACACCATGCCAATGTTATTAATTTTTGTCTCATGCATCTTGGATATAAACCACACTAAATTATATATCAAATCCACCAAATGCACATAATAAAAGGTGTGATATAAATTCATAAACATTAGAGTATATATAAAATCTAGTAAATACATATGATAAAGGGTATGGTAGTAGAATTCGCGTCCATGGATTTTCAAATACCAGAGCTTGAGTCTTAAGAGCATGATGAGTTTAGGTGAATATTCCATATGATTTGTAACAATTGGAAGTCATTGGGAGACTCGTGTTGAGCCAAAGTTTGGTGAAATGGGGATGTTATGTGACAACTTAATTATTGACTAAGCCGTTATACCCGCACACGAAGAAAAAGTGACATAGGAATCGAGAAAGTGTGGTGTAATGGTGACATTGAGAGTGTGATGAAAGGGTTTGGTTTTATTAAATAATTAGGTTGTGTTTAGGTTGGGTTTATAAATTTGGATGGAAACGTAATTTTATATAAATTAATTAAGTTATATTTAATAAAAATAAAATAGTGAAAATGAAAATATTTTTAGGACCCGAGTTATGAGAAGGGATAAAAGGAGTGATGGCATTTGTGCTTAGGGCTAGTTCCAGGTTTGTATTTATTGTCATGAGTCATAAATCTGATCTATGCACCAAGCGCAAGTTACGGATCATGACTATGGTATCTAGTATCATACCAGTTGATGGAAGATGGGAGATCAAGGTTTTCTTTGTGGCGGAAGGAATGAGTTTCATCTCGGGATGCCTTTGATCTCAGAGGATAAGTGGAGATGCAAATATTCAAATCTCCCTAGTGAATGGGTTCCTCGTGATAAGAAATCACAGAGGAGTAAGGTTGACACATAGATCAGGTTTCGATTTGTGGCCACCGTTGACGAGGATGTTTCTAGTCAAAGGACCAAGCTCATCTCCTATGTTGATGAAAGGGCGGTGACTCTTTCTTTTGAGTTCAATGAAGTTGACGGATTTATGAAGGTGTTGGCATATCTGATTTCTTACATGGCAACTTCATGCAGATTCAATCATGTAATTGTAGATCTACACTTTCCCATAATGGATCTCATCACAACTTCATGTGGATCCAGTCCTCCAATTATAGATCTACATCTTCCCATTGTGGATTTTTTTGTAGAGGAGTGGTTCATATGGGAGAAAAAGTTCCAAGAAAAAGGTTGTTGAGATCAAATCTATGCCCCTCGTCTTCAGATCTGCTACGTTGGCCTAAATTTGGAGGAAAACCATGTAGAAAGGATTCCTCAAATACCAAATCTAAATCCATTAATTATAGATATGTATAAGTCCTTACGGATCCCTTCACTAGTTATGCATTGGAAAATGGCATCAAAAGTGAAGGGGTATCTTGAGGGTTGTAAACCAGATCTAACTATGGAAGATTTTATCCATATTTTTGTTAAATCCCTGAATGGGAAAGCAACTCCTATGAAAGTATGGGCTAGAGATCAGATCCAAACTCTCAAGTGGAAGATACAAAATTTGATGGGTATTCCTACAATCTTCCAAAGCCTTTTTTAAGTAGGGAAATTATAGCAAGAGCACAACAAGCTACAAGATTGTGGAATTGAATGAGATTCAACTATTATCCTTAATATGAGATTACTTGGAGGATGTCCTGGATCTAGCTCCAAAGCTCCAATTTCTTTCAAAGATGTGGTTAAAGGAAGATCTAATCCACACAAAAAATCAGATATCCCCCCAAATAACCCTGATCCCTATATTGTGGAACAAATGAACCAGGTGCCAACATTGATAATAAATCTGCCAGAGGTCAATAAGCTCTATCTTGAGTTCCATTCAAAAGTAGTAATATGCATATTTAATGGTTTCTGGACAAAGACAGAGGATTTACATCAATGGATATATTTTAGCCAAGAGGCCATTAAGCTGAAGCACATTTGACTGTTATTATTATGATGTATTTGTCACCTTTTGAATGATAATGAGAAGTTCTGTTTTGATCCAACACTAAGTTGACTCAGAGGCCTGAAGCTCTTGGGTTAGGGCCCAACCCTAGCAGCAGAAGTTCCTCTCTTGTATCTATATTCTTAGGCTATAATGTTGATTAGTTGTTGCAATTTATTCATGTCTCTTTTAGCTTAAAATATTGTTTGAGTTGTTGGTTTATTCATGCTTCCATTAGCTTGGAGGATAAATTAGTTGTTGCAGTGCAATAGAGTAAAATACATCAGAAAGCTTGTGATAGTGACCCCTATCTCATCTCCCTCATGGGATCATGACAAGAGGACCCCACTCTCACAACCCAAAAACAAAGTTTGATTTCTTGTTAATTGCATAAATCAAGTTGTAGCATTAGTTAGATAGTTTTTTATGATTTCTTGGAAAGAGTTACACTTGTTATTTTGCTTCTCCTGATTGCTATAGTTTAGAAGATATTTGATTTCATCAATTAAGTTCTTAGCAGCAGTTAGATTAGCTTTTCCAAATTCAATTCATCTTTTCCATATTAACATAAAACAATTTGTAAATGAAAAGTAGTAAGTGCGGGTGTTATGCTAGGATTGTTGATCTGCACGAAAGGATCCTTTCCACTAACTCCATTTAGGTCCTCTCCCCCTTCTGTTGACGCATGTCAACCCATGTTCCAAACCTCTATTTCTAGGTCATTGTGAACAAGCGATCTTAGCCAAACTCGACCTTCTTGAAGTAATGGGCTTGGGAAAGGTTTAATATCACCTTCCCCACATTGTCCCCAACTATCATACACCCTTCCAACACTTCATATCACCATTCTTACTCTCCAAAACCTCTCAGCCAACTTCCTGTAGCATTTTAGGATATCTTGTAGCAGTACAGGACATCTTGTAGCTCACTTGTAGCAGCCTATTTTGACCTGCAATGATAGCTTAGCTTAGTTTAGGAGTAGTTACGCCCCTCAGCTTGGACTCCATGACCATAAGTGCCACCTAGAACAGTTATTTCATTCCTTTTCCTTCGTGCAAGATCAGATAGCATTAGTACTTTGATTTTTGAATTTAACAATTAGAACTTTATTTACTCTACAACTGTGAATTAGATAGTCAATGCATGCATTCTTGAACTATGAAATGGTAGAATAATCTTCTGTTTTCAAGCAACCCTGATAGCTAGATGATTGAGTGCAAGCTAACATAGTTTCCTTTCTGCAAAGTAGCGTAAGATTGGTGTCATTTCATAGCATTTACAAGTTGACAACTTTCATCTTTTGAGTGTAAAAGCATTTGCTTTCTCTGCACTAGGACTAGACTTCACATTCTTCTTTCATTAGTTAGGCTCCTTTCAGTTTAGTAAAGAAATGGTATGGAACCCTAATGATCTAGTGACCCAGATGAGGGTGGCATGAGTAGAATAATGCATCTACTGTGTATATAGCACTGTCACCTCTAATTTTGTATGAACCCCCGGGTTGAGAAAGTAAAGTTGGTAGCTTTAGGAGTTGCAGCATTCTTGTTGCAATATTAGGGCTCATCACTTTTTGGTTTCGTTGTCGGGGAGGTGTCTAGGTAGATGTAATTCCGCTTTTCTTTTTTGTTTTGCATTCAGTAGGTAGATGTTATTCTTATTTTCCTTTTTGTTTTTCTATTGATTTTGAAAAACACATAAAATAAAATATCTTTCATGCCTCATAGGAGTAGATACACTTTAGGGAAATTCTTGCCAAATACCTCACACCATCAAACAATCAACCTTCACTCTTCTTCGATAACTGTCAATTTCCCTCTATGACTGTAGGGGAGTTAGAGGACCCCTTAGGTGAACAACCTGAGATATTTGAAGAGCCTATTAGGGAAGAAGAAGAATAAACCATTCCACATACTCACACGATGGTTGAAAACATAAATGAGGGTGATTTTCCCATCAGGGAAACTAATGGAGATGCTAGGATGAAAAACATTAGCCCTTCTTCCCTTCCTCACTTCCATGGCTTAACCTCAGAGGACCATGATACCTTTTGTTTAAGTTTTATATTATGTGTAGAAATTATGATTATACCTTTGATGACTAGAAGTTGAATTTGTTCCCATCCACCCTTAAGGATGCAACTTTATGCTCGTTCATGGGTCTACCCGGGGATAACTTCACTACCTAGACTCAAATGAGGAAATACTTTAACAAAAAGTATAAGGACTATTGTAGGTCCAAGGACACCAAGAGGAAATATTTAGGATGACTCTTGGACCAAATGAATCCCTGGAATACTATGAGGAAACGTTCCAACTCAGTTGTAAAAGGGTCAAATGCACCCTTGATCCTAAATCACTCAAGTTTCTCCTTCTTAGAGGAATTAGGGAGGACATACTGGAAACCCTAAACATGATGTCTGGAGGGGACATTTATCATTTATCATAGGACAACACCAAGACAATATTCAAAAACCATTCTAGGGTTGCTAGGATGAAGGGTAGGTCTAGTCAATCTCTCGTCAGTTCCTCTTCCTCCAACACATCTATCAAGAATGCAAATGGACACCATGCAAGTGAAGAGGAAGCAAATAGATCCTTATCTATCTTTTTCCCTAAATGCACTAGAAGGCACCCTAGAAATTAATGTCCACTAAATGTTATAGAGATGTGCTCGGTCTGTGAGGAAAACCATTCCACAGATATGTGCCCTTCCTTGCCTGGATTGAAAGTTGTATACCAAGGGGTAGAAGGTGGGGATAAACAACTATGTTACATCAATCAAAGGAACCTCAAGGACCTTGGCCATACCAGTAGGGCATGAAGGTGCATCCTATTTCTATTACCATCCCAACCAGAAATGCACCCTTGGTATTATCCTACTCATCCCTCATGGTCCACACCTTCTCCTTGGCCTTATGCACCTTAGTATCCACCCCAACCTGCCTATCAACCATTTCAGCCATATGCTTCTACACATCCTAGAGGAATCCCCCATCATAAGGTTGGAGGCCTCAATTCAACCAACCCCCTGCTTTATTTTCTCCACCTCCATCTCAACCACAACTCATTCATCCTACTCCACCTAAGCAAACCCTAGATGTCTGCTCAACCAAATCTGAACCCAAAAAACAAGTAGACACAATAGGTCTATAATGGAGAGACATATTACCTTGCCTATGTTTTGAAGATTAAAGAAATCAACCTCGAGTCTGGAAGAGTGCTCCCATATAACCAACCTCCATCTCCCCCTAAAGAGATTGAAGAGGAAAAGGAAGAGAGTGTTCCTCAAGCCAATCCACCCCATTTTCCTGAAGGATTGATCCATTCTAACCAGCACACCCCAGAAAAGACTTAACTTTTGGGAGAATTGAAAATTTTGTGTTAAAATCCCACTCCTCAAAGCTATCAAGGATGTTCCCAACTACAACAAGCTTATAAAGGAGACATGTTTCAAAACATCCTAGAGGAGAAATAAAGACAACCCCTACCATCAATGTCATTGGTCAATTTTCTGATCTAATGGCTAGGAGAGTGATTTTACAAACCAAAGTATCTAGACCTTGGAAGTCTTGTGGTAGATGTGCACATTGATGGCATCATTGTCCCCCAATACCTTTACTGATCTTGGGTTGCCATAAATGTGATGACTAAGGAGACTATGCTTAAGTTAAA